>WARS01000044.1:5195356-5560356 GCA_008933995.1 Datnioides undecimradiatus | reverse complement strand
AGGATACCCCAGGTGTGAGACACACCCTAGGAAGTCAGTGCCAACACCGGCAGCAGACGGAAGGGTGTGAAACACACTTTAGGGGGGGTCTCCCCATGCTCGGGGTCTTTCTTCACTCTCACTGCTCGCGTGTCGATTGACCTTTTCTTTGCAAAGAAAATAAAAATGTTGTCGGCCGGCAGAAGTCTCTATTTCATTCTTCACCAGAGGACGAGAAATTTCCACAACAGACAGCTAGTTTCAATTTACAGACACCTGATTATTTGATACAAATGTATGTCTATTTTGGTGAACAGAACCCACTGCAGTTAAAATACAGCGACGTTAGCCACCATAAGCTCCCAGTCATACAAGACCAAGTTAAGTTCAGTTAAGAGTTAAATCAACTCTCTACACCTGTTGTAGGTGTAGAGTTGATGAGTTTTTCCTCATGATTTCATTTTCTAATTTGAAACAAGGGGAATATTCTTCTTTTGACAGTTACATAGTAAAAAATGACTTTTTGGAGAGTAAACCCTTTTTATTTAACAGTAAAATATGCTGTGTGTCCATGCTTTCATCAGGCAGGATGACCATACCATAAATATATCAAGGTATGTTGTCAGTTTTTACATACTTCCAGGGAAATGTATTTATTTTTTCTGCTTCATGTTTTTCACTCTTTTACGTATTTGATGAATATGTGCTTTGTGTTTTATCCTGGGTTTCTGTTTCACTGTGGCACAACCAGTTGCCCTTTGGGAACAGATGAAGCGAATGATTGATTAAACCATGGATTTATCAAAACAATAACACAGCATCACGATGAAAAATTAGTGTTAGTTGCAGCTTTAAAGAATTTGCTTTCCCTGATGTTTCTTTGTCCCTCGTCATCACCTGAGAGCTCAGCGGTGGTGGTTTGTTTTTGATGACTTCACCTCCCTGGAGGGGGAGGGGAGGGAGCAATGTGCTGACAAACAAATACACACGCACACACACACACACACACACACATTCAGTTCTGCATTCCTCACATATCCTACACTAATAGCATACACATACCTAGCTTATCGCCTGTTGCATGGACAAACATGCACACCCACATGAATGCACAGAATATGTCTTTGTCTTAAAGTGTTTGCTGACTCGGCATTCACAGCTCAGATTATGGCACAACCCTACCTACAATCCCCTCGGGGTCCTCAGACCACCTTTTGGGAACCAATGGCATCAATCATAACATGCCAGTGTTTCTGTTTGCCTCATCTTTCATTGCATCAGTATTGCTCCAATTACCACGCCCAGCAACGCCAGTGATGTTAGCAAATAAAGCTCTCAGAATCTCTTTTGTGTCTCCGTCTGTGTACAGTGATAACATTAATAAATGAACAAAGTTACTGCAGCGATTATATAAAGAGCTATGAATAGGACGGCTTTAAATAACTGACTAGACTGGTGTGTGTGTTTGTCTCTCTCCCTCTC
This sequence comes from Datnioides undecimradiatus, assembly GCA_008933995.1. Taxonomy (NCBI): domain Eukaryota; kingdom Metazoa; phylum Chordata; class Actinopteri; order Lobotiformes; family Datnioididae; genus Datnioides; species Datnioides undecimradiatus. Next base: position 5,558,895 of record WARS01000044.1, on the reverse strand, counting down.
TCCCTCTGCAGAGACATTGGCAGAAGTGTGAAAAGATAAGTGAGGGCTGCAGATTATGGTCAAGAGGTCTAACTGGCTGGCAAGAATACAATTCACACCATCAGTGGCTCCTATTTCTCACTTATCTCTATATAGATTCTTTTCTCTTTCCCACATGCTGTGTTTCATCTGCCCCTTGGTAAATGCCATGTCGCCACCTCACACATGCAACATTTTATCCATCCGCCTTCTCTGTCCTCCATCTACTCTGTCCCATGAATGACTAGGTCAGATTATGGTGATTAGTCACCGTGTGACATCAAGCCACTCATTTATATAACCCTGTATTACTCTGCCTGCAAGGTCATCTGCTAGATTAGACCAGCTAACATGATAGGATCACTCAGTGGATTAGGCTACCTGGCATGTGAGCATAAACAATGCAAGATCAAGCTGACTTGTTGCACAATAAATAGCATGCTACAAGTAGAAAGAAACAAATCTTGCAGATGCTGCATAAGTTAGCATCAAAATAAAAACTGTAAAGTGGGAAAGGCAACAGAGTGGGTAGTGTTTAAAAAAAACACTTGATTTAGCAGCTATCATCGATAGCTGTTAAGGAATGAAATAAAAGCAACTTTAGCATTATGCAAATGACAAAAACAGATGACATTTTGAATTATACTGCATCAAGCAGACTGTGTCGTATTCTTGTATTGCTGCTGGTCCATGCTAACATACTAACATCTAGTTAGCATGATTCAGTGGAGATGGGCTGCGCTGCTGTAAATCATTTTTCACTGTAATTTTCTACTTCAGATTAGAACTAGCTGTATTTGTTCTCTCCTCATGATATGATTATTGTGATTGTTTTGCAGCAAAATACCAAAGCCTTATTCTGATCTGATTGTGTTTCTGGATTAAGATCACCACTGCTAACGTCATGAAAGAATGCAGTCAGGAGAAAACAGCTGAGCTGCCATTCCACACATCAAATGCCTTGTATCTTATTAGTGGGACTATTGTTCAGATGCATGTTCACAAGGTGGATCTGGATCTGGGGAGTTTCGGTATGCAAATATTACTGCTGTTTGCTGTTTCAAATAGTGGAGGGTTTACCCCACCGTATCAAATAAAGTACAGGTCAAGACACTAATACAGTGAGCCGAGGCCTTCAGCTGCAGAACCTGAATGAATAGAAGGACCTTTCCTGTTGGATTGTGGTAATCTGCTTTAGTAAAGCCAAGACGGCCTCCAAAGAAGGATAACATTGTTGCGGCGCTGCCAGCCCTGGACTGCTTTGGGTACCACATTGGTGGCATAGCTAGTCCTGCGTGCACAGCCAGTTAGTCAAACAAACAAATAAACAGATTAAGAATAAACAGGACTAATGTTGAAAGAGGGCCCTTTGGATCACCTTGTGACTGTGCAGTCCTGATACCAAACCAGACTTATAGTATGAAATTAAATCCAAGCAACTGGCTGACCCATTCTGCAGGGTGGTAAACAAATACAAACAAACTTTTGCATCATAAACCATATTTTTCAATTCATTAACCTGAAAAGTCATATTTCTTCAAACATGTGAGAGAAAATGCTTGTGCCATTAAGTGGTTTCTACAAGAGAGGTGTTTGTATCAGTTTCAGGACAGCGGACAGAACATCAATTTCCGAATTGCAGTCAAGAAAATCAACACTTCTATCGCAGAACGTATTGAAACAGGTTCATTTGTACAAAAGTCAATTTGAAGATTGAAGATGAAGATGAAGATTTTTGCAGAGTCTCCAGATTATATGGATGTAATTTAACTAATTCTTCACTCTATTAAATTACATTTTACTCTCCGGGATAAAGGCTTACAGTGACAACTTTTCACCTCTTTGTCACACAGCCCTAATTTCCTCTTATATAAAATCAAATCCACCTGTGTTAATTCACTTTATTCTTAAGTATTGCTTAATTTTGACACTAATGAATGTCCTCAACTACAGCATTTTATACCACTGTTAATATGGAGCTGCTGAATTAGACAAAGATATTTTTCAAGTTTGTTGACAGTTTGATTTGTCTTCAGTGAGCATCATGATGAGTTAACAGCTTTCTCTGTGTCGCTTCTAGTTCTGAGAAAGCTTGTCGTTATGTAATGCACCACGCTAAACAAAAAAAAAACAACATGCCGTCTGCACTCATCACCTCTTCTCCTCCTCCTCGTTCCACTCTCTATTGAAAAGTCTTTAAAAACCTCCCTCTCTTTCACTCCTTCCTTTCTCCCTTTAACATCGCTCTTAATCCCTTTCTCTTCATTGACTCAATCTCCCTCTCACTCACGTCTCTCTTTCAGCCACATTAAGTCATTAGGTGATGCTCTTACTGAGGCCAGTACAGATATCTGGAGGAGAGGAGGAATAAATTACAGTCACTGCACGAGAAGCAAAATCTTTACAAAAATGCTCCTGAGCTGCCTGGGACAGATTGAGCCAGGAGGAGACCGCAGAAACACCATTTTCTCCAAAATATACATATGCATGACAGATTTCTGTACATTGCTGTGTTTATATGTCACTTGTTTGAAGAATGTGACAATGTGATTGGCCCAACAGTCTCTTTACGTGTGTGTCTGCCTCGATCATCCTTGTATGAGTGACTGCTGCCAGGCTGCTGCTCAGAGGCCCTGCATGCTCTCCGCACAAGACCTTGTAAGGTAGAAGTTTCTTATCCTTTCTCTGGGTTGTGTAAATATGGGCTCCTTGACCAAAGTGTGTCTGCTGCAAAACACATACACTGACACACACACACACTCTCACTCTGACCCCTGTGTTGTGGGGGTAGCACACACACAAAAACACACAATGGTTTCACTCAGGCAGGGCCAACCACCCAGCTTACCAGCTATCCAGCTAATTCCAGTAGCTACAGTCAGCCTACAGCACAGAGCATTAACCACATGGAGGGAGGGGGGTTGGGGAAGGGGGGCTCGATATTTGTTACTTGGACCTCAGCCCACAGAGTTGGAGTGATGGTGGTGGTGGGGGGGTTCATCTCACTGTGCTTTATTTGTATGTTACAATCTGCATAAGACCAACCGTGGGGAGAAGCACATTCGAAGACGTGTAGCTTATAAATGGATGCATGTGACAAAATCCAACCAAGTGAGCTGACCGTGGACCATATTTTATATTAATAATGAATCACATGACTCTGCAGTTCCCTTCAGCTCTACAGAGCATTTTAGCATCTTTCAGCTCATTGTTTTTGGTTTCGCTCCCACCAATCTCATTAACTTTGTTTCCAGACACAGCAGTAGCAAAAGAGCTCGGGTGGATCACCTGTCTACTTCCTGCTCTGCACCACATGTCAGACAAAATAAGCAACTCCCTGTTGAACTTAGTACATTGTAAAGTACATTATCTAGCAGTTAATAAGACAGATATTTCCCTCAGGAGACCTAGAGGTAGCCCAAACGAGAGAGGTGAAAAATGACTTCAAATTGAATGTTTGCAAGAAGGTTCAGCATTTCAACTTAAAACGGGATGTCAGTGTGGTGTTGTTGCATGGCCTTAGTGTAAAAAAATAACTATTGCTATTCCCACAATAAACTGCTGACTGACCTGTTAGTATTGTGACTTTTGCTGCAATTTGAAATCAGGCACAGTCATATGAATGTGTGCACCTCTTAAAATACAATTGTGTTTTCAGAGGTCTGCTATGTACTGAGTGCAATCTACTTATATTCATTTGGATAATAGGCAATCCTCTCTACCTATGATCAGCATAAAACGTCAGGTTGAACAGCAGTCAATTAGCCTGACATGACTGGATTACCTCTCCATATCAGTGATGAATCACAGTGAGACACAGAGTCTCTGTGGGCTTCAGTTTTATTTATTTCAGTGGACTAATCTGTGGCAGTCGTGCCTCCCAGTGGTTACAAAATCTTCTAAGAGGGGCTCAGACGCGTCCTGATCTACAAAAATAGGTTAGGGCAGCTAAATTGGCTAAAAATAGAACAAAAACATGCAGCAACTCCCCTGCTCTGATGCTACCACAGGAGACAGGCCTGATATAGGGTAACAGTAATTATGATTTTGCGATTTAAAAGGGTGTTTTTGTGAATCCCACCATTATTTATATATATATATTACATATATAGCCAATGCATTTTGAGTGCATCACTCCTCTGCAGCTGAAATCTGTTTGACTTTCAGCACTTGGCAAATCTCAGCACCGTCCTTTTAAAATAACAGAAAACTGGAAGCGAGGGATTCAAAGACCGGTTCCCTGTGGCGGCTCATCCTGTGTGAGCCAGCCAGGAGTCACGGTGGCCGCAGAGCGACCTGCCACTCATGGCGCCTTGGTTATGTAAGCTAGGAGATCACACTACACCACTGAGGAGGGAAGGAGAGATTTAGAGAGCAAAGGAAGCAAGAAAGAGAGAGAAGGAGAGTGCATGGGAAGTGACTTTGTATTATGAACAAGGTTAAGACTGTTCCAGGCTTTTATCCCCCCCACCCCACCTTCTCACTCTCATGTTGTTCCCTTTCTTCCCTCCTCCTCTCCCTCTTTGTAGTCTTCAAACCCTCTCAGTCCGTCCGTCCTAAAGGCTTCAGTGTACCCTAGACCAAAGTGGACTTGGCCAGTCTCAAAGCCTGTCAAAGACGACATTGGGTGCAAATGACACCACACTTGCTGCCTCTCTGTGTGTGCGTGTATGTGTGTGTGTGTGTGTGTGTGTTTTTAAGCTGGCTAATCTCCTACCATATCCAGCGGATGTCCATCCAAACAAGGTGAACACAAGGTAAGACACATCTAGTAGTCAAGGTGAACAGCATCAAAGCAAACACCATAACTTCCTGTTCCTGCTCGTAAACTACATCACGTTTAAGTTAACTTTGTATTATGAATAGATCTTAATTCTGTTAACAGAGAAGTAATGATTTTATCAATAATAAAAAGTTTATTCTTCCTCAATCAGATGGTTGAGGCTTCTCCACTGAGAGGATTTTCTGCCCCCAAGAACATTAGAATATCTGTGGTTTTAGTACTGCTGGTCAGACAAAACAAACCATCTGATGCCACCTTGGGCTATAGGTAGAGGTGAAGTTTGTTTTTTTTTACTATTTCTTGACCTTGTAAAGACTAAACAACTCATTAATTGATAAAATAATAATAATAATAATAATAATGCAAAAGATTACTCATATGTTTTGCATCTTCATGATGAGGTCAGTTTTAGGCGAATCCTTAACCAAACCAATTTGTTTGGTGAAGTTGACTAGATCTGAAACTTAATTAACTGACCACTATTCAAGTATATCTGATTTTCTGCAGATCATATCATTGTGGAAATCTTGGGGATTTACATTGGTTGCCTAAAACTGAAGATGTCAGGTTGATCTAAAGACTTTTGAGTAATTCATTGATGAAATGCTGCTTGGTGTGACAAACTGCTGCTTTGTTTGTGGGGGGTCAGAGGTTCGTTAAGGTGGATTCTGTCATTTACAGCTTTACAGATGTTTGCTTCAGACTATGTTTTGTTGCAGTGTTCCTGTGTTTTTATGTAAATGGGGAACATGTGAATCTGTGTGTTTCCACTCTTTACTCACCGATCTGCAGCAGCACGGGCGTCACCAGCGCTGTCTCCATGGCGTAGCAGAACTCCCGTCCAAACATCACGGCCCCATGCATCACCCATCTCTTCAGAGAGATACCTTCGATCGAGCCCTCGCTCGCTGACTCCTCCCCGCCTCGACTTGCTCCACCTCCCCCGTTTCCTAATCCATCCGTCTCGCCTCCTGCTCCTCCTTTTTCCTCATCAGAGCCTGATGCCATGGAGTTTTTGGCACTAACCCCGCCCACCACAGATCCGACCTGCATAGCGTCAGCCTCTGTGTTCTGGGGAGGCATGGTGGAGGGCATGCACGCAATGAGAAAACAAGCGCACCCCTTCTGACTCACTGACAAATCTAAGAACAGTTACCTGTAGCAAAAACAAACTTGCTTGATTCCACAAACTACTCGTAACACAGTACTTTTAGTTACTTTAAAACTAGTAGTGACTTCCTAGAAGTAACTTAATTACAATCTATACAAGCTACAAACTGCAACTTGTCGTAGTAACTCACTGGCTAAATGGTAGGTAATCGTTTACCGTTTTAAATGAATAATAACCAGTTAAGGATGCTCAAAAACAAATGAACTGTAACAGATAGTGTCCCAGCAAGCAATTTAATACAACTTATCTAAAACTGAGTACTGCTAAAAAATGAAAAAAAAGTCTACATACACTAAATAAACTGAATAAACAAATCAATTCAGCAATCAGTTGTCCTGGTAACAACCTGCCCTCTGAAAACACTGCAGCCTCAACACAGTTTAACCCTCTTTTGTTTCCCCCCAGAGTCGAATAAAATAAAATAAAATCTGTTTTTCCAAAAAAAATCCCCCAAAAATAACGGAAGCGGCTGAATTTTCACAGGAAGAGTGAGCGGTACATTCCAAGAGTGAGCTTGTGCATTTGCTTCTTTCTGTGTGTGTATCAGGTGTTTGAGAGTGTTTGTGTGTGTATATGTTTGTGTGTGTATGTAGGTGTGTGCGTGTGTGTGCGTGTGTGTGTGTGTGTGTGTGTGGTGTGTAGGTTTATGGCTTTTTTGTCATTGAGGTTTCTCCCTCTTTTTCTTACTGTCTATTACAAGCAGTAAAAATCCATATAGAAGACCATTCAGTGAGTTCCAGAGTCATTTTGTGTATAGAGGGCTGGATGGAGGGCTGGATGACGGAGTGGGTGGGGGCAGGCCTCGGGGGGGAGGGGAGAGGAGGGCAGGCGGCGAAGGTGGGCGGAGCTCCTCTGAAAATCCCCATCGATTGGCTGATCAATCTGTAGGAAAACACCAATTAGGGCGATGACCAACAGGTAGAGTGCCGAGCCCCAGGGAAGGGGTCCAATTGGTCAGGAGCAGGGGGAGGAGAGAAATGGAGAAAAAGAAAAAAAAAAAGACCAGAGTTAGAAACAGAAACCTCACATGTATCGTTGATTGACTATATATTGCATTGTTTCTATCATGCCGGCATCTCCCGTGTGTCATGCACTTAGTCAGGTGTGGCAACATGTGGGTGCATCAGTTGACAGGAGAAGAAGAAAGAAGTGGTCAAGGAACAAAAGCCAGGATGTGTCAATCATGGGGCAAAACATCTGCTTTTCTGAGGAGTGGATACACGTAAATGCTGGAAAACAATATCTGTGGGTGCTTTGATGCATATTATGTATGCGTGTACATTTTTATCAATGCTGCCTGAGGGAGACTACAAAGTTTAAAGACACATTTAAATCAAGAGAAGCTGTCGGTCCCAACTGTTTTTGAGGTGTCTTTAAGTGTCTGCATTTATGCACATATTTAGCATAGTCAGTGGGAGCCTTTGTTTTGGACCTGTGATCACTAAACTACTCCTGTTAGGATACAAAGACTAATTTATCATGAACAAACCCCAATTCTCACTTCTCCTTCCCCTCCCTTCCTCCCTTCTTGTGATCTGACTCAATGTTTGTTTTTGAAATATTTGCCTTCATTCAAATACAACAGAGGTGCATGAAATCATGTTTGCATTGTAAAAAACTTCTTTAAAAAGGCTAAGAGCGACTTCACTACCAAGAATGTACCGGTTTCACTGTGAACTGTGTTCACTGTAACTACCTTTTACGTGGCTGGTAAATTCAGTCCCTATGACAGTAAGGCATGTGGTAAATCTACAGAATGTGCTCTCCAGAGCTGATGAACCACATTCCAATTTCTGGCCTGTCAAAGGCCCGTAACTGAATACCTGAATTGCTCAAATTAAACCAAATGTGTCTGCATGATGAGACTGTCTGAGGGCAAATCAATGTTTGTGTAATTTGGGGAAACGCATTTATAAGAGACAACCAACATGGCGATAACACAACTCTCTCTCTCTCTCTCTCACTCTCTCCCTCACACACACACACACACACACACACACACACACACACATGTGTTCTCTCCTATGAAAAGAGTTCATTTTTAAAAAGAGTAATTGGTTTGAGCACATGATTCATCCTCGCAGACACTCGGACAGTCTTTGAAACTGGACGGGGAGGATGAAAGCACACAAACAGAGAGCTTGTGTGTGTGGAGAGAAGAAATGAGAGATATGTTGACAGAAAAAAGAGAAAAAGAGAGAAAGAGGGTGAGGAGAATAAGGCGTGAAGGCCTTCAGCTAATAACACGCCTCATAGAGAGAGAGAAAAACAGACTGCGTGGATGTTCAATACGATTTCCCACAGAGTTAAATTCCAAAGTGTGTGTTTCTGTGTGCAGCAGGCCGCTGGATTATAACCCATGGAGACAGCACGTTTTCGTCACACCCAACACACACTAATGCTTGCCACGTGAACGACACACACAAACACACACACACACATCATAACAGTGCTAAGACCCTCATCAAGCCTCTTAGGACGAGAAGGAAAACAAAATGAGAGTGTGAGTGAGGGGGGGGTGAGAGTGAGAAAACAAGGAAAGGAGGGAAGACAGGGAGGATGGAAGGAGGGTTCGAACAGGTGGAAGGTGGGAGGAAGAAGGACGGAGGAGGGTTTGGAGAGGCTGAAGCAGAGCTAGGCAGAGCAACAGAAGGACATAGATGTGACGAACAGGCAGACGGACCGACGGACAGACTGAAGAGGGCGGAGGTCGAAAATATTTGTTTCTCCGCTTGTTTCTTACTGGTCCCTCTCTTCATCTCTCCTCTCCATTTTCAGCACTCTCACATGTCTCCATTAACATTCACGATGCACTCAAGATGGTCATGAATATTTTATCCTCACACACAGCCCCGTACTCCCCACCTGACCTCACACACTGCAGCAGATTACATAACGGCCCCTCTCCTTTACAGGCACACATATACATGCCCGCTCACACACTGAACAAATACAAGCTAATTATCCTCATCTCAAATTAGAGGACAACAACAAAAAGAAAAAAAAAACAAAAACAGCACAAACTCCACCGTCAGGGAGAGAACACGATGTGCTGAAACTCCCAAACTGGCAAAAGCCTTGACAGTGCGACGTGTAACAACGTACGAACAACAACAAATAAACATTCAGACCTGCCGCCGCCGTATTTTCCGTATTTCAGTATGATGGGAAGAGAAGTTGTGATCAAGATGGGAATGATGGGAACATCCAAATAGGGTGGAGCTGCTGAAAATACGGCCGTGGTTTACAACGCCTTGTCAAATGATAAACACATAAATTTGATGTCAAACATAAACACAACATCGGTTATAACTCATACATGATTGTTGATGATGATAGTTAAAGAGCTGATCCCAAACCAAAAAGGTAAAGTTTGTAATTGGATTCTAGTGGGCTGTTAGTTTTAGTGTTTTAAAGAAGTAGAGTCATTACTGGTTAATCAGAAAATAAAAAGCTGTTTGGTTTTCAAAATGTTGTGAACCAAACAGCTTTTTCAGCCGAACAGCAGACCAATACCAAAAGATATTCAGGTTAATATCAAATGAGACAAACACAATCTTTACAGCTGCATAGAAGCTGGAACTGAGGGTGTTAAATTATAAAGGAAACTCTGAATTTTCCTCCATGCACTCCAACGTGCCGAGGTGATCTCTCAGGCTTTAAGAGATGTAGGTTGTTTTCTTCAACCAAATATATTCCGCTGAGGTCAGTGGCCCCAGTAAGTGCCCAGATGTTGGAGCAGTATCAAACTGAAAGCTTCAAATGTGTTGGTGACATAACTGATGCTACACCCATGTGGTGATACAATCTCCTCCCTCCTCCTCCCTCCACGCCTGGTTCTGGCCCTTTTAATGTATTTCTCTATGCAACATAAAGCATTATTAGCATCAGTGGTGAAGTGAGACAAGAGCAGACACCTGACACGTGGAATGATAAGCTCAAGAAAAGGGAAACAGAGCATTTAAATACTTTGAAAAGCCGTTAATTCATCTGTTTTGATTGTGAAACTCTTCAGTTTGAGACTTGTTTGAAAGTTTGCAGGAGAGTTTAACCTGTCAAGTTTGAGTAATGGGGTTCAGATCTGTTTTTGTGGGTCATGTATGTGATGTAAACATGTGGATCTGCACTCAGAATAAGGTTGCGTGTGACTTTTCAAAGAGAAAATAACAGGTCAAAGTAATAAAACAAAACAAGTGAAGGTGTTGTTATCCATGCATGCATCTCTTTCTCTCAGCTGACAGCACTATCTGGCCTGCATCTGTATCTCTCAGTCCTACACAACACTCACACACAGACACGCACACACACAAAGCAATGAATGCTATCTGATTTTAAGTCTGTATACATGTAGCACCAGTCAGTTGTCCCATTGTTTCTGTGTGTTTGTGCATGTGTGTGTCCGTAACGTGAGCTCAGCTTATATTGAATTTCACTGCAGCTTCTCAGGGAGCTAACGCAAACAACGTACAGTCTCACGTGAGAGTGGAGAGGCAGAGAGGGAAAGGTAAGGTGAGGATAGGGGAGAGGATGGGGTTGAAGCAGAGGGAAAAGAGTAGGGGTGCAGCAGGATGGAGATAGGCAGAGAGAAGATAGGAAAAACAGCTTGGAAGCAGTTAAAACAAGTTAAATATTTGCCAATAAACTAGATACTCTATCTTCAGATGGACAGAGAGAATAAAAATTAGATGATAGGAGAGCGGGCAGGAGGGAGGGAAAGGAGATGCCTGTAAAGTCCAAGGTCGTGGACAAATCAGGATTGTGTCGTTTCCTGTGTCTCACAGATCAACACAAACACGCTCAACACACACACACACACACACACACACACACAACCCTGGTCTATTTTAGTGAGTGTTTATTCTTGTGCCACAGACCAGATTACCTGTGACACCGGCATGAAATCAGGGCAAGCTCTGTCTTTCTCCCTCCATCTTCCCTCTGCAGTTCCCTGCTTCTCTCTCTTCTGCACCCCCTCCCTGTCTCTCTCTTATATGTAACAGGTAAGCTGAGAAAAACAGACAGGTCTCATGTCAGATGCAAGCCTGATCACGCATAGAACATAGCGTCCCTGCTGACTTCGATATGCAAATGTACAGTGACTTGCTTTGTAAACCACTTTGCATTTTATCTATGTTCTTATGCAACTCTTAGAGTTTTCTTTTCTGCTCTTTTCAGCTATCTACAGCCAAAAATCAAATTTATCTGGGTACAGGGTGAACATGAGGGGAGAGGGGGAGTGAGTGGCAACCACAACAGCTGCAGGCACCTTGACATATCTGTCAACCAAGGCCAAGGGTGCAAAATAAACCTGTTTAGCCTCAAAGAGTTTCTTCACTGGCAGTTTGTGGTTTTAGTCTCTGCAATGTATTTGTTCTGCAACAACACAGCAAATACATTCCTTTACTGAAAGAAGCATATTAGCTGTGGTAAGAGCACAGTAGCTGAAGGGAAGTTTTTAAGAAGTCTCTATAAAAGTTTAAATAAGGGTTCATTTGCTGAAAAAGCAGGAAGTCCAAGTTAAACTCAATGGCATTTTACAGCAGTCAGATGACCGTACAGCTCGTTTTACGCCAACACAGGTTGTTAGAGTTAACGTCTCATTGCTTACCAGCAGTTCAGGCTGTTCTTTCCTTTAACCACATTACAGATCTTTGTTTGACTCTAACCAAATAGAGCTTGACAGTTCATACTTCACTTTGTAAACAGCGGCTGACAAAATCTACAACTCAAGGTCCACTTACTCAATTGTACTGGAGCTTTCAACTGCATCACATCTGAGGTTCGTGAGACAAAAACCAATATTCAGATGTTGATGTTTAAACTTGAAACGTGCACTTAACGTCAGCTGTGCAACCTCAATCTGCTGAAGAAGACTGTGTGAAGCAGTCGAAAGATACACAACAAGACAGTAAGTGGACCTTTGAGTTGTGACTGATCTGTCAACAATCAAGTAGTTTTACTTTCATAAATGTAACCACAACCATCAGTGTTTGTGAATTAACCAATTGGTCTAGTAACAGAAAATAAATTTGGGTCATTAATCAGGGCAAAAATGTCAGATAAGTCTTGGTTTTAGCTTCTAATTTATGTATTTTATACAGTTCATTGTCTAATATCATTGCAAATGCATTACCAATGTATACAACAAGCAACAGGCTCCTCTTTTCTTACAGTTTATTGGCCAAACAATCGAGAAAGTATTCACTGAAGAAAATCATCTTTAGATGTGTGTATGTGAGTCTTTGTGAATCTATTCGTGAGTCTGTGTGTGTGTGTGTGTTTGAGTGTCAAGATCTTGTTGTCCAACTTCTAAAAAGGCTATCACTATTCCCTCAGCTCATATCTGGACATGAGTTTTGGTGTCACACACCCAAAGAGGCACGTGAACACTCTACCAAGATGACACACAACAGCACTGACCCATACAGAGCTGGATATAGATTACAAAGCCGAAGACCTCAGGATCAAGTTCACATACCGCTGTGGCCTATGGATGTTTGTGTCTGAGACCTGCGTGTGTGTACGTGTGTGAGAGAGAAAAGCAAAGAAACAGGGACAGTGAATGAAAATAAAGAGGGGAGGGGATTTTGTTACCGTGAGAGGGACTACAATTTTTCAAGCAAAGACAGACCCAATAACCTGACATGACGCTTTATTTAGTTTGATTTGTGAGAATTTGAAGCAGAAATCCCCGCAGATAGAGCAGATAGAGTCAAACAACAACCGGGAAATAATGTGATTTGGTTGTATAAAATGCTGCGGGGAGCTGTAAGACGTCATCCTTCTATTAACAATCATCTCAGTTCTGTCTGGTGGAACAGGAAGCTATATTTCATTGACTCACAATAAGAGTGTTTAAATGTGTCATTAGTATTGTTTCTGTTTCTGATTACATCAACTGGTACACTGCGGATAATAATGTGGATAATCATTTTTTTCATCAAATTTTGATTGACACTGCCAGAGAGGAATTAATTCAACCATGTCTTTATTACTGAGGTTAGAGTTTAAAGTGGTGTTGAACTGGACTGCGTTACATTGTGAGGTGTTCCTATTATTTGGTTCATCCCATTTATATTCATGTATGTATGTAGTTTGTACCATGTTCCATGATTTTTGTCTTTTTATTGGTAAACTCTTCTCCTTTGCTCCTTCTATACCCTTATTGTTTAAATGTGCAAAAAGAAGACTGAGTCTGTGTGTGTGTGTGTGTTGAGCACAGAGAAAAGGCCTAGGACCTCAAAATCTCAGACACACCTGTGCAAAGTATGTGGTTTTATGCTTGCCTCTGTGTGTGTGTGTGTGTGTGTGTGTGTGTGCACGCGCATGTGTGTGAAGACATTCAGCTAAATGTCACTGACAGATGTTTTTCAGTCTTCAATGCCTTTCTGGATCTTCTGTCTTTTACTAAGATGGGATGACTGGACTACAGAGAATCCTTAGTCCTCCACTGCACACGGTCTCCCTGTCTCTTACACACACACACACGATACACACATGCACACACAGACACACAGATATTTATCAGCACAGAAGACAGTTCCAGGACATCTATACCAACAGAGAAACATGCAAGCACACAGGCTGCCCTGCAAAACATGTACACAAACACTTCAACATTCCCATGCTGTTGGTGATATTCCCATGAAATATAACCATATTCCCAGCTTTGCACCAGATGGCTGGGATAAGGACGAGAGAGAGAGAGAGAGAGAGAGAGAGAGAGAGAAGAGCGAGAGAGCAGGGGGGTAAACAGAGACTGGATGTGTGCATTATGGTGCAGTGCTGCTGCAGTGCAGAGAGTGGGGGGGGCACATGTGTATCAACGTGCGCTAGCGTCAATGACAAATCCCTTACTCATAACACACGGCTTATATCACTATACTGGCTGGTATGAATATGACGTAATATACCTGCTGTTCACATGCACTCAATCACTAACACCCACGCACATGTACATATTAAATAATTTGTGAGGACCACCCACTGACTTGGTTTTATCCTCATGATGCCCTATCAACTCTAAATTAATCTCTAGCCCCAGCCTCACCTGAACCTCACAGCTGCCTCGGCTATGAATAGAAGTGAAATATCTTCGCTTATCTTTTTTTTGCCCGCCATAGCTGATGAAATGATAAGTATAACTGCGATCATCTGCCACACTGTTCCTGCGTCAGTGAACATCCATCAGTCACTTTTCTGATTGGTCACTCAAGTTTAAGCAGTTAGTCTCCAATAAAACACAAAGGATTTCTCCTATTTTAGAGGCTTTGAGGTTAGAACACTATTTTGTCATGACACATTAAATATGAACCAGAATTTATTCATGTTTTTAAAAGGCAAGTATTTTGCAGATTTACGCCTTCTTAAGTACCTATCTGAGCACACTCAGATTACTCTTTTACACATGGACATTACAAAATAAAAAAGGGATCCTGTTGCATAAGAAATTTTACTTTAATGCTTCTCCACCAAAAATCAACCATACAGTGCTGACAATACAATATCAAAAATCCTGTTTCTGCTGCCATTTGTGCATCTTACATTTGAGCCTCCTTATAAATAGGTAAGGATAGAGTAAGTTGTAAGTAAGTTGGTATATTTCAAGGTGACTCTAGTAAATTTAAATAAATGAAACCAATTTATCTAATGAAACAGGCCAACAGGCAAGATCATTTCTGAAACTAATATACTATAGCTGTTCACCTCACGTGGCTCAGACCATACTTATGAACAGCCAAGCAGGAAAAAATGTCCATATCGACCTCCAAGCTTCATGTAGTACAAACATCAAGCACAATTTATAGCTATTTATGTACATGGAGTGACTACACAGCACAGAAGGTGAAGAAGATAAATAAATGCTCCAAATTCAGAAAGTTTTTGTGATTGGCATTAGATCTGTGGCCATTATTAACTATCTTACGACTCACATTATAAAGTGCAAACGTAACGTGTGAACCAAAATTTTCTAAATTGTTGACCAACTAATGAAAGTTTTGCCTATATCCATTTAAGGCTAATAAACATAAAGTCTTGACCTATTTCATGTGTATTACTCGTGAATTTTCGGCCTCGTCAAAGATGGCATTGGGATCCATATTTACTGTAGTTACACTTGACCTAGCTTAGCTACTCTCTCTTACGTAGGTTTAAGAAAAATGCATGGCTTGGCAACTGTGGTGTTAGCAGGTCTGTTATGTTACCTGAAGCCTCCTGCGGGTCAAGAGGCCTGAGGTCCAAAACGGGGCTCAGGTCTATTTATGTGGCGCAACAAAACAGGTTGGAGACATATGTTAGCCACGCTACCTTAGCATTAGTAAACGTTATTGGACAGGAGAGGAGAGGACTATGCAATGTGTTGTGTCAGCTAGCTTTGAAGCCAGTAATAGCCCAATCATCCTTGTGTTTATTTTTAGCCCAGCTGGCTAATAGGCTAGCTAGTTAGCACTCTGAGTGGCCCAAACCTAGAGAAGCAAGCAAAACACAATGGTAGACTTTTAGCTTTCATCAGTTAATTTCAGTCATGTAGCCTGTTGAACAAACCCGTGTCCCGACAGGTCAGATGTGTTTTATAGAAAATAATATTTACAATTTTTAATACATCATTATCTGTTGGTAAACAACAGCAGACTGCCCTGTCTGTGGACACTGAGGTCACACAAACAAACACATACAGACTGTTATTTTAATCCACTGCCTGCTGATCTGAGCCTGTCTAGACGGTTGATGTCAATGTAGTGTCTAGTGTCTCATTAATTTAGTTTTATTTTTATGTAATCTCCTGACCCAAAAGCTCCACCCCCACCACACACATACAGGCACACACACATCTAGTATGCTAACAAATTCTAACCACAGACATTTAATGTTAAAAAGCTGCGTTACCTCCTGCAGGTTTGAATGTTAGAAGCTGCATACCATGAGATTTTGACAAGCTGCTGACAGCTGCCTTGGCCTACTTCTACACCGGAGTCACATTACTGGCTGTTTGTCACCCTTAACACACACACACACACACACACACACACACACACACACACACAAACACACGGGACTGTAACTCACCACCACAAACCTTATTGTGCCCCCTCTGACTACAGTTACCCCAACCCAACATCAGATTACTGTAGCCCCCCCACATGCATCCTCTGCATGCACCCCCCAGCCCCCTGAGGCCCTTACCCACAAGGGAGCTGCAAGCCAAAGCGGAGGAAAGCGTGCAAGGAGGTAATATAGATCTAGTATATGTATCTTTCCATTGGAGGGTGTGTTTCCCTATCTTTCCAGCCCTCAGCGTGACCAAGTACTGTTTGTTACACACCATCAAACCAGTTTAAATCCCATCTGTAAAAGAAAACTTATATCCTCAGCTAACCATATGAACCCAACTTAAGAGTAGCTAAGCACAAATGTGACACTGTTTTTATCTTGTAACAAACATACAGCAGGTTTGGCAGCAAGCCAAAAGAATTACAACTGCCTGCACAGACCTGTTCAGGATCATATGAGACCAAAGGATGGTTAAGTTTTAACCCCGCCCACACGTCTGATGGAATATTCCACTGTAGAGTTAACATACATTCGCGCACATGCGCAAGCACACACACTCGCTCACACACCCTCACTCACACACCCATGCTTGATGCTGATAAAGCCCAAACGGAATCAACAGCACCAAGCTGTTTCATCGCCATCTCTCTCTCTCTCTCTCTTACACACACACACACACACACACACACACACACGATTGTTAACAGCAAACTCAAAACGTGCAAAACAACCATGAGAAAATGGAAGCCAAATATTATGCAAACCCCTGCTACCATGATGATAAGATAATATATATAAATCTTCAACATTTTAATTACCTTTTTTGTGCATGACTGCTCAAGTTTGGTACTGGCTCCGTTTTAACCACAGAGGGAAATCTTGAAGTCCACAATTTCCTTTTGTCAAGATGGTGAAAACAAAACCTGCCAACTGGTAATAAAGCAGCTATTATAAAGTGAAGTTGTTACAATGGGATGAAGTAATGTAAGTTGAGTTTTTTCCCTTGTTTTGCTCCTCGAATGTTGTTTCTCTGTCAGAGCAGGACAGGAATGAGGATTGGCACATGGAACTAATTTAGCTTCGGGTATGATTCAAACCAAACTGTGTCCAGCAATCTCACCAAACCTGCAGCTTAACACTCCTGCAAACATTACCCATATGCTGTGCAGCGTCTGTTTGAAAATTGGCAACATATCAATTGAAGTGTGCCACCAGGGCCTGGCAGGTGCCAAACTAACGTTTTGTTTAGTTTTAAACAAGCATCATGCCTGAGATAAATCAAAAACAGTTGCTGCATGAATGAGATTAATGTTGTGTGTAAACAACATTGACACAAATACAAAATTCTGCAGGAAAAATGTAATCTGAGCTCTGTAGCTTTGACACATGACACTGTTCACTCCAGTCTTGCCACCCACTGTTGAGACACCACTAAAGACACATTGACTTTTACTTTGAAAACTCAAACAAATATGAACAGATAAAATATGTTCCAACAGATTGAGCTCTCCTCTTTGTTCTGTATTATGGACCATCTAGCCAGCACTTTGTGCAAGAAGGATGGATAATACCACAAAATTTGACCAGGTGATACCACAGCCTGAATCAAAAACAGAATTATTTATTAAAAGCACCAAATATACTTGTCGTGTAGTGAGCTTCTTGTAATCTATTCCAAAATAAGTTACCTCTTAACACATGACGAACAAATGACTAACGAAAAGAAAAGTTATAAAGTTTTGACTGTTCTGCATACACATGCCCAAAACCTGTTGTCTTTAGTATTGATCCTATAGATGCTAGTATCTAGTGTTGGTAGTATCAAAGGTAAAGGTCTGCGGACCACTGATGCAGCATGGCATAGAACTGTAACCATGAAAACATTGGGTCTATTCAAAGCTGTCAAACAATGTCCTAAATCCTTGACAACATATTTCCAAATTTCAGTCTTACAGTAATTTGTTTCAGTTTAGGCCTTTAAAGGGTTAATATGTCTGCTATGTTGTAGTGCTGTCCAACTGAATTATTTTACCCTGTGGTATGTAGCAGAGTCACTTTCCAATCCCACACTGCAATGTAAAACGCATTTAAAAAGAAATGCACCAATGTTTTTTTCATAACCAGTGCAACAAATTAGAAAGAAAAACATAACAAGAGTTCTACATAAAATAAAATTCCCTGTATGGTGTAATTGGTTTTACATGGAGTCATGTCGTTTAAGTCACACATGGTCATGGCCATGATCAGTAACAAATGAGCTGTCAGTGAAATGGCAGATCAAGTCTGGTGAGAACTCAGAGTCTGCAGTATCATTCCTAAAGTATGTTTTGTCTACAGCAGCAGCAACATGATGTTATGAGTAAATCTGGCACCAGCCGTGGTGTGGTGACTCATAATCATTCCTGCCTTTACCAAATACTTCACCAAGAACCAGAGAAAACAACTTTCTCTAAAGGACATAATCATAAACATTCATAAAACAAAAAAACGCATCTGCATCATTGAGGACACAAAGTACAAAAACAATCCAAATATCAAATTACAATTAAAATAACTGGGCCACACGGGCACGCAGAGCCGATTAAAGCATTTGGCGGTGCATTTAAACCAAACCAAAGTGCTTTAAAGCACAGTGAGTGTGCAGATTTTTATCTTTGGGAGTCCTCAATAAAAACCTGTCACTCTGGCTGGACCCAATTCCACTGTGACAAAAAAAAGAATGAAATAAGCACATAACGAGACAGAGAGAGAGGTGATGAAAGAGGAACAAACATTTAAAACTACCCTTGATACACTAACGCCACAGCTCCTGTAGTATGAATTCTGGAGAGCAGGCATTAAACATTTAGTGTCTCATATAAGGGAGAGCACACAATCAGCCACTGTGTCATAAAGCAACTTCTATTTGTATAAAAGCATTAAACGACGCAGTGTATTCTTCTGCAGCAGGCAAATCAGCTCAAAAGTGAATAAGTGTGTGTCTGAGTGTGCATCCATTACTTCGAGTGCAGTGTTACCACCAGTGTTAATGACATTACTGGCCCACAGCCAGCTATCGTATCTCCTTTTTCACCCTCGTTACCTGACTACCTGCCTGTCTGTCTGTATAGCCTCTTTCAGATAATACAGTCTGTAAATACTCCAATTTTACAATAACACACTTAAACGTGAAACTCACTCAACGAACAAAATAATGTCAGGAATTCACTGCTTTCAGTCTCTAAACTATGCATATTTTCTGTATTTTTAAGGTTCCTTTGTAACAAAACAAACAATCTGAAGAAGTTACCTTGGGCACTGTGGGTTTTTTCATTTTTTTCTAACATTTTATTGACTGAATGGTCATTTAATCAAGAAAATAATTAACTGTTATCAAATACAAAGGCATTAGTTCCAGCATTATTCACATCTAGTGTGGAATTGTCCATTTTCAGATTATGAAAATGTCCTTACTGAGCACAGACTAGCATTTCTCAAACATTTCTGAGCAGCTAATAATCAATAAATCTAAATAAAAGTGTACACCTTGCACACAGGAGGAAGCAAAGCTTTAAAGCTGTGGCATATCAGTCATGCTCGGCAATATGCTGATGACCTTTGGGCAACAGTGCATATAACAGGACTTCTTAATGACAAAATTGTATTTCTGTAAGAATTTTGTAAGAGAATGATGAAATACATAGGATTTCATCCATACTGGCTGTCTTTGTGGGGTGTTTTTGCAACTAACACAAAATACAACACCACCAATGCCATGAATGATATGTCATGCAGTCCATAGGCCAAGAGTTAAAGGTAAACTTTGGTAAACTGTGACAAAGCAAATAGAAGGGAGACGACAGGTGTGTGGTGATTCCTGCCACACAAAGAGAGAAAGGCAAACACGATGCATCTCACAAAGCCAATCTGACACGCTGCCAGTCATTTCTGGCATCCATTCAGCTCTCTGGTAATTCACTTGACATCAGTTAGTGCTGGGACATTTTCTGCTCAGGGTGAGTCAGTGAAGATGGGAACAGTGATTGGAGAAAACCCAAAAAGATGTCGTATGAGAGGATTCTCATTATTTCTTTTAAAATCTCCAATAAAGGACGAAGTGACTTTGGAAAAACTCAGGGGAGAGAAACTTTAATGACGTGCCACAGTCTGTCCACCGAATAACTGTGTCTGAGTGCAGAGGTTTCACAACAGAACGCAG
Organism: Datnioides undecimradiatus; assembly: GCA_008933995.1. Taxonomy (NCBI): domain Eukaryota; kingdom Metazoa; phylum Chordata; class Actinopteri; order Lobotiformes; family Datnioididae; genus Datnioides; species Datnioides undecimradiatus. Next base: position 5,538,672 of record WARS01000044.1, on the reverse strand, counting down.
CTCACTGACTGAGTATTAACATTGACCACAGGCTGCAGAGACTAAACAGCACAGAAACATGGCGAGGGCAAGATTTGCTCAAGTTCTTCACGCTAGCTGAGCTCAGACTGCCCTGAAGGAAAAATCTGACCTTTACCATAACTTTTAGTGCACTTGTGTAGTTTAAAACTGCAATGGGAACTCTGCAGAAACATCAGGCTGCTGGTCCAAATGGCGACCTTGAACACTGTCAGATTTACTGGCCCTATAACAAGTGTATACAGTATAACTTTGCATCGTTTTTTTGGGACGTCCAGATCTTGGTCTTGCTGGTGCTGGCTTTGCCAATCTGGCCGTGTTTCTACTCTGGAGGTGAACAGCATTGTTTCCTTCACACGTGACTATAAACAGATCTATTAACAGGATTTCACACCTCCAAAACCTGCTGAAAAACACACGGTCACATGCCAGCTCATTGTTCTGGCTGCAGTGGCCAGAGGTACACGTGTATAAAACCTCTGATTTATACCACTTGTTTTCTAGGTAAAGTGCTTTGACCCCAGGTGACCTTAACAGTAAATTAATTGAATGACTTGTAACTGGTCAAACAGAATGAAAACATGCTCTTTAAAATACCTCTAAAATGTGGACAAACCCATCTCACAACAAGGTCCATTTAGCAGCCGCGCTGGAGCCTTCAGACACACTGCATGATCTTCAGCAGATGGAGTTCGCTCAGTTGGAATTAAACTTCCAGAGCTCTTTAAGGACTTCTCTTTTATGCTGGCATAAACACTGAAACTGAAGCCATTTCTTGACCTTAAAAAATTGTTCCTGGCACAAAAGACAAGTCCATCTGCTGCTGAAGAAGACCATGTGATATGATCAAAGAGAGCTGAAAAACAACTAAATGGACCTTGTGGAAAATTGTTTTGTCACCTGCTGATTCCAAGGTCAAGAATAAGCTTTAAACATCTGCTCATGTGATGACATGAACATCTGAGTTGTTCTATTTCCTCAAAGTTAATGTATTCTTACTACTTTAAGTAATGGCTTCAAACCACCAGGAACAAACTTACAGAACTTAAGAGATCGCTGGGTGCAAAACTAGATCTCGAGTCAAATTCGAAGACTGAAAACAGCCTGAAAGAAGAGAAATGGTAGACAAGACAGTGAGAGGGAGTGCAGACCGGAGACGAAGCAGACAGTGGAAAGTCACTATTCTTAGAAGACGTTTTGTATTATTGACAATCTCTCTGGCACCAGAGAGCATCTGTGTGTGTGTGTGTGTGTGTGTGTGTGTGTGTGTGTCCTTTAACTCAAAGCCAAGGCTAAATACAGTACAGCCATCTGATATTGTCTTTGATAACAGTCCTCCACTACCAGATAACCAACCGGCCAGCCCTGCATGCACTGTTGCAGATAGTCTCCACGCAAACAAATACAAAGGCCTGTAGATTCACCACAAACACACACACACACACACACACACACACACACACACACACACGCTACAAAACTTTCCATTTTTCCGCAACATCAATGTTAGACCTCATCTCTGATTTCTGAAGAAAGCAAACAACCCACCAGACTTGTGAAAGTCCATACCAGATCTTTGTGCGATTCACATTTCAATTTGCCTGTTGGGTCAAAAAATGAAAAAAATAAAAAAAAAGCATATATACATATTCAAACAGAAAAGCAGCAACCTGTCACAACCTGCTCCTTCAGCTGTTGAATACTCCGACTCCAACAGCACAACAACATTTATAGCTGCAACAAGTGTGTGTGTGTGTGTGTGTGTGTGTGTAAGATCTGGTATAGATAAGGGGAGCTATTGACGGCATTGATGTAAGTGAGACGACAAGCACATACACATAAACACACAGTCTTGTTCTCTGATCTGAGGTGGGAACACATACTTGCTCACTCGTCTCTTTCCTCTCTCTCTCTCAGTTTGTGTACAAAAACTTCACACCAGTAGGAAGTGGGTTATCTAGACATAGGATCAGAGCTCTGGATACAAAGCCAGATCAGCTGTGTGTGTGTGTGTGTGTGTGTGTGTGTGTGTGTGTGTGATGGAGCAGTTAAACATGAAGAGAGAGTGCGGCTGTGTGACTTCAGACTAAATCAAATTGGGCAAAACAGTGAAAACCAAAAACCGCAGCAGCATTTCCTTTTGATCACTTCAGCTTCTGGCATTTAGCCTGACTCAGCTTCTGCAGCAAGGAGCAGGATAGGGCAATCAAATACATGCAAGAGCACATCTTTGGTGGATCAACATAAAGGTCAGGAATTGACACAAAATTCCTACAGTTTTTAAAAACAAACAGGTACATTAAAAATGCAACCTCTAATTTAGTAAACTTTTAGAAAGCATTATGGACTTTACTGGTCAGCTCTGCCAGTGAGTAAGGACACAGTCAATGTTGCACGATAAGCATCTTCCTTTACAAGCATCCTTCACTTGGCTGGGAAACCATTGAACAAACCGATCTGAAGTCGCAGTGATTAATACTGATGCTGTCTCACAGCACGTTATTAAGCAGCAGTCTTTCAGTTTGTTTTGTGTGTTTGAGCCAAACGTGAACCTCGAAAACATCCACTTTCAAAGTGAAGATCCCACATAGAATGTTTACATTTCAGGTGGAAAAACCATCATCATCTTCGCATATCCTTCAAGTGTGTTTGTGTTGGTTTTATTGGATAAATCTAGCAATAGACTGGTTAAAATGATGTGTGAAATACATCTAGAGAGCATATCAGCACAGATACAGGCTGACTGCCTATGATCCTTGTTAAAAGATGGGATGAAAGGCAGCAGACTCAGACACTATTCATGTTTTTTCATGGAAATATAATCCACGTCTGCATGCAAACTATCACAATATTTGTATGTGGGCTGATGATCAAAAGCTATGTTTTGGGTGTATGTGAACATTTTGGGTTTTACGCTCTTTTCAAATGTACATTTAGGTGCTTGAGTGTGTGTGTGTGTTCATGTGACTATCTGCGTGTGACCAGTTGTGTCTGGCTACATTTTGTGCGGCTGACTGTGCGATAATAACCCATTGCTTACTCAGCACCAGCTGATAGTCAGCCAACATTTCATCAAGAGGAAGTCGATTGCTTTCACTTCAGCTGAAGCGGCCGGTCTGAGATCTTGGCGGCATCGTAGCAATTTCGAAAGCAAGAGGCCGACATGAAGAGATTTCTTTTAAGGAAGAAGAGTTCACGGTACGAACGTGTTTGTGGGGGCTAATCTAGTCAGGTCGATCCAAACCAAGAAAATGATCAGATCACGCCACACGCAGCACATGTATTCTCTGCTTGCGCTGCTTGTGGTTTTCAGCAGAATGGAAACACATTAGACTTTACAGACAATAGAGAAAAAAAATCTGTTGGCCACTTACATCTCTCTTTGGGACCATTGTCATGTTATTGTGCAGATTCACTACACCAAACAGCAGATACAAGAAGGTCTTCAACATGCGAATAGTAAAATAAGTGCTTCCATCGGTGTGTGTGTGTGTGTGTGTGTGTGTGTGCACTCACCAAAAGGCCTTGAAAGCTTCATAAATGTCGCTGAGACGTTTGGTTCAGGCTTCAATCTTATGCCCTGCAGTCGTACCTGAACACACAAAACAAAGAGGTGAGACACAGAGCATTAAGTCAGGTTAGACTGTACATTAATTCAAAACACACCGGCCACAACAGCAAATGCACACATCCCATCCACTCATAAAACGTCTTGCGCGCAAGCATGAAAAAAGATCAGTGATTACCAATATATCAGTCTCCCATTAATCATGATGGAGCTGTAGCGGTCCAGTACGGATACACTTATAAACAACCATGGATAAGCAGATGGAAAACATGCTTGCTTGACGTCATATCAGAGAGTGGTGACAAATAGTCTAACAATTTTCAAAAGAGCAAAGAAGTGCACAATGCCCAGAGCACAAAGATATTTAATTTACTATAATAAAATACCAAGAAAAGCAGCAAATACCCACATTTAAGATGCTAGAACCAGCAGTTTTGGGGTACTTTTTGCTTATGACACAACTGTGATGATCAATGGATTCGTAAAATGTTGCTGACTAATATGATTTCTTGAATGTAGCCCTACATCAACATCACTTTTCATTTTGGTCAAAGTCAACTAATGACATGTAAATGCATCAGCAGATAAGCATAATGACAACTCAGTTGATAAGTAGATTACAAAAGCAAGACACTCCTCATATTTTCTTTATTTTAATTGGCAAGCCCAGAATCAAAGCATACCATTATCTCTCTTGTTTTTTTCCCACAGTCACAGGTGTGTTTCACTACAGTGAACCACTCCTTCCTGCTTAATTTCAAAGTGATGGAGGAAATTCAGCTTATTCTACAACTAATGACCTCAAACTGTAAACCCTGACAGCCTCCTGCTTTTAAACCTTCTTTACCTGCTTTGCACTTGAACACCACTCACAGATGCTAATTATAAACCACTTTATAATTAGAGCAACCTAATTATGCAGCCTGACCCGTCCCAGGCTGTCAGCCCCTCCAGCCTCTCCTCTCTTTTTGTTTATGACACAGGCCTACAGAAACTACTGTAAAAGCCTCCCCCTCCTCCACCTCCTCCTCCTCCACCTCCTCTCTCTGCAGCAGCAACCTGAGATGCTGTGTGTTCCGTCTGCCGGAGCCGACCAACAGCGGCTACAAAATGTTTAATATCCCCTGTCGTCGCCGGTGTGTTAACCGGACACCGAGCTCACCTCGCCGGGTTGTGTCAGCCGCCGGCTCCGTGTGTTTTGTCCGCTGAGCGGTCGGAGAGTCGCTCGGTTCTGCGGCAGCTTTTGTTGCATAGGTTGTCCGCTACTCCTGCAACTGAAGCCAGGGCTTTAAATACGCCTTTAAAGGAATATCTGTCGGGAGAAGAGACGTAGCACTGGCTTCCGCCGACGTCACCGTGTATTTGCATAAAGGGGCGGGGCATGGCGGCGGTATACAAAGAAGCGGGGAGGCTGGATTTTTAAAGGGGAATACCGTAAAAAATGATTCCGAGGTAACATGCTGCACTGTGCGGCGACTACAGTGTATTTCATCCATCTGGCAGAAATATTGGAACAATAACAGAAAACAACATTGATCAGAGCTTTGTCTGCAAAGTTTATGTTCACATGCAAGGACACAGGTTTTACTTTTACATGAATTCAAACAATTTACAGAACAACAGGCACAGACATACAGCTAAAAAACAAAGACGGGGAAAATGAAACACAAAGCTGTTATGTACGTACAGCACTCAACAAATAAATACACACAAAAAGTAACAATGGTGGTTTACTAAGTAGTAATTAATAAAGAGACAAACATAACACATAGGCAAGAGTGAATTAAGCCCCCAGAACCCCTTCACAGGGGGCTCTGGGACTGAAACTGAGCTACAAGCCAGTAAATTATTCAACTCTTTGTGCAATTTGTAGGAGTTAGTAAGAAATACAATAGCATTCGTTAGCTTCAACTTAATTAAGCACTGACACATGTAAGTTCATTTTAAACAGAAATGCAAATGATCTTAAAACCAGATTTTCCTCAGGGAGTCTTGACTTTGACGTTACATAGTAATGCAGTTGCCACCTCCTGTTACTTCAGTTTACACTGTGCTCTGGTGGTGAGTACAGGATTACCAAACAGGTTTGCAACTGGTCAGATTAGGGTTTGTGGTTTCAGGGCTCAACACACAGCCATAAAATAATGAATACATGCCAAACAGAGACTGTAACTATGACAGAGAATAATCTTTATTGTTAATGTGCAACATCTTTTCAAAGGGAATCACTGTAACCAGATCTATGGAAACACTGCAAAACCAGTGCAAAACCTTTTATTTTTTTTAAGAATCAAGAATCAAAGTTTTGCAAGTACATTTTTGTTTGATTATTGTTCCATGTGCTCCTCCATCTCCCACTGAATATAAGACACCACAGTAGAAACTGCTGATCAAGAAAAGGAGTGACACAATAACAGCTCAGAAATGTGTTATGATGTAATACACAAGTCAGCAGGGCCGGTTTCATTGCACCCAAACCAACACACTTCTGTGCTCGCAGTGCACACTGCGATCTTTGATGTATTTTGTTTGTGCGAATTCTGTTTATCAAAGTTCTGAATTGCAAAAGATTCATAAGACTGTTCAAGACAAGCGACTCCATTCATGATGTGGAGAGAATGTACAAAAGCCATGCTGTGCTGCAACTTTTAATGCTGTCAGCGGTGGAACTCACTTGTGGCTTTTCAGTAAAAAGTTACATACTGAAGTTCAACCTGAACCCCTGTACAGAAGGTAACACAAGATGATGTGTGTGTCTGTGTGTGTGTGTGTGTGTGTGTGTGTGTGTGTGTGTATCTCAGAGGTGGAAGGGGCTTAAAAATACAGACATTTTGTAAATGGGTGGTTTGGCTGATGTTTAAATTTTGTTGAAACTTGAGTGCAGTCTGGTCTGTGTGGTAGACCGGCTTCAAGGCTGAAACACACCCCAACTCTGACAGATATTGTGCAGCTCTGGGTGCAGCTAAATTGATCCCTAGAGCCCAGGTAGGGTGAGATTTTGGTTAATATATGTATGATTACTGTAATTTGCACATGCAACACCACATGATGGTCAAATCACCAAGAAAAACAACAACAAAGCGCACATATGCGGAAAAATGCTTTTGAAGGTTGAAAGCCTGAGGGTTGTGCCTCTCCCTGACCATCCATACTGATAATAACATGGTTTGGCTTCTGAAGCCTCATTTGAAGAGGAACTGAAACTAAAACACAGAGAGAAAATGGAAGAGACAGAAGAACTTGGAACATTTGGATCAACAGAGTAAGGACTGGTTGCTGTTGTGGTAAATATAACGTCTACATTCAGAATCAGTCAGCAGAGAACCGAATTAGAACAAGAAAACAGCTGTTTTTCGAGACTTGAATGAGCATATTTAAGAGATAAACATTGAAAATCATCCTCTATGGTTAAAGATCTGCCGCTGACATGTAGCAATTTTAATGCACTCTATCATTTGTCTCACCCTGGGGGAGGTGGTATTCTTCCTCTGTCCTGCCGCTAGTCTTTCATAACCTGCACTAACACAAAATCATAAAAACATAATAAGATGGTGTTATCGGCAGTGCAGAAAACATACTTTTTTATTTTCAATTATTTTTAAATTGCCTGGCTATATTTTCTGTAAATCTTCTTCTTTTTGACACTGTTTTGTGCTGTAAAGCTAAAGTTTTTGTTGACGATGATAAAAGTGATGATAAAAAGAAATGATAAAAGTGCCTAAATGAGCTACACTGTTGCAATAAGTAACAAGTTTTTCACAAGTGTTAAACTCTTCAAAAATAATACCTGAACTCAAACTTTGATTGATGTTTATTGATTGATATATTAAAGTACGTAACATCAGTACAGCAGCAGCAAAGTGTTTATTTTGGCTAACAGACAAAGACACAGCAGGGATTTCAGAGAGTATTGAGACAATAAATAGTTTGTTTTGGTGATTTAAGAAAGAACAGAAAGGATAAAATAACAACGGTTTTATCCTTTAGTTGAAGATTGGTCCCTTCACTGACAAGTGCAAAACACCTTGTCAAAGAGTCAGAAATAAAATGAGAACAGAAAAGGCTGCTGTAGCTGCTAATGAAGCAGACCCTCTGTCTTTGTAGAGCACCATGCCGTTGACTTCAGTTCCTGCTTCAACACAGGTTGGTTTCATCTGCAGCACAAACAGTGTTTTTTCCCTCTCCTCTTGAATATAGCTCTTGCTTCCTGTAACTAAAAGTTTATGGATGAAAGGAAACTGAGTATGAGCTGCAAGAGATGCAGAAAACAACATATCTTCCACTGCAGCCGAGGCATGAGTGGACCTGCACGGTGAGAGATTAACAGCTGCTTATGGCTTTATGTAACAAGGCAATGTCCAGCGTGTGCACACACACACACACACACACACACACAAACAAGTAAATGTACAGATTTATGTGAACGCCACTACATAACAGCTATTCATCCAGTTTCAGAGCTTTTGATTCAGGGTTTTGATGTAGAAACACATTAATCGGCTCCACAGGGAGGTCAGAGGTCATTCAGCAGCCCTGCAGGGTTTTCAGGAACACCTGATCAGGGTGGATGCAGTCAGTTTCAGCTTCATGTTATATCTCTATTACCACTCAAACAACCTGCAAAGGGTTCAGGAAACAGGAGTCAAACAGCTTCTGTTTCTGCTGTGGAGCTCAAGTGCCAAATATTTTCTTGTCCCATCTTCTCAAATATAAATACTTGCCTTGATCTCATTGACTCTTTGACTCATATGAAAAAAACACTGTAACATTTTATAAACAAAATGCTTATGCTCTGGATGGGATCAGGATTCATTTATAAAGAGAATGGCTTTACTCATATTGTAGGCTCCAAAACATGCTCCCACTTGTCTTCATATCAAACAGCACCATCTTCTGGTGAACTTTGTCAAACGTAGCAAACTTTATTTTGGTGTTGGTTTGGTGTTTGCATACAGTATATAGCCCTGGGTTAAAAATAGTAATACACCAATGACATAAAGGCCCTAAGATGACGTTGTGGTTACACCCTCAGGTTTGAAACCGCAGACAGTAAAATGAAACTTGCTCTGGTTAAAAATGAGGACAAACTGAAGGCTTCCTCTAAAAAGTGTGTATTTGTTTTGTTCGCTGTTGGTTACATTTTAAAAAAACCTTAACAGTTTTGGAGATATTATATATACAAAGTCTTACAAAAGGTTGGTGAAGACAAAACACCCCAAAGAAAAACAGAAAAAACATCAATGGTTGACTTGTTTGCATTGTCACTGGTTCAGTTTGCAAGAGGAATATGTATCAGGTTTGCCAGGTATATACACAGTATAAATACATTAAAAGAAGATAAGTTGAACCTTCAAATGAACCTCAGGTGATATGAACCTGAATGGTCACACTTGTTATGCTCTTTGTTAAACTACTTTTTAATCCTGATTGCTTGAAGAGTCCCAGAGAGTGATCTTCTTGGAGAAAATAAAGGCTGTGAATGATAGAAAAGGTGAAAATAAGAAACTTTCAGTCTGCCCCGTTTCACTTGGTTAATACAAGTAATACCATTGTAATAATAATAACTAGTTAGAAATCCCTTATAAAATGCACAAGACACAAATGCCTGCAGATTATAAACAGACTTTAACAATCGACAGGCAATTTATAGTCCAGTCTTGTGCCTTATACTTACAAATAACTACATTTTTAATTTGCATAAAGCCTGGATTTTGTCTTAAACCTTAATATCTCTGTCAGTCTGAGTTTAAAAACATTTTGCCCAGTAACACAGAAAAAAAACTACTCTTGTGGTGAAATAAATAGAAAAAAAAGTAGAAACTTTATCTAACAATGAGGTAAGTATTGGATAAAGAAATAAAACAAGTGCAAAACACAGTGGGGATCCTCCTTATTTTGTGTGTCGGATTCCAGTTCATGCAGAAACACTTGTTTCTCTTGAGATGCCCTCAAACACACAACTCTGTATCACACGACCAGCTCTGACTGTATCATCTTCCCTCTCACTCTCTGTACATACGCCATAAAAGCATGACTTCCATCACAATAACCTTTCTCTCCAGGGCTTTTCCCACAGTGATGGTGTAATGTCCGATCACAGGCGTTTGGTTTTTCAGCGTAGTTTGACTCCTTTGAGCTGTGGAAACACAGCTGGAAGCAGCAAGGCTCAGTCACACAATGTTCCCACATAATACTACTGTGATAAAACTCAATACAAAACAGGGTACAGCATTAAATATGGTAACCATATGGTAAACATGGGAGGAGGAAACTAAATATGAATAAACTTTTAGTAAAATGAAGCACTTTGGATTGAAACATTTCCAGCAGAAGTTGCGCCCTGTTGTCTTTCCAGTCTTCATTTGTCCTTCATATTCCCAATAAATAACGTGTGCTGTTAGTATCTTTAACTGTAAATCACCACTTCATAGCAAGCAGGAGAAGCTGCTCAGTTGGTGTCACTGTATGTAAACGTGTTGCTTCACATGAAAACTATGTGATTCCTTTATATCTCTTGAGATGCAAGTTGAGAACTCTCAACCCGGTGTGTCTTTGTTCACAGATCTTCACAGCGCCTCTGGCTGCAACTTCTGTCCAATTTCCAGACAGACAAATGCTCTATTCCACCTTCCAGATAGCGATCTTTCCGTCGAGTTTGTCTGCTCCACTGAGGACGTACCGATCCTCAGCCGAGCAGAGCGCCGTCACTTTGTCGCTGTGGCCGTGAAGCTCCTTCAGGATCTGGTAACGTTCAGTGTCCAGGATGTAAATCTTCCCTTTGGCAGAGCTGCGGCCAACACCACCAACCCACACCTGGAGAGAGAAAGGAGCTCACACCTGGGTCTATACTGTACTTGTAGGTGATTTATGTGTGTGTGTGTGTGTGTGTGTGTGCCTTAGTACTGTGTATTAACCTGGTTTTTAACTTTCATAATGCAGCAACATCCGGTGCAGTCCTGTAGAGCCACACGGAGAAATGGCTTGCTGGTGTCTTTAATGTGCCAGATAAACACTTCTCCAGAGTCTGCACTAACACTCCACAGCTCCTCCCTCTGAAACACACACAGACACACACAATAAGAGAAAAGTGCGTTTTCATTTTAAAACGAAAACCATTTCAATTCAGAGGAAGACTGCCACAGTTACACTGGGCATGCACTGAGGCTGAAAAACAGGAAGCAGTTGGTTGCACGGTTACAAAAATAAAACTACAAAGAACAAGAACGAGGCAAAAAGTAAGACCAGAGATTTCTTTGCTTGGACAGACAACAAGGTGGAACTGTTACAAAGAGAAACACAAGAGTATAAAGCAACCATGATGGTGGAAATCACAGAGTGGGAGTCACTGTGGGGCAAACACATGGATATATTAGAGCAGTGACTGAGGCATGATGACACGAGGCAATGCTGCAGAATGCACGCTGAGCATAAACTTAGTGATAGTTATTATTTTAAAGCAAACCCCTGCTTACTTCAGGTAACAACAGTACAGAGCTGAATGTAGCTGTGGATCCACGTTGTTGTTCTGGCAGATTCAAACGATGTTTCACCAAACCGTTCCTCCACACCTCCATTATATTTTCCCTAGAGCCTGGAGAGAGAGAAGGAGAGAGAGAGAGAGAGGAAGACAGAAACAGAGAGAGATCATTCGATTTCTATCGTCGACTTTCAAGTTTGCCATTTCGATGCTACGGAGAGAGCGAAACTTACAGCACCACAGCGTTCCGTTACAGCTGGACACTGACTGCAGACGGTCGCAGGAAAGACGAAAGTGCCTCTTCACCTGAGAGGTTTAAAACAAACACACACACACACACACAAAAGTCACATTGATGAAAAGTGCATGAACAAATTTTGGCTTCAAAAAGGAAAATCACAGGAAGAAGGGAGAAGCAGTCAGGAGGACCAGTCATCTCAGTATCATTCAAAGGCATTTTGACTTTTATTTACAGTTCATAGCTTGCGTTTTGCCTTTATTCAGATCTTGATGTGAAAACTTGTCTGTCTGGGACAACATCAACACGCAGTTTGCTCCGTCCTCAGTGTAACAAAGTGCTCGTTTCAAACTGACCTGTAGTGTCGAGACGTCCCACACCATGACACTTCCCTCTGCACTGCAGGAGTATGCCACCTTCTGGCTGAAGAGCAAAGTACACATGTACAACTGAACACTTTACATGTCACACAGAACTAATACAGAACTAGGTTTTGCATACTGCTGCAGGCACTTGCAGAGTAGCTTTCACTGGATCAAAATAGGAAGCTTAAAAATTGACCACTGCATATTCACTACACACATATTATATACTAGGTAAAGTAGTGCATGTTTATATAGAGCTTTAGGTTTTGTGACAGGACTTGATGTATTTATGTGTGTCTGTGTGAGCGTGTGTTACCCATATTTGTCCGTGTCGAGTGCCAGTCCCGTGACCTCCGCCCTGTGTTCTGTCAGCTGTCTGTTACACACCATGGCCACCATGCTGATGATGTAGATAACGGAGTCCTCAGAGCCCATCCAGACCTGGTCCTTATCAACTCCCAGCATGCAGTTCTGCAAGCAGAAACAAGGAAAGCCGGCAGGAGTTAGACAGCAACGGAAAACATCAGTACAGAGCGTCTACAAAAACATTGCGAATTCTTATTTTAAAAACAAAATAAATAAAAGTTTTGATAAGCACTTTTTACAGCAGGGAGCTAAGGGAAGTCAATGAATTGCAACCTCGGAAAAAAAAATACACTTCACTGTGTTTGTCTGTTCTTTGGGTGTGGGGCGTTTGGCTCTTGACCACGTTTTTTGACTTTTTAAGAGACTAAACGATCCACTGCTGAATCGGCAGTGAAAATAATTATTAGCTGTTAAAGACGAACTCCAGTCAGTCTTTTCCAGACAGGTAAGTGTAGCAGGTAAGCATAAGAGTTAGTAACTTTGGCTATGTATGATAAGATTTATTTATTTATTTTATTTATTGTACAATACCTGACTTGTCCACCAGGAGGCAACAATGTCTAATAAACTACAGCTCTTGGCTACAAAGCACCCTGTCCTCTGAACACCAGTGTGTTTAATAGCATCGCCTGTTTTTATAGATTCGAAATGAACCAACACAAAATTATTTAAGTCACCATTTTAATAAACTGTCATGATTCAAGTCACAGCTGCAGAAGTAAGAGCACAGTCCAGGTGCGCAAATATTGTGGATGAGTCTAGAGGAAACACGCTGTGCATGTGTGTCCGTCTCTCTCTCACACACACACACGCTAACCAGCTAACATATCTCATGTGACTGTGACCTGCATGCTTGGAGTAGAGGTAGTTTTTAGCACAGTCCCAAGAGGTGTCTTAACGCTTAACACTCATCCTTAACCTCATTTACTATGAACATTTACCAAACCGCTGTAAGGCGCTCCTGCTGACTTTCACTTGTTTACATTTTAGTGTGGGAAGTCGATGCCTGAACAGAAAATGGTTTGGTCTTTGGGGAGAATCAAAGCTTTTCAAAACATACTGTACACTCCCCAGAACATGTGCTTGCAAGTCTAAGATAATACTGGCACTGTTTGAAGTGAACCAGCAGGAGCAAAACAATGAACCTGAGGAAAACAGTTTTATCTGTATCTGATGTGAGTATGTGCTGTTCATCTGCTCATTCTCACCAGTGATGTGAGGCGTTCAAACAACTGGAAACAACAACACTGTTAGGCCCACTACAACATGATCAGACACAACACCGTTCGCAAAAATTGTTTTTCATATCTTACTATGAGCAACAAGAGCATGCTTCTCTACAAAGAGATCTCACATGTATTTTGGAGATTCGACGTGAAGGTTTGCATAAAACCATTACCTACTTTTTGAACATCTTTATGGCTGCAGGAGACAAAAAACTATTACCAAACGCTGGCTTCAAGGAAACCTCCTTATAATAATATAATCATCTATATGATAACCTTATAAATAACACATTTTCTTTGTCCACTTGGTGGCAGAGAAAAAGATTAACCCACTTTTAAGTTGCTCCTCTTAAGTGTCTACCAACTTCTGAGGGACATATCAGGCTCCTTAGTTGCTAAAAACTTAGTGGCTAACCTTGTCATTGTGCTGTTTGAGCTGGTAGTGTTCAGTCAAAGCTAAACACCCATTTTGGAAATCTCAGTACCCAGAACAGCTTGATAACTTCATCTCTGTGTTCTGGCATGCAGCTGAACTTGTACCTTAGTGTGTGCAGTGTGTGTTTTCTTTACCAGTCTTGTATTGCCAACGTGACAGGTGTGTGTGAGGGACCAGCTGGAGGCATCAAACACCATCACCTTCCCCCCGCCCACAGACACCCACAGCTGACCTGAAACACACACACACACACACACACACACACACACACACACACACACACACACAAAGCATTTATCAGTTATTTCTCAACAGCTTATCGCAGACTTGTTGCCTACAGCTGCCCGTGTTTGTTCTTTCAGGAGGTCAAGAAAGAAATGTGAACGGTTTGAATAGAAACACTTCATGTTCAAAACCCTTTTTTTTCTGCTGCTGACTCCACCCAGGCTTCAGCTAACGGTCAGATTTCTTCCCAGCGCATTCGCTGCTGTTTAAAATCACCCTTGGCAGGAAAAAAAGGAAGTAACATCCTGAATTTGAAAGGAAGAGAGGTGGAGAGGGACATTGTGGCATAGAGAGGAAGGAGAAAGCTGGAAAGGAAGATGGATAGAAAAAGTGAGAGAAATAGAAAGGGAGAAGGGAGAAGGGAGTAGAGGCGGTGGAGGAGGGCGAGAAGTAGGAGTGAACTGGCCACACGCCAGGAACTCAATTCAGTGACCTATATTCAAACTGGAGAGTCAAAGTGAGGCAGGGAGGGAGGATCTGAATAGACAGATTTGTTCTTTTCACCAACAGAAATCCCAAAGAGCTGAGTGCTGCAGACCAACTGAACACTGTGTGAACATGAACTGAGTACGAATGTGCATGAGTGTGTCAGTGCTCGGGGTCAGTCTGCCACCAGCCGGGCATCTAAGTGGCCCCAGATGGTCGGTCCACTGAAGGCCATGACTTTATAGCTCTTTTTAAGCTGCTTCCTCTCAGTCTTCCCTGCCATGCAATGCGCCAGTCTGTCTGCCCCCACAACAATAAACTCAAATGACTGAACAACAGTAAACAACTCTTGTGTTTTAAGGTTAAGGTTACTGAAGGATAAACAAACATTTTTCTAAAAGACACTCCCTTCATTTGGTGTTTTCATGATGTGGGGGAGAGCAATGACTGACACATTATCAGAATAAAACCCGCCTAAACGTGTTGAAATCTGGTGACTGTGATGCCAAGAATGAATGATTCTTTCACCGTCATACTCATTACGCGTTCAGTGACGAGGCGCCCCGGTGGGTCTGAGTCAAGGTGCAGACCGTAAACTGAAATGTGTCTGGTTCATGTCTGCCCAGGGACCTTTTATTGCATGTCACCTTGTTTACAGTCATTTCTCATCAACTAATAATTAAGAGATTAAATGACCAAAAACAGTGTGTAGCTGTACATCATTTCAGACCCTTAATTCACTCACTCTAAAAAACTTCGTACACTGGCTCTCAGGCCAGCAGAAATCACTTATTTCACTGCTAAACTGATTCTGACTGAATTCAGGGTAAATGATGGACCAAACCGTGGATTTTCAATATTATTCAAAAGTAAACAACATCTTCTGACTTGAAAACAACAGATTTCAACAGTTTTCAAGTCAGAAAAGTATATTGCAACAAAAGCAATGTGATCAGTTTCAGTTTTAAAATCCACTAAATGCTAAAAATGTTTATATATGTGTCTGCAGTGAAGAATCACCACAGAAAAAGAGCAAACTGGGTTTGCATGATCATTTCATTTGGAAAGGTTTCTATTTACAGCATATAAAATGAACTTTATGCCCATGCTTTACTTTAGCATTTATACTAATAATGCAAAGTAAAGCTTGTTCCATTTATAAATTGAACTTTGACTTCAAATGAGTTTCTATCTTTTTTTTAACCTGTGAATCACTTGTTCTTTCTGCTCTTTTGCATATTACTGCATGATAAGTTTCAATGTAACTGTAAATTGCTTTCAACTCCAGGACACCCAGCAAACTGCAAACAAGGCAGCAGCTCTCACCACAAGTAAATTATAATTAAGTCTCTGCTTTTACTTTCCTGTGGAGCTTCAGCAAAATCAAGTAAGCCTGAGATTTACAGCAAAAGCTTTACTGGATTTAATACTGTCACACCTCATGTTGACATGTGGACTGTTGCCATATTAACATGGAATTCTCTGCTTTTAGCTTTGCTGCCATGTGATTTCACATTCAAGTTCACATTTTCACATGCATTCACAAAGTCTTAATAGCATATTTATGAGAATACAGATCTAATGAGGTGTTTCCCTCTGAGTATATTTCTAAATATCTGCCTGACTTCCTTCTGCAGCTTTTCTCTAAAGGAGACCGGAAAAGGAAGTGTTAGCAACGTGAGACTTTGAGTGCAGCTTTATGACAGCTTCTCCTTTTTATGCAGGAGAGAAACTCAGTGAGTGAGTGAGTGAGTGAGTGAGTGAGTGAGAGAGGAAAGTGCTGACAAAGAAAAGGTTGTGTGTGTATTTCTTGTTGTCAGAGTTGAAACTCTGGATTGGGAAACTGCCCTGAGAAAGAAAAAGAAAGCTGACTCCTGTCGTTGCAGTGGCGATATGACCACTGATGGATTTTCACAGGATTCACTTGGGAGCAATCTCTGTGTGTCTGTGTGTTTGTACCTGGTGTATATAAAAGTACATCTACAGCCTGAGGTGCAGCGAGTTCCAGCGAGGGGTTAATCTTGTGCTTCAGCGTCTCAGCGGTTGTCTTGGGAACCATCATCGGCACTAGAGACACACACAAACCACCGGTAAAGAAGGTAAATATCCATTAACAGGTGGTGAACAGGTGGGAACACTGAAAAACAACTACACACAACAATAAAAAAACTCCTACCAGCCTCTGATGAGTTATTATGTACTGTGGAATATAGAAAGTTATCAGATAATATCAAAACAAACTTAAATCAAAGTCTTTAAAATGCAATGAGTAATAAACCACCAAAGATGCTACAGGTAAAGCAAACTGGACATGTACAATAATAATAATAATAATCATCATCATCATCATCAATCCAGCTCAGCTCATCCTCCCCTACCTTCCATCTTGATCCGGTCAAAGTGAGCCAGCTTGGAAGCAGCATAGATGGCCTTGCTGCTCTGAAGGCTGCCCACAACTGCATCCATTAACAAGGCATTGGTCAGAGCCTGCTGCATGTACTGGGGGTCCTGGAGACAAAGATCCATTCACAATTTACATTCAAACTCAACATGTAGAACAAAGTAGAGAGACAAATTAGAGAGAGTAAGTGTTTCAGAAAAAGATCTGGATGCATGTAAGTTTAAAAAAATATATAAAATTCTCTTGTCAAAGCAAGTGAATAGTGAATAGTAGTGCTGATTCAATTATAAATGTAAACAGGCTGTGATGAGATCATATTACTACATTATTTGAAAGTCTTATAAATAGAAAGCAGACCGGTTGGATGAATGCAGGAAATATAAAAGACAGAAAGGAGAATATTGAAAGTGTGAGAGACAGAGATGTTACAGTTACACCATCTGGTTTCACATAGGAAACCCTGTGTCTAGTCTCAAGTGTGCGTGTATTTGTGTTCATGAACGCCTTATGGAATTTCAGCCACACCTACAAAGGTCACTGAGGTTCACAATGAGGCATGCGCTCACACACAGAAATGCACACACTGACTAACTGATACCAAGATAACACAAGCAGTTAGTTTTAAAAGCACGTGATAACTTAACAACTTATGTCATGCCCTTACACATAAATACACCTTAACCTTTGGTTACAGCTTTACCTTGTGCTGGTCAGCGATGTTGCGCCCGGCCCACATCTCTTTGACCATAAGGTTCCACAGTTCAGTCTCCGTTTTCAAATTGGCCTCAAATGCCTCCTTTCGGCCGCGAACACGCAGCTTCAGGCTGGGGATTCGCAACAGCAGGAAGGGAGCAGAGGACACTTTGACTTCCTGCATGGAGACAAAGGACATCAATCACTATGCAGGATCAACATCCTTATTAGATTAGTGCTCTGACGGCACATATCTGCATTTTTCAAGCTTGTAGTCTGGATGGAAAACACCTCTGTTTCTGTCTTCATTACCTTTCTGATGCACATTTTAAAAAGTCTTCTGTCCTTCCCTTTGTCTCACCTCAAGGTCTCGATACTGCGCCACCTCCACGTATCCCGGACGTCCGTCGGTCAGCAGGAAGAGCCGTCTCTGCGTCATGGCGATCTTCCCGACGCCGCGGCTCGTCTTGACGGAGGATGACAGCTTGAAGACGCACTCACTGGGCTCAATGTGCTCAAGGACAGACGTGGGCAAGCACACCTGCAAATCACGTAGAAACCAGTCAGCTAATTTCAACATGAAGAAAAACATTTTCAGCTAATGTGGATCTTTATTGGCCTTGAATATTGTCCAAGAGCTTGTTCAGCAAATCCAGCTCAGCTCAGATTTCCCTTAGCACTCAGATCAAACACCCTACGTGATTAAAACATATTCTTGGTGCAGCACAAACAACATTTAACAGATTATTTTCTGTGATTTAATTCATTCACACAACACCAGACTTGTAAGTCTGTAAGATTTCTTTCTCAGTTCTCTCTTATTGTATACAGGCTGTGGAAGTTATGAATAAAAATAAATACCAGCCTTCATGCAACTGTTATTTCCTGATGTGGCTTGCATGCCAGTAAACAGAGGTAAAATAAGCTTATAATTCCAGTTATGATCAGCTGACAAACACGAAATGTTGATTTTCCATCTGTATGTCACACTGCAGCAGCATGCTGTGAATGTGAATGTATCTGCAATGCGTAAGGCCAGCGTTTTATTTTTCATATCCTGACTCAAAAGTTGTATCTTAATGCAGAGCAGACACACAAACCTCCTGTGCCTCAGCCTCAGTGTCCTTCCAGATGGTGTAGAAGACTCTAAACAAATCTGGGCCAACCTGCTTCTGATGACCTGCAACAAATAAACATTCACTTACACACAGAGGATAATTTGTAGGCATGATGGCTAGTGACACTGAGTTTAAAAAAATATATATATATTTGAAACTTCATTTGTGGAGAAATGGCTAATTGAGTAACTTTTACACGCATACTCTCTCTCTCTCTCTCATCTGGCTGCTGACCAGGCCAACTCTTTCCTCTCATTCCACGCAGTCTAATCTGCAGGCATGCCTGCAGTTGGGGGTTGTTGCCCTTACTGTATTACAACAATGATTACATACAGTACAGAGTCTGTGTGCTCCCCCTCACAGACACAGCCCTCTGTGTCATTCACACTGGCCATTCAGCATTAGTAAAATCACGAAAGACCTTCTTTTCAGATTTTATGTGACAAATTCATTTCTACATGAAAAAAATATAACTGAAACACTGAAGAAATGAAGAATTATCATAATCATGTTTCCTGTAACAGATATACATCTTGTTCAACAGGTTATAAAAGTCAGAACCAAGAGGCACTGACTTCAGTTTTATTGTGACTTCAAAGAAGCAGCCAGCCAATCTTATTCTCCAAAACCTGTTTTCTTCTATGTTGGATAGAAGAACACTAGAAAATGTCTATGTTTTCTATGTTATTACACCAAAAGAGATTTTTTTGAATTTTTGGAGCTGAACTGACACCAGGCGTCAAACAGTCTGATCTGTCTTTATCTCTGAGAAGGGGAAAGGAAAACTTGATGTCTCCTCGTCATTAAGAGGAATTCCTGTTGCACTAACATAATGTGGAGGGAGAGATAAGCTCTCTCTTCAATCTTCATTCCTGCAGTTGATTGTGCAGTACACAGTTTTGGCTACACCATCAAACACCTTTACCCCTCAGCTCCCTTCCTCCTCTGGCTCTTATCTTAAATTAAAAACAAATAACCCTTCTTACTCAATGCTCTTATGACTCAAATAGCTTTCCCTCGCCTTCCCATTTAGTCTCAATCTTGGATCACAGGAATGCTGTCAGGTCACTGCAGTTCTCACACTGGCTGCTACTGGCTGCTTGCAATGTTTACTGTGGTGTTAAAGCATGCTTGGAGGAATGGCTACAAAAGGGATACATGGAAACGTACGTAGCTATTTTCATCATCACATGTAACTTTAACTTTAGCCATTAGGCACCAGCTAACTGATCACTGAAGCCGTGGTTACACCTCAACACCAAACAGCCCCGCAGGACAAAATCTCCTTCTTTAAGACTGGGTGAGGTAATCATTAACCTGACGAATAAATGTTTGCCCGAAAAAAGGGGAGGGGTATGGAGGGATATTTTGTGTGAATGAGTGTACGTGTGTGTGTGCTGAGGCAGTCGAACGTGGTGGAGTTTGTGAGACAGCCGGTTTAATCAGAAAATGGGAAAAACTCGAGCAAATGTGGATTTACAGTACATAATATAGATTAAACTGCACAAACACACACGTGCATGTGCGTACATGCACTATGCTACACTACTCACCTACAGTTAGAGCGTCAAAGAGTCTCTGTATGGTTCCATGGTCTTTTACGATGCCAGACTCCTGGATACATTTCACAAACTCCTCCAGCTGCATGTATTTTTTCGGCAGCTGGAAGCGTTTTACTGCACCCTGCTCGTTCCCGTTGTCGTGACATGCTCGTTCACGCTCCTGGTCCCTCTTGACTCGACTGATGAGGCGTTTCAGCTCTGGCCGTTTGTCCGCCTGTGGAGAGATTGTGTCAGTTAATATTATAGTGCTGAATGTGCTGATCATCTCAATAAAATATGGTTACAAAGATGCAATTCAAGAAAAGTGACTCTAGATAACCGCGCTGTAACACCATGTGACTGTGTTTTCACTCATGATTGGCTCACCTGTAACCGTTCTGCTTCTGGCAGAGACTCAACCAGTGACTTAACCATCTGAGAAGGGAAGATATCAGAGTCAGTCTTATAAAGACTCTGGAAGTCCTCCAGTGCATCCAGTCGCCTGTTGGACACAGTGTTCACCAAGCCACGGAGGTAGTGGTACCTAGAGACAGACAGATGGACAGGATTGGGTCATTTAGTTGTCCAGAGGTCAGCTGGTTTTAATGAGATGTAAATACAATCTTAAATTTATCAGGATCAGTGACTTACTCATTTATTCATGACAAAATGAACGTATTTAAAAACATGTCTGTTCTTCTGCTTTAGCATTACCCTAAGATACACCGACTCCGCAGTAAATCTGAGAGAAAGGCCCAACCTTTTTCCTGCGTTGTCTCAGATGTGCAGCTGACACAGAAAAACACTCTGAAGGTCATTCAGATGTTAATTATTTTAAATGTATTTTTCTGATTAACTATAAAATTATAAAGCCATCTTCAGCATAAACATGTTCTCCATTCTTGGTTTCATCTCCCCACAGTACCTGGCCAGCAGAGCAGACTCGTCAGGTGGTGTAGCGTTAATAGCCTTCCCCAGAGAAGAAACCATGTCAGAGTAATAGTTCTGGACATAATGGTAGGCCAGCGGAGGAGGGAACTCTGGGAGGCGGAAAACCTTCACCGATTTCTTGGGAGTTTTCAACCCTGTAAGGTGACAAAGGAAATTAGAAACTACAACTCAATCCTAATCCCTTTTCCCAACGAAAACTCACCAATATCAGGAGTCATCTTCCTTAGGGAGGCTGGTCTGTTCCAGCTGATGGAAGTCGTAGTGTCATGGGCAGGTTGCTCCAGGTTAGGTAGGCTGGCTCCCAGCCTCTTGCTCAGCCTGTCATTAGGGCTGGTGTAGCTTCTGTAGCCAGTCCTGGAAAGTTCGGACATGGGAGGACGGCGAGGAAACTCGGTCATGGCACGATTCCTGTTGAAAGTGGAAGAGGAGGAGGCGGATGCTGAGGCTGAGTTTAAGCTGTCAAGAGATCAGCAGTTTGCACTTCAATCTCCTCAGTGTTGCCTGGCTAACTCAGTCCCCCAGTTATGACATCATACCTGTATGCATTGTTACGCATGTTCTGCTCCATGCAGCTGAAGGTGTCCCGTTTCCTGTTTAGCCTGTCTCGCAGGAACGAGTGAAAGATATGAGTTTCTAAGACCTGGGGACAGTAACAAAGGAAAAACATGCAGCACAGACTGTCAGAATGTTGTGTGTGAAGGTTTGCTAGTGGGTATGTCTGCATGTGTGTACACTGGAGTGTACCTTCTTGTAAAAGGAATGGTCTGCTGGCTCCCTGGTCCTCAGAAACTCCTCACTGTTAAAAACTCGGTGCTCATAGTTCAGAAAATCCTGAACACCTCTGACAACAAGACGAAACGCACAAAACAGAGAGAAATCATTCCTCTGACTCAAATTAGTGCAATACGTCTCAATGTGTTTGACCACTTTATTCTTTTTTACCTGAAGATGTTGACCACAAGTTCAAGGGCAATGTTTTGTATCTGTGTGTTAAGGGAAGTCTGCCAGTCTCTGCGCTGGCATCGTAGGGCATTGGCATCTGTGCCCGCTCCGAGGTGACACAGCTCCAAGTCATAGTGAAGCTGGAGACACTCTGCCCTGCACACACACACACACAGAGTATGTGAGTAAGTACTTTGATTTGATTTAAACTGTGCTCCTTCTCTAAATTTGATTTTGCTGGTATTTACTGAGTGGATTTGATTTTACTTTCAAACATGTTCACGCTTTGATGGAAGCTGAGGTCCTCCTGGTTCCAGTGCAAAATGATTTTGAGTAAACATCCAGTGGTGGTATGCTGTTACACACAGTGTTTCTGGCCACTAGTGTATTTAAAGTGTGTGTGAGAGCGTGTGTGCTACCTTGACATAAAGCTCTCAGCTGCAGCCAGAGGGATAGCTGGTAGGTCAATGGTTTCAGACCATGACGACATAATGATGCCATCATCGACATTCACCAAGATTAGTTCCTCAGTCTCCTACACACATACACACACAAACATAAGTACACACATACACGTATTTGAAGGTACAATGAGTACAATTCATTGTGACAGTGTGACTGTGCTCTGCTTTGTTAGACTAACAGACACTTATTGTTAAATATGTGAACTGAGCTTCTGTAAGACACTGAATAAAGATGAATGCAGTGCAGAATAAACAGTTATTGTTACATACTGTACAAGAATATGTCACTCAAGACAGTTACAAAAAGACATGGTCATGTGAATTTCGCACACTAGCAATTTAAACAACACTTGTGATGAATCCAATGTTAAACATATGGAGTCTTATGCTCTCTTATGAGTTGTTGAAGGGAGCTGGATATTTTATATATTATATATTTGTTGAAAGCTCAATATTGATAAAATACATCGTCTGCAGTTTGAACAAAGGTGCTGAATAGTTACTAATAGTTATAGTACTTACTGCAGCAACCTCTTCAAAATGACTGATATGACAGCCCATCAGGAAGGCTGTAGGAGCCATGAGAAAGTCCAGCATTCCTCTAGACAACACAGGAACGTAGGGTTGCTGCCAGGACAGAGGCTAGAAGAGATAAAGAGGAAAACAGATGACAGGATACGTAAGGGAATAAAACAAACAAACAAAAAACACTGAATTTGTAACATGAACCGTTCCTCCTCCATTCACCTGCAGATACAGCAGCAAACTCTCTGCAACCAGAGTGAGTCTGGCCCAGTCAGCAGAGAAGAACACCAGCCTCTGCTCTTGAAGGAGGCAGGACAGCACCTAGAGAGAGCAAGGCCTCGCTGGGTTAACTGGACATCCTATGGGATTTTTATTTTCTCATTTTTAATATTTAAGTTGTACTTAATGACGCGCTCAACAACAAGAAATGTTAGAAATACAAAGTACAGTAAAGGTTCTACATAAATGCATCACTTTATGACTTCTTCTTGTGTTTACATGTAGTTTCTGCGTACTACATTACCTGGAGCAGTGTTGTATGGGTGAAACAGAGGAAAGGTAGATGCAGGTCGATGTCAATAACAGGGCTGTCCTGATCTTCCCTCGATGGAAGAATCACTTGAAGGGGACGGAGGCTGAAGCACTAACACGCAGAAGCACACAAACACACACATACATTACCGTAAAGATCTAAAAACTGATAATGGTCAGACAGAGAGAGAAAAGTGAAACGGATGCAATATTAAGAGATGTCTCCACTGAGACAGACAAAGAGAAATGTGGCTTGACAGAGGGAGAAAGTGTTTTCTGACCACGTGTAGCTGTCCAGGAGGTGGTAAAGGGACCAGGGACAGCTTGGCTGAAAATTCCTTTATCATCTCTTCAATGTCAGCTTGTCTTGCAGGCCGCAACTGGGCTAGGAGACTAAGAATGTGAAGTCAAGGGCAGGAGACACAGAGAAATGTAAACAAATCATCTAAATCTAGGTCAGGTTATGTTTATGAATTTAACATAAATACAAACCATGACAAGCAGTCCCTCAGAGCATTGTAGTAGGGGAACTTGGAGATGATGCAAACAGCAAACGGTGTAAAGAGACGGGACTTTGATGAATTCCACCTGTGGCCATTCTGGACAGCACCATCCTGGCAGGAATGACAGGGTGGACAGCCAATGAGAAACGACCACATTCATTTACAGGATGCCACTTTTTTTGTTTATGCAAGAGTGTGTGTGTGTGTGTGTGTGTGTGTGTGTGTGTGTGTGTGTGTTTGTACCTGCACAGCCCTGTAGTACTGCACAACAGCTCCATGGGTTCGGTTTCCAAAAAGGTCAGTGAAGACCAGGAAGTGATAACTGTCTTCTTTCTGCTCACTGGCTAACTGAAGACCACCTAGCCAATGGAAAAATAAGTCTTAAGATATGCCACCGTGCAGACTGGAGCTGTCGTGCTAGAACATGTCTCATCAGCTATCAAACCAACATTTAATGGATAAAGTGCTGTGTTGTAGATGCAAATTATTTTTTGTCCTGGCACAAACAATTCTGAAATCATGTTTAAGAGGTTACCATGGGAATCATCCCCATCTCTACCATACATATGACATGACGGCAGCTTTACACGCCTCAACACTTCATATAAAATCCAGTGGAGTGGAGAACAGCTCTATCACAATCAACCAACACACTACTCTGTTTTTCAATAGAGCGAGAGGGTTGAAGATGACATGGCTGCCACTGGAAATGGCAACATGCTAATAAGTGGGTGATATGTGAGATGCAGCACTAGAAACATAAAAGCAGCTTGATCCACGAAGCGTGGGACAATGAGAGGAGTTGAATAAAGTTGTAACCATGGAAACACCTTGGTTGTCATTGCAACACACACTGCAACACAATGCATAATCTACACTGTGACCTTTTTGCAAGACAATGACTTGTGACGGTGGCTACTGAGCCTGCACAGTGAGATAACAACAAGATTGTCGTCTGGGACCTTGGTTGTTCTGATGCCAATCGATGGACGTGCCATGCTATGGATGGTGTCTACAGCATGGCACGTCCATATCTGGTTACATCAGTAACAATCAGCATTTACCAGGGAAACAGAGCTGTGGTAAGGCGATGAGATCCAGATCTTTTGGAACACTGATGTCCTCTGTCGCTGAGGACACGTCCGTACGAGTCGTTGTTCCTCCATTAGGCACTACCTCTGCAGCACGATCTCGCCTCTTCTACAAACACACAGAAACACAAAACAAATGAAGATTTTATTCCTGAATGTGAAAAACAAAGATAACTGCCACATGTAATCATTTTCCAAAAACCTTTTTCAGCTTTTGAGCTTTTTTGTATGTATGTATGAATTTGGATTTTCAAAGCGTTTACCTTTTTGATAAAGCTCCTCCTCCTCTGGACACGACTGAAAGCTGGACCAATCGCCTGGCTGGAGTTGGTCTCCTTGGAAACAAAGGGCGGGGCATGCACCTGCAGTACCTCAGCCTCCAGCAGGGGGAGTTCATTTAACTTACTCTGCTGATGAAGCTTTGGCAGATATTTTAGGTTATACTCACGGGCTTTTTCAACCTAGAGGTCAGTGTACGCATGAACACCTAATGCAAAATCTATTTTAATGTCTTCATAAATTGCTTTTTCATTTGCACCATCGACTCCGTTACTTTGGATTAATGTTTAAGCAAATAAGCAAATATAAAGCTATAAGGAATCGATACAGAGGTATAAGGAGAAGAGATGTTAGTTTAGCATATTTGAACCACATATGTGCAGACAATGTTGCTAATTTCACTCTGCAAATAAAACATTAAAAAAACATGCTTTTCTGCCATTTTGCCATTAAAAAAGAGCAGAGTGCATTAAAAACTCAACTCTTGTGTTTATTTTTGTTTTATTTTGTTACCATCTTGTCTTTCGGTTTCAACTGGTCATAAACTCGTCCCTCTGTCTCTTTATTAGCCTGCCAGTCTGTTTATTTGTTAGTTTATTCGTGTAATTTTGTCCAAATGTGCATTTTGAATAAAACATTTCAAATTTTTATTAGGAAAAGTGTAAATAAGACTCTCAAGAGCTCTATTTTTACAATAAATAATGTGTCAGATGTAACAGAAATACTGATAATCCTGCCATACTCTGGCATGAGAGATGTGCATGCTCCTGTTTGCTTGCATACCTTGTGTGCACACGGTTTTGCTTCTGTGTTTGTGTATGCACTGTTTACCTGGTATATGTCTCGAAGTTTATCGCTGGGCGCTCCCACCACTACACATGCCTCCAGCAGTCCAGACGGGAGCTCTGCCATCACACACACTGCATGACGCACAGAAAGATTGTTTAGATGACATGGCATCATTATATAAATCCATTAACAACTTTTCTATGCTGTTCGTACTGATACAGCTCTTCCTCTCTGCTTATATTAGCTAATTATAGACAATGCTGCAAATTTAACAGGTGAGCTTCTTGTTTATTCAGCTATTTAATTCACTCAATTATCCAACAACAAACAATATAATCATTTCTAAATTAAATTTCCAGATAACTCACCACTTCATCATATATTAATTAAACTGCATAATATTCAAGTAAATGGGACAGTGGTCTCAGAGTGGCAGATTTTGTATACATCACCCACGCTTATGATAATTATAGAGAACTGCTGGTAAAATCTGGCAGCACTGATTAAAACAATTGCACAAGTGGCTGCGGTGATGGTTGAAGGATTTCATATTTTGATCATGACTCACGAAACCAGATGCTGACCTGAGTTAGAGTTAGAGTTCAGCAAATGAGCTTGAGCAACCTGATTTGTAAACTATATCACGAGCTTGATAAAAGCAGAGCAGAACCTGAGGTGTTACTTAAAGCACTACACACACACACACACAAATCTTTTTCCCGCAACTTCCACCAGATGTGTGACGATACACACATGCACAAACAAAGATACGCCCATAAACATCTAAATCCCCCACACAAACACACAGCAGATGTTGTGGTTTGGTCACTGGTGCAGTAAACTAGCTTTGCCAGAATCAAAGATAGGAAAACCAAGTTAGAATAACTGTAAAAAGGGGAAAACCCTGAAGCTGCATGACTTGGTGAGCACGTTCTTGAGAGGACTGCCTTCAGTCTGTTGAAGTGGAAATGATAGAGGCTGGACACTTCAACCATTTAAATATTACTTTTAGATGTGTCTAGTTCAGATTGTTCAGAAGACAACAATTTCTATTCCTAGTCCTGTTAAACTGACATCATTTCCACTGGGCTTGAGGGCAACGGGTTCCACTCACTTTCATTGATTTGGGTTTTATACTAAAGTCTGAATGCTGTTCTCCTAATGTCCAATCACTGTAATCCAGATGACAGAAGATCTCATCTGAAAAAATTATCTAGACACTTATCAGAGTCACCTTCAGATATTGTAGTCTATTCAAACAAATAAGCTTAACAAGCAACACAGAGTGGTGTTTTTGTGACTTTGATGGCCTGTATTTCACTTTCCCTTTTGGGTTTTGGTGGAGTATATGCAGCCTAAAAAAGTATAAAATGAACATCTGGCATGAATTAGTTGCAGCCAAAGGCCAATCCCACCCTGCGCTCTGTTAAAGCCCCCCCCCCCACACACACACACCTTTCTTTTTCGAGTCTTTCAAATCTCCTGCTCTCTTCTTTCTACCTCTTTATCCACTTTCCACCCCTCCCATTATATGCTTATTCTCCCTTTTTGTCCCCTTCTCTGTTTTGCCATTTTCTCCTCTTTCTTCACCTTCGTCACTCGTCTCTTTCTTCACTTCGTCTCGCTCTCTCTCAGTCTTCGGGCCATTCCGGCCTCTGACTAACTACCCTGCTGTGTCACGGAAACACACACAATCTTAAGTCATTTATTCCCTGACAAACCCCTAATTTTGGAAACCCTGAGTGTGCAGAACAATTCTCATTAACTCAACCAATGGCCACTTTGTTGGTAATTTTGTAACCTTCTGCCACAAATAAACTAGCAGGAATGTCTCTCACAAACACAAAAACTTAAAAATGCAGATGTAATGTGAGACTGAGACAGACAAAGGAAATAAAAATAACTAGATTCCATCTAGAAAAACTCATCAAAATATACCTTACGATACTATAGTTTCATTAAGAAGTTTAGCTTCGAGGAGGTACCCTGCGTGCAGACATCCAGGCGCTTTCCAGGGACTTTAACAAACAGGTTTGTCTTCATATATTTGTGACACCCAGCAGCTTTGATGTAGCTGACAATTTCACCAAGCCGTTAGTGGCAAGTAGGTGTTTTATAGAACTGAAAAGACGTATGGAAGACGGCTGTTTCCAAAGTGGAAGTGGTTTTAAGAGAACTAACATATAGAGTAATGAAAGTCATTTTGGAAGCTTGCAAAAGTGACTTCTGTGCCTTCTTACAGTTTTGCCAAGTTCAGCCAGTCTTGTCAAAATGTAGGAATCAAATTAATTTGCTTTGCAGTTTCTATTTTTCCATTTCTTGCTTAAAATAGCAGTACTAGAATTTTAACTTCAACCTGGAAACTTTCATCTAGTCTCTGGGCTGCACAGTAATCTGCATTTTCACCTGAGATTCAGGATCAGTCAGATTTTGCATCCCAGTGAAATCACAAACGGAGTAGTGCGTGCTCAATGGTGTTTACCAAGCAGCTCAGGGACTCTTAAAATGAGTGACATGCCCCCTTAATGAGAACCAGCCAATACCTACTAGTTTGAAGGAAAACTGGAGCTTATCATTCATTAGCACGACCAGCAGAATAAAGAAATCCATGCGAATAATACACATCCTCTGATCTCTGATCTGACTCATTTCCATTAATTAAATTCATGTCGTTGTTTGGGCAGGCGGGTGAAAAGGTACTCAAAATGAGAAACATGTGCCAAGACACATCCCTGTGATTCATGGTGTCTGAAGTCAGAATAAATTGGTGCGGGATGCTCCATTCACACCAAAACAGGCAGCAGTTTCGGTGCTTTTACACCAACTTCACCTCAGTAAATCAAGCTGTCACTAAGATTAATGTTAACACACACAACGTAAGAGCGTTTTTATAGGTGACATCGTTAGCTGATGAGACTGATTCGGTGAGACCAGTCGAGCAGGATTCTTGACTCCGCGAAATTAAAACTTAAGAGACTGACCTGAAGTTACTCGATCATTTCCACCGGCACGCGGTAAAGTTACACCGACTAGAAGTTAGCTAGCTCCCTGTCGCGCTTGCTGTCATGAACCCGTCCGACGGTGTAAAAGCCACAGCGGTCTCAGAGTTTTACAGTAAGCTGTGATTCAACGGTTTCTGATACACGCACACCCATACACACACATTGGTTTACCGCTGCTCTGTCAAATTCGTCGGAGCGCCGCGTTCTGTCAGACTTCCTGTCTAGGAAACTTCAAAATAAAAGCCTGTTTCTTTTACAGTTGACGGATCTGCTTAAAGAGTAGGATGGTGCCATCTACTGTAGGTACAGCTATGTGTAAAGAAACTAAAAAGCATAGGCGATTTTAACTAAAGGTAACTGATTGAACTATCAAACAAATCACTTCAGCCGACTTTATTAGTGTTTATTCCGTACTTGTCTTACATTTAACGCTGATAAACATACCATGGGATAGCTGTCATGTCTGCTGTTTAAAATTGTTTACAATTTGCAACTGATGGAGATAAAACAATCAATTTTTCTCAGTGATTTCATCATAGGCCGAACAGTTTTCACCTTTCAGTTAAAATGCATAAAGACGTCATTTCAGTGTTTGGTTTTTGAAAGAAATATTGATCCAAATCAATCAAATGTGCAGTAAACCTAAATGCACACACAACTCTATATACATCAGTAAAATACATACATACAGACTAGGCTACAATACATGCAAATTAACACGCATAAATAACACACAGACATGCACACACATAAATACAGATCTAAATGCATACAGGCACACAGTCTAAGTATGGTGAATCCAGCTACAGAGAAACAGGGATTATGAAAATGACTGGCTGTAAATTAAGGTAGTCCACAAAAGCACCAGTGTGTGTCAGAGAGTCCAGATGTTATGTGTTTATGATAGGATAGCCAATGTTACTTTAGTTTAATGTAAGTATAGTTTAGTGACCTCTGTTGAGCTTTAATGTCTGATGTTCTCATGGCCTTCCTTGGTTGGATTACATGAAATAAAACAAAAAAGCTACTGTATCCAGACACTTTATCTATCTTTCCAGCAACATTTCTTCAGTTTATTATATTTTCAAAGCCCCTTTAAAAAATTCACTCAATTTGTTCCAGACATTTCAGATATCGACTGTATTGTTACTCTTAAACAAGCTTGTGTGAAACCTACATATTTTTTTATCAGTTTTATTTCACACATGCCCCAGAAATTATCTTTTAATTCATCGCCATCTTCCATGTTTTTTTCAGATAACAGGTGGACTAGAATAGTCGTGTAAAAACTCGATTCCATGTTGTTTTTTTTAATCTAAATCAGAATCAGGTTTGCTCACAGAGGTGCCCTACAATATCTCAGTGTAACTAATCAAACCTGCCGGGTGTGAACCGAGAAGTAGGATTAGCCAATTCCACCTGTTTTCAATCATGCTAAGGGGTCCGCCGTGATCGTATAGTGGTTAGTACTCTGCGTTGTGGCCGCAGCAACCCCGGTTCGAATCCGGGTCACGGCAGGCCGGGTTCGGTTTTAAATCAAAGGCACCACAATGAAATATAGACCAATATATATACTGTAGTGGAAGGCTCAAGTGCTGTTGTCTCATTAGGCGTGTGTATTCATCGTGTACACACATTATACTTTGTCATCATCACTGCTGTCACTGTTCCCCTCACTCCCCTCACTTGCTGTCAATTCTGTGCAAAATTTAACAATTTGCATTACCGTGAATCGAGAATTCAGAACTCGTAGAAACATACAGAACCTTAAATTAGATCGAGCAACGCGTACACTGTACGAAATGCTAAAAATCAATTCTGTGAGTTTATGCCCTCGGTGTCAATAACACATTGTCGTCCGGCCGTGATCGTATAGTGGTTAGTACTCTGCGTTGTGGCCGCAGCAACCCCGGTTCGAATCCGGGTCACGGCAGTCAGGGACTGCGGTATGTTTTAGAGGAGAGACACCCACCCACACAGAGAGAACGAAAACATTCAATACCAGGTATATTGCCCTGCCACAAGCAAAAAAAAAATGTCTTGTGGTCGGTATAAGCGCCAAGGGAACAAAACAAAAAAGAAATGCACACAATTGTAAATTTGCTCCATATTCTGTAGTAGACACACGCTATAAAAAGCTATAGCATCATGTTGAACAAAAACAATGAAATCCACAACATTTAAACCAATGTGCATGCTCAAGACACAGCTGATGACACGGTTAAGGAGCGGAATATCTGCCCATTTTGGAAATTGTAAATTAGATTTTTTTTTTTTTTTTTGTGTGTGTGTGTTGCTTTGGACACTTTCACCTGTGGAAGAGCCAGCCGTGATCGTATAGTGGTTAGTACTCTGCGTTGTGGCCGCAGCAACCCCGGTTCGAATCCGGGTCACGGCATCTTTTCGGAAGGTGGAGATTTATCCCCCCGTTTCATCAGAGTTTGGGATGGAGAAACCTGGCCGCACAACACAAAGCTGTAACTAATGCAGTCTATTTCCTTGTGTAAAAGCTAAAAAAAGTTGCTTTAAAAAGTTTCGATCTAATCTAACCCTCACGACGATTTATTGTAGGACTTTTATATCAGAATGTATTAGTTTGACAGAAGTGTACCTAGTAAACTGATAACGGGGTGCGTTCAATTTAAGCCCGTTATTTGTGCTCGTTATGGCATGTTGTCTGCCAAGTGGGCCAGCCGTGATCGTATAGTGGTTAGTACTCTGCGTTGTGGTCGCAGCAACCCCGGTTCGAATCCGGGTCACGGCAGCTGTTTTAGAGACAGAAGAAAGATGAAAGGCTGTTTCATATAAAGAGTCTCCGATAAGCCCAACCTCGTCTTCAACCAAATAAGATGATTACGAGCCCTTACATGCGTAGACACTGCGTCTGAGTTCCTTTGGCCTCGCATTGGTGAAATGGCGTTCAAAGGAAAAGTCCTCTGTGACTTTCTCATCCCTGTGAAAGCTAGCTCACCGTTCTCATTAGTTTCCCCAGTTTAACTTTTCACGCTCCAATTTACTGAAGGCACAACAATATGATGAGTTTTAATAAAACTGAGTTTTAAAGAACTGGATTATTGTCATTTCACATGAACTTTGGGTGCTTTGCAATAAGAGCGTCTCACAACCAGCCGTGATCGTATAGTGGTTAGTACTCTGCGTTGTGGCCGCAGCAACCCCGGTTCGAATCCGGGTCACGGCAGTCTGTCTGTCAGCATGAGGAGGTTCTTTTGAAGAAGAGGAGATCGCACTGAAAGACAGGGCGACAACGCACAGACGAGTTTAAAAATAGTATATAACATACACACAGATGCCAACTTGAGGTGAAAGGCTCAACAATAAAGTGACGAAACGGTACAAATGCAGGCTGATTTTGTACCATGATAGCAAGAGGAAAAGATCCAAGTGACTTGGTTGGTTTTAAGCAATGACCAAAGTCGCATTGCTGTCAACAGTGCACGTTGATGACTGTGTGAGGAAAAACATAAAAACATTTCTTCCTCGGGGGACTGAGATTTTTCACACTGTTTTTAACCACTACCACTGAACTGTCCACAAGTGGCATTGATCAGGCTGCAGAGGTGTGAGTGTCTGACATCTCTGTCACCGAGAGACCTCAGGACCAAAAACAAATATATTGATCTTGGGTAAATGCTGACCTGATGGAAAGATTCTGGGATCGCTAAAGGGTACTTTGGTTCTCAGATCAGAGAACGTACAGTGACCACCAGGTGTCATCTTTGAACCTGTGCACAGTAAAAAGAAGGGCATTGTATTTAAACAGTACTTGTCCTCATAAAAGCACCTGGCATTGACATGAAAAGAAGTCCTTTACAAGCAGTACACACTGAATATTGCCAGTTGAATCATATGCAAGCAGTAGCCTACTTTATTGCTGTCGTTTTGTCTAAACCAATTTAAATTACTTAATCTTTCTCTAAGTTTGAAAACTTTTGGAATATTTCCTGAAATGAAGTTGCTCAAGTACCTCAAAAATGACAGCACTTGGCTACTTAGTTGCATTGTACCTCGGATTTAAGTAAATTATAATGCTAATATTCATATTTTCACTAGGTAAAAATAGTTTATTTTTTCTTCACTGTTTCTAAGTGTTTAATCGAGATGTAATAGAGTAAGTGGCACCACGCTACTACTACCACGGATACTGGTTCTCCTGCTATAAGAATCTACACATTCATTCATTCATGGGTTTCTGTTTGCTGAGCCTGCGGCAAAGCTTTTTCCTCATAGGGAGTACCTCTCTCTCTCTCTCTCTCCCTCTCCCTCTCTCGCTCGCTCGCGCGCCCCTGCAGCAGCCATATTGGAATGCTGGATGTGGAGAGGGGAAGCAGGAACAGGCGACGAGTGAGGGAGAGTAGGGAGACAGGCAGGAGCGAAAAAACAGTAACTGTTCCTACGATTCCCAGCTCCACAACTGAAATAACGGACTATTTACCGACTGTTAAGTGCTTATCCCGCCGGTAAAGTCAACACAGACATCTTGGTCGTCCCCTGGAACAAGTCAACGTGAGTGATGTTTTGTTTACGGGATTATTTCAAGAGCTGAAAAAGAAAGTATGGGATGCGGTTGGTTTAACGTTCGTCCTGGCTGGCGTTAGCTGTTTCTTCTCACAGTTTTTGAACCACTATAATATTTGTTCTCTTGTTCATAATTGGAAAGTGAGTGGTAAGTTTGAGAAGCTTTACAGCACCGTAACTAGGTCACACTTTTCCTTTTGGTATAACTTGGAGCAGTTGAAAAGAAGAGTGAGCTAACGTTAGTGCCACTAAACTCGTCGCCACAGTCACATGGAGTGAATGAGGAGTAACGTTAACTCTAACCTACGGTAAAGAAATGCTGCGGATTAACCTATATTTTGCTCCTAATCTCTGTCTCAAGGATTTTTTTTGTTCGCTGTTTTTGGATCCAAGGCTGGTCCAAGGTGGTTACCTTGATTTGCCTCCCAATGAAGCTGAATTTACATAACTCTTCCCCTCTGTCATAACGGACACAGTTATGTTTCATTTTTAGTGTTTACTTATTTGTTAATGCATTAATAAACTAAAACAATTGCCTCATCTATTTAGGGTTTATGGCTAATATAAAATAACTAATAATTAATGATAACATGATATAGCTACCTACACTCCCTCTCATTTTCTCATATTTCTGTTACTTAATAGGCCAGTACTGTGGACCAGGTGCAGGTAAATTATGTAGGTGTATTCATTCAAAAGCTGCAGAGAGCTGAAATAGCTGAAACAATTATTTAATCTTTTCACCAATTTACCAATTAAGATGTAAAATACTGCCAGGTTCTAGCTTTGCAGATGTGATGATTTGCTGCATTTCTCAACTTTATATAAATATAAGTTGAATACCGCTGGGTTTTTGGCTGGTGGTCAGAGAAAATTAAAACCTCATAAATTCTGAAAAAATTGCAATTTTCTTTTTCTCAATTCAGGCAGCAAACAGTAACTGGGCTTATCAAATCTATGGAAAACATGTCATTGGTCGTACGTTAACACAAACAACCTGAGACTGTTAGGGCAAGATCATTCATATTTCCTTGCATCATAGAATACAGGAAAGTTCTCTCAAAAATCACTGCTTAAAATGCATTTTTTTCACTAGATCCTCGATATAATACAGTTGCTACTTGGACATAAGTCGACACTCAGAAGTCTACATCCAAATGAAACCCCTCAGAAGCATGCTGCCCTGTGTTCTGTGTGTAAGGTTGCTGAAGCTGATTTGCTTCTGTTTCATATTCCAGATACAAGAAAATGCTAATGAATTGCAGTATCCTGAGGCCACTGAGGCTTCAGACCCACAGTATACTAATAGGAGTGCTGCTCTGCACTCTTATATTTGCAGTCCTATGGACAAGCTTCACCTTTGTAATACTGATGTGATCCATGGTTATTAGTGTACAGAATGCATAGTTTCTTTAAGGTCTTGGTTTTGGTTGTGGATGCACCTGCATATCACAGTTTGGTACATTCAAGGCTCCTTAAAAATACATATTGCAGTCATTTACCTTTTGATTTGACTGATGATTCTAAGTGGGGTGTCATTTACAAGCAGAATTTGGTGGGTGTGATGGTTTCACAACAAACTCTGGGAAGTCCTTGTCATGTGAATAATGGCTATTCAAGATGAAAGTCTGTCGGGAGGATGTCCTGCAGACACTACTTCCTACACTGCAAGAAGCCAGAGTTTTAATGGTTTATCTCATGTTGCTTGTTCAAGACACATAACGCTAAATGCTGTCAGCTGTAAAACAAAGTCTTGTCACCCAACTATTAATTTAAATGTAATTGATTGGAAGCTTTTTACAGGCTTGAGATGGCATGACTGAAACTAGGCCCACACTGCTAATTAGCTTATTTGCTTGATTAGCTTGTATTTAGTTCCATTGTGGCTGCTCGCTCGGCACACTTAACATGACCAAATGCTGCAACACACTCCTAACTACTTGTATATTGATCTTTGATGGTGAATTTGTATGGGCGGCGACATATTGCTGTGAATATTTGCCAAGTCAAACAAATAATAGCACACATACCTCAAATGTGTTAGATATGAAGTCAGTTGCATTTTATTTAGTAAAAATCCATCTAATCTTTGTGTTTTGAACCATGTGGTAAACTACAGCCGAAATCTACTAATTTGGCATCATATAACCAAAATGAATAGAGAGCACTCTATTATCTCAAGTAGAAACATGTCATTAAGATTCAGTGTGTGAAACAAGAAGGAAACAACGTTGTTTTGCTTCAAGTAGTAACATACATCATGTGGTTCTGGGAAAGTCCTTCATATGGACCCTCTACTTTAGTTTTTTGTGTTTTTCATGTTTTCATTACTGTAAGTGAAATGTTAATTTAGACTTTTGTAATAGATGTCAGCAAGTTGCTTGAAATATTTTCATTCACTATACAGAAAGCAGTGTTAATAGCTGCACCTTTCTGTCAGAACTCTTCCTGTGGCTGGTCCACAGCAGACTAATACAGGCGTGGCAGTGGTGTGCTTGTGTGTGTGTGCTTGTGTTTCCGTGTGTGTGTGTGTGTGTGTGTAAATTGCAGAGCAGTGCAGGAGGCCTGTATTTATAGAAACACTTGACTACACTCAGAGATCTTACAGGAGCAGTTCACTACATTGCAGGGAGCTCTACTGTTTTTATTCTGTTCTCCCCTTTTCTTTCCTGCAAAGTTATTCTGTGTTTAGGTCCATGTGTTAGATATTTCTATTCTTTGCATTCTTCTACTATGTATTCTCCTTAAGTTTGTTTTATTCTAGACAGTTGGGCAGACAGACAGAAACACTGTAGAGAAAGACAAGAGGGTAACAAAGCTAGCAGTCTGTAGTGTCAGTAGATTGCAGTATGTGGTGTGACTCATAATGACTCTAACTAGTGATAGCAATCACTGCAGACACATTGTGTGTTTGTGTGTGTGTGTGTGTGTGTGTGTAGGTATGCAGAGGTCCTGAATAAGAGTATGTGTGTCCATAAAATCTGTGTCATGTGGAATCCATGATTCCAAATTAAGTAATTTGTCTTTTGGGGGGGAGGAGAAAGACCCTCTATTTCAGTTTGAGCATTTTTTTAAAAGTTGTTTGCTGTGTTCCCAGCTCACATGGTGACAGTTTTGCCCGGCGATTGGTTACTTCATACCTACTGTATAAATACTTGCAGCTGTGTGGAAGTCAAAGCTGTTTTTTCACATCTTGCACAAAATGAATGAATGCTATTTGCAAACTCACCTCAGGAAGGAAAATAAGACATGAATGAACAGTTCATCTGGGCAAATGGTTATCTTTGTTTTGCACTAGTAAGTACATTGGAAAGTATGACTAACTTTTTGTGTGTTTGTTGTGTGTGTGTGTGTGTGTGTGTGTGTGTGTGTGTGTGTGTGTGTGTGTGTGTGCACGCTTGTGCAAGTGCTGGCATGTATGTGATTGTGTCCTGGGTCTATACATTCAACTTCTATCTTCTGTGGGACTTATTCCCCTGCATCCTCCCGCATGTGGTTTCAGCTGTGAAGGAAAAGGAGTGTGTGTGTGTGTGTGTGTGGTGTGTGTGTTTGTGTTTGTGAACGATGTGTGCTTTTTAATGCTGAATGAAGGTCCATTCCCTTTGCTCCTGGTTTGGTTGCATGCAGGAAGTGCATACACACACACTCATACTCACAGTGCACTTACTGTACATCCTAAAGCAAGCTGTGTCCCCCAGGAGCTGAAAGGAAAACGCCTTCTTCCCTTCAACAACACTGCTAAGATCTCTCTGGATGTTTATGTGTGTGTTGGTATTTTTGTGTGTACTTGTGTGTGTGTGTTTGCACATGTTTGTGTTTTGCTTTGCTGTGATAATGACTCTGTTTACTTAAGATAACATCAATAAACACTGACTTTGTCAGTTAAAAATATTTTTTGCTCATTATCACTTTGTTTAATGATATGTGTGCATTCCTGGAGTTGCAATTGTGTGTTTGTGGTGGAATACAGTAAGCCAGCAATACCTGGATCTTGGACATCTGTGTGTATGTATATTTGTGTATTTGATGCATTGATAAATTGTCCACACTCATATATTGGCCTTTATTCTCCTATTGCAAATCACTATTGGTGTATATGTCAGTAAAGTGCTGCACAGAAATGCCAAAATTACTGAAGTATTTTCTTAAATACATGGACCGTTGTCAGCCAAAGAGTCAGTCCCACTGCCAATCCTCTCAGGCAATATACCTTTTAACTCCAACATTCATTCGGTTGTTAGATTGTTGTTAAATAAGGAACCTACTTGGAAGAAAGTCTGCCACAATTAGAATCAAATAATCATTAAAAGATAGAGTAGGGATACCTTAATAAGGTCCAAATCATTTTCTGTCTATATTTTGTTACAAACCAGTGGTCAAACAGTCCTCATTGCCCTCCTTTTAAAACACAAGATGACATTGGGAGTAAAGTAATTGTGTGGAACAATAAAGTAGTATCAACTGAGGGACATACTATTTGAGAAGAAATTCACTTACTTGCCATACATTTTAAATTTCTACAGAATATCTCATACTGATGCCGTTTATATGTCTTTAGGAATATGCCAGTTTGGATCATTATCATTTTATACAACTGTTCTAACCTCTGGAATTATTTGTTTGTCATTGGATTTAATTTTTGAATCGGTCTGTAAAAGGAAGTGGCGATGTGTTACGTAACAGTGTTTTTCTGCATTCATTGTCAAAAACATGTATAAGTTTAAAAGAACATTTTAGCAGGTTTTTGAGCTTTTCCTACCACAGTTGTAGTGTGTCTGTGTTAGAATGGACCTCTGTCTAGTGGAGCAATCTTACTGTGTGCAGAGAAATGTGCTACAATGGCAGGAAATGACATCGTAGTTAATGACTTGTCCCTCCTTGGGGCATGCACACACAAGGACACACGTGCTTGCACACACACTTAGAGCTAGCCACCTTTGGTTATGCAGGTCATTGGTGCAGCATGTCATCGAGTGATGAATGGAACTGGAACATAGAAATTCTCTATGGTATATATCTACGAGCGTATGTGTGTGTGTATACATGTATGTGTGCATCTACGTCTGTGTGTATGTGCATGTATGCCCATGTGTTGGTGCATAGGACTGACTCCTTGACTCAACCAAAATGACTCACAAACTGATGACCGCTCTCTAATTCTTTCAATTTTCTCAAAGCAGTGACTGAACTGCAGCCTAGAAAAGAACAATTACAACCACAAATATTGTAAATAAGTTCTGTGTGTCTGTGTCTGCGTGTGTGTGTGTCGTTTCTGAGCGGACAGTCAGTGTAATTACATTGCAGTGAGTCAGAGATGGAGAGAGAAAGAAGTAATTGTTGGGCTTTGTCATATACGTAGCCAGAGAGAGAAGAGGTGGGAGGAAGAGAGCTGGGTGGAGAAAAGAGATAAAAAAAAAACAGAAGCAGAAAGATGAGGCAAAAAGACAGAGAGAAGGAGGAAGGGTCCTGAGGTGTAATGTATCGATATAGGCTGTAACCACATAAAAACATTTCCTGTAGGTACAGAAACTCTGTCATTACCTACTTGACATGAATCTTCTTGTTGTTTCTTAGGCAGCGTGATGGCGCTGTACCTGTCCATATCTCAGGATATGTGTCAACAACAAATCCACTTTGTTTAAACGATAACAATGCATAGATTGGTGATAATTAGTGACCATTAATTGGTTATATTGTAGTTAAAGAAATACTTTGTAATTAAGAGAAATAATCTTATTTACTTTCTTGGAGGGTCAGATGAGAAGAAGAAGAAGAAGAAGGTTATTTCCACACTTGTGCCTGTACAAAATATGATTTTACTGCCAGAAGCTTGCTAGCTTAGCTAAAAGTCTGGTAATGAGAGGTCACGGCTAGCCTGGCCAACACAGAAGTCTAAAAATCTTCTTACTCTGACTTAAAAGCCCACTTATTGAAATGTTATATCTGATTTTTTTTTACTCTGCTTTACCACCCCCAAAAAACTTGTGCAGGGCTGTTTCTCAGCTGTCTGCAGTAACGTCCTGAGTCTCCGGTGGTTTGGTTTTACTATTATCAAATAAGATGTAATGTGTTCATTGCACATGATAACAAATGATGCTACTTAATTCCATTTGTTTCAGTGCAACAGCTTAATGCCACTTGTGTCTGATGTAAAGCTTTGCTGTTAGCACACAGTTGCATCTACTGACAATGAACACAGTGTACAAGCACTGGTTAACAAGGATTATATCAGGGCCAATTGTCAAGAATAGGGTCTTGTAGATGACAGGTTCATTGTTGTTTGGTCACTGTATATAATGTACCTATTGCTTTGTTTTTACACTGGAAATGTCATATTGAAAGTTACAGTGTTACCACATTACTGCAAGGATCCTGCAGGAACAGGATTCTTGTCTTAACTTTATGCGACCTGGTCAGAGCCATCACATAAACAGTATGATTGAGAAAAGTTCCCACAGCTTTTGTAAAGCCTGCTATTCCTCAATATAAAAATTGTGTAATTAACCTTAATCTGCATCTGTGTTGCAGCATAGTATGTGAGGGAAAGGCATTGTAAGGTCAATGAAAAGTCCTTGAATTTGATTTTTGAGAAGGTATAGGAAACTTGTACTGTCACAGGAACTAGTCTTCTGACTAGATCTTTTTGTTAGTGAACTTTCTTCTCTGACATGGCAGTCAAGTCATAAGGACAGATAAAAGACAATGAAAAAGCATTGATCGATTATTGATTGTGTAAAACAGTATAGAGTGAATGGTTTTTAGGTTAAAACTGGTCAGGAAGTATTTAAGTCTTCCAAGCTAGAGACAGAGAGAGAAGGAGACCAAGGGAGTCATCAGTGTCTGCTTGGCCAATCATATGACCTCATCTCTTCTCTGGATTCATGGACAACTACACACCCACAAAAACACACAGTTATAATAGATCACCAGGAAACACACACACACACGCAGACACACGCAGAGATCAGCATTGCAACACCTGGATACAAGCCACAGGAATGACATCACATACACACGCAGACTCTCATAGACCAGTGTGCTACCATAAACTAGTGTTGCTGAGGTCAGATGTGGGTATAATACGACAGTGTGTGTCTGTCTTTGTGATTACTCACCAGCAGACACACTCCTATAACAAAGGTCCATTGAAGAATAGTCTTAAGGCTTTCTGTCTGCCTGTCTTTCGATTTAAATGTTTTTTCCAGTTATCTAAACTGTTTTTAACATACTTTTGAAGAAAAACCACATCATCACTAGATAACCTGTCATAGCATGATATTAAAAGACTGAATATTGACTTCTCAGTTAATTTGATAGTTAGATAGATAGAAAAAATAGCCAGGACAGAGATAACTGTAAATGTGTTGAATTTGGTAGTTCTTTGGAGTTTGTTATTAAATCTTCTTCTTATTGTTTTGGATGTTCAGAGGAAGTAGAAGATCACGTAGTATTCTGGCAGACCCAGTGTCAAATATACTGAAGGAAAACACATGCGGAGTGTCAGCTGCAGGGTTTTTCTCAAGTCTGACGCTTTATTTCGGGATTTATTACCACTAGAGGGAGACGTTGACATACCAACTTAAGCATGGATTCCCAGAGGGAGGGAGTTGGGGGGGGGGGGGGGGGACAAAGCTTAGATCCACCTTCTTAATGAGAGTCAGAGTAAACTGTGGGCTATGTGTGTATGTGTGTGCGTGTGTGCATGTTTTTGTGTATGTATGTGTGTGACATCTTGGCCTACTAATCCAGTGGCCCATTAATCTGCTTTACTCCTGAGCAACTCTCATCTTGTCTGTCTGCCTGTTTGCTTGCTTGTGTGTGTGTGTGTGTGTGTGTGTGTGTGTGTGTGTGTGTGTGTGTGTGTGTGTGTGAGTGAGAGAGAGAGAGAGGAGACTGAGAGACCTTGTCTCTGTCATGGGTCATTCATAGGCTTTGTGTTAAGTGTCCAGCATCAATATAGTGGGAATTTAATGTGACCTACCAGATTTAATATCAAAAATCATTGACAGCCAAGCGATTTTATGGCACTTTGAGCACATTTTGTAGTCCGTATCTGCAGGCAAAGGCTATAGATGAGAGAGTTCCAGCAACAACAGATTTCTGCCTTTAAGCTGTCAAATGCTGACTTCTTATGAGACTTCTATGATTCTAGACAAAATTGCTGGCATGTCCAATGACACCTCTTACAGACTTCATATTTTAATGGGTCTTATTTTTTCAAGCAGTATTGTCTTCGATCTTCGAACTCTGTTTTATGAGTCTGGGAATGAGATAAGTGTTTGAAAGCATCATAAAAACCAGAGACTGGTGATTTCCTTAGTTATCATTATAGGCCCTGGCATTTTGAGGTATACACTTATTAAGCTCCATTTGGTGGCACATTGAGATATGCTTTGTGCATTTGCATGACAGAGAGGGTCTGTGCAACGTAAATTTACCAATCTGACAACGTCCGAAAGGGTCCTCAAGAAACATATCTGCCAAAAATGTGTCAGCAGGTTTGTGTATGCAAACATACAATGACTCCAATGAGTGATTTTTGTACTATATCTGTGCCTTAAGTCTGCCAAACACCGTGACACCTAATACTTACAGAAGAGATAGCTTTACTCTGATTTTCACTGATGAATATTTTAAGAAGTCATTATTCACATTCTTTTTTTCTTGTTTTACTTGAATTTGTAACATTAATGCACAATTTCCAATAATTTATTTTCAGTCTTTTTCAGTCATCAGTAGTGGTAAGAAGCAATGAGTATCATGGTTAAAGCTTGCAGGGGGAGTAAACTATTCTGTTTTAAAATACTGGTGAAATTAGTTTAGGGTGGGTTAAATTCCCTCTTTATGCCTGCGTGTGATTTGATTACAGTATAAGTGGATTAAATGCACACCCCTTGCAAAACAAAGTCAGTGGAACAATTGACTGCTCTTCCCCATGTCTCCTATTTTCTGTCTTTTTTTCTTCTGATGATAGATCATTTCTGCAGGACAAAGTTGGTTGAGAACATTGGATTATAACTAATTGAGTAGCTCCACAGGGGTGTGTGTTTGTGCCAGAGAGACAGAATAGCCAAAGGCAACACACACAATGTTTAAATAACCCATACTCCCGTTTGTCTTTTGCCCATATTTTCCTCCTCACTTTTTCTTCTTTTTTCATATTCTAACATTGCTGTCTCTGTTTTTACACCTCCCTCTCCTCAGTTCTTTTCATGAAGTTGTTTCATCATTCCTTTCCATCTGTCCTCTTGTCTTGCCTTACCTCCTTTCTTGCTT
This sequence comes from Datnioides undecimradiatus, assembly GCA_008933995.1. Lineage (NCBI taxonomy): Eukaryota > Metazoa > Chordata > Actinopteri > Lobotiformes > Datnioididae > Datnioides > Datnioides undecimradiatus. The sequence goes on along the minus strand of WARS01000044.1, from coordinate 5,495,625 downwards.
TCCCTCTGTCTCCTATACATCTGGCTCCTTCTCTCCCCCTCCATCTTTCTCCTGGGGCACAAAGACACCCCCCACCCCAATTCCTTCCTCTGTTTCTCTCTTCCGTCTCCCTCCCCCTTTCACAGTCATGCCCTGCCTCCCGCTCTACTCCCCCCCTTCCTTCTCCCCTCCCCTACTCTACTCCCACTCATGCTGCTGTGTATCTGTGTGTCAGTGTAGTAGCGGTGGTTGTAGTAGAGGGAGGAGGGACTGAGTTGTAAGCTTAAGCCGACATTAGCCATCATTACTCAGTTAGCTGGCTAACATCTCAACGCTAGCCCAAAGACCACAGAAGCCTGAGGTTTGGGATTTTCCCAAATAAACTGTCTGTTGGGGTGGGATTATACTCTCCTCTATCCTCTTCTCTTTGGGACTTTAAATGGAAGGACTCTACCATGGTAAGAATTTCAGCATACAGTGTGTGTGTGTGTGTGTGTGTGTGTGTGTGTGTGTGTGCGCGCATAGATAGTAGCGTTGTTACACTGCTTAATATAGTAGTTTTGGAGTTTGTGTGTGGGCTGTGGATCTGACTCTGTATCTGGCTAACAGCATCTAATAATTCTAGTGAAGCTGTTCATTTCTTTTGTGTGCATTGGTTAATATTAATCATTTTGCAGCTTTGAGGAGGAGGAGGAGGAGGAGGGTAGCAGAGCCTTAAAATATGCAAAATTTCATGCACAGAGTCACACTTAAAGTTAATTGAAACCTGAGCTTGGTAACTAGACCTGAAAACTATTATTCATATTATATTATTATATTATATATGTTGACTGACATTTCTGATATCTGTTTAATCATTCAACTGGGCTCTTGTGCTCACATGCATTTTTTGCTGCTTTCTGGCAATTTATTGATGATTAACTGATTAAGTGGGCAAATAAGGCCTTCTCTATCTTATTCAGTTTATTTACTACCTGCCACGCTTATGATGAACATGTGGGTATGGGAGAAAATGAACGTGTAAGTGCAGTTTCCTGCATGTAGGAGGCTTCAACTTAAAGTGTGTATGAGCAGTGCACGGGTTTAGTGCCGTGTGTGTGTGTTTGTGTGTGTATGCACATGTGTGGGAGGATGGCAGTATGTGTGACAAATTAGTGGGTTGTTGTTTGTGCATCCTTATGTAGAGTGTTGCTCACATGGGTTAGTGTGTAGGAGTGTAGCTTTTTAAATGTATTTTTGTGTACATTTGCGCGTGTGTATTTTTTATGAGTCAGCAATGAATTCCCCTGCAGCGTTTTGTTTCTAGGTTAAATCATCTATATTTTAGTATGTTTTATATTTTGATCTTGCTTCATAATTGATGGAAATTCATAAACATGAAACATAGCAAGTGGCTTCCATCCTTCACACACACAAGCACACACAAACCCAGGACATTGCACTTCCCCTTGCTGTTACATTCAAGCAAGACATTTAAGGCCTGACTGTATGAGGATTTACTATTAGCTATTTTATCATATATAGGATCTTCACAGAGCCATGGTACTGCAGTTCACTGGCCAATCGAAATTGACTATTCCAGTAAAGCAGTTCCCAAGTGTTTGCTCTCATAAAAAGTCAAAGACGTAAATATTTAATGTTACATTTGATTTGCCTCTTGCTCAAAAACATGTTTGCAGTGGGAAAGCAACTGTATATCAATTTATGCATAAATCCTTAACTGGCGCTGCAGTTTAATTGGTCATTAGTATCAGGTGTTTTGATTTATTGTATTGATTTATTTATCAAAAAAACTCCATTAAAGAGAAAAAAAAAAGAGTTTAAGCTGTTTCATCAGTCCTAAATCTGTTGTGATGAATTATACATCGTATATCTGGCCTGAGTGTGATACATTAACATGCGTGCTGCTCTAGTAAGCCAGTTAGCCTTATCACTGCACCTGAACTATACACACTTGAGTGAATGTGTGTGTCACAGTGTGTGCGCTTTTGCAGATAAATGTGTATGAGCAGTCATGCGTTTACGTGACCTTATTATGTTGCATGCGTGTGGGACTTATCTGGAGTATGCATCATCTCTGTGTGTGTGTGTGCATGTGTGTCGTGTGTGTGTGCAATTTATTTAGTTTTATGATAGCATGACAGATTTTGAATAATTGCTTGATGTTTATCTGAATGTGAATAATGAGAAAATGCACGTGTTTCTGTTTGATTACATTACCTATGCAGCTCACTGTGGCAGTATTTAGTATTTTTTTCCATAAACTGAGTCAAAAAAACACTGACTCGACCTCCTTCATTTAAACAACACTTTCTGCCACGGTATGTTAAGAATATTATTTTTCACTTGTGCTCAAAACTTCCCTTACAAAATATATTTCCAAGGACAGACACAGTGCACATTTTATGGGTGTGATTCTATGCATTGTGTTGGTGTGACTGGCAGGTGTGACTTGTGCCTCAGGGGTTATGTTGTTGCATCGTAAGACTACACGCTCCAGTAACACCCCATTGTCCAGAGGGTCTTACACACACACACACACACACACACACACACACACACACACACACACACACACACACACACACACACACACACACACACACACACATTCAAGCGTGTGCCAGCTCAGCTTGAAGTTTAACCATTAGACACAGAGCAATGAGGCAGAACAGCTGACTGCTCTCGTCAGGTTGATTCAGTTGATTCTTGCAGGAGTGGGAAAAAGGACACCTGCCTCTGCTCCTCCTCCTCCTCAGCCATCATTTGATCTGCCATGTTGTTTTGGGCTGCACAGTTTTGTTCCTCTAACTTCTATCTACCTAACATTACAGATGTTGTCAGTAGTCATCAGCTGCTTTAGCCTGTGTATCCTACATTATTCGAATTTTATATGTAAATTCTGAGAAACCAAACCTGAATCTGGGCCTAGTATGTTGTTTAGACATACAAACACATTTTTTTAATTTAAGATGGATCTAAAAATGAAGAAAGACAGCTGGGTGTCATGTTAAAACACAGTATTTTTGTTCTGATAACCGTCATTTTATTTTGATGATGGGAATTTGCTCTTTACCTGAACACATACCTTTTCCTTCTCTTGTTTTTTTTGATATTGTGTCGAATACATATAAAACAAAATACTTTTAAACTTTTTTAATATGTTAGGCTAAGTTTTTAATTTGTTTCATCACAGACTGTAGAAAAACATCTTACTCGTTGACCTCCCTCAGACTGTGAATTTCGTTTGACTACTAATCTGAGACCAGCAGTTTAGACGTCATTACATAGTAGACTCAATCTTGATTGTTCTGTCTAATTACTGTTAGCAGAAAACCTGTGGTTAACGTGCAATTATACACAGCTAGCAGACATGGAGACTGTCCCCAGAGTGTTTTGTGGATATATCTGTCTGTAAAGGTATGTGTGTTGGCAGTTTGTCTTGTGCTTGTGCTTTTGGCTCTTTAATGTGTACAGTAATAATATCTGAGTATAACTACCCACATACTTACCCTTACTTATGCTAGCTGACACCGGAGAGAAAAAGAAGCAGCGTGTGTATGAATCTGCTGTAAAAAATCTCTTTGGGACGACATTGACATCCAGGTTTGTTTAGCAGTTCTTGTCTTTCTTTTTCAGCTAACAAACCTGTAATTCTGAGAGCAACTGTTTGTGGCATGAGACTGTTTATGTGCTGCCTGAAGTCTGTTTTGTTTAACTCCTTCACAATATCTTGTGTATATCGCAAGTTCACAATAGGAAAACAGTTGAAAATACTCAGGGTTTGTTGCAAGCCTGCAACAGACTTGCCTTCAGCATCTCAAAATGTGAATTTTAGAGCAGTTGTCAGTTTGATAACATATGTTAAATAATTTCTGGGATAGCCAACACTATCTGAATTGTTAGGCATCTCCTCCCCTGTGGATGCGATTCTTGAGGACCGCTTGAGGAGCAGGTGTTTTGGGCTGCCTGCCAGTCTACAGGCAAGAGTGTGTTGTGTGTGTATTTTGTGTGTGATTCTGTGTGTGAGTGAGAGGACCCATGGCCCTCTTTGATATATGTTCAGTGGAGGCTGTTAAACAGCCTGATATGTAATTAGCACCATGCTAGCACCCCTGCACATTATTCCACAGAGAAAAAAAAAACATAGCAAGTTATAGTTAACACTTTAAACCACAGTGATTTTAATGATTTGAAACAAGAATCCCAAAAAAGGCAAACACAAAAATAGCTGAGGGCTGAAAATGTGCATCTATAAAATGGTTTTAACTAATTATTTCTATAAAGACAGTGTTATGTAATTTCCAGCTCTTCAGGTGCAGTTTAATCTTGTTTCCCAGACATGAAAAGTCCACAGGCTCCTTTGGTTTTTAGTCTAGACTGTAGCAACGCCAGCTTGGCTGCTAATGCAAAGTTACAAAGCACTTAACTTACGTTGAGCTCCTGTAATGAGAGAGAGAGAGGGGAAAACAAATAGAGTGAGCATCCGAGTGACAGATGGTGTGTGTGTCGGTTTCAAATCTGTCTACTGTAAATGTCATTTCAGACACTTCAAGATTGAACTAGCAGGATATGGTGGCTGGCTGGCTAGAAGGATGCTGTCAATGAACACTCAATAGCTTGTCTATCATGGCACCATTTGACTTGGTGACTGGTGCTTGTCATAAGAACTTTGAGCAATGCCATGGGTGTGTTTAGATGAAATAAGTAGTCAAACAAATCTGAATATTAAAATAGTAGAAGTACTAAAAATAGTAGTAGTAGTAAACTAGTAGTTTGAGCTGTAAATATCAACATTGTGTTGTCAGAGGGTCTTGCCGCATCACTTATCGTCATCACATATTATTGGGCATTGTCGATATTTGCCTTTCTGCTGTCTGCCCAATTTGAAGCCCGTTACCACAACCATTCTCTCTCTCTCTATCTGTCTCTCTCACGCACTTACGCACACACACACACACACACACACACACACACACACACACACACACACGCACACAAATAAATGATAGGGTCCTGGTTTCATATTACAAAGGGTATGTCAATAATACACACACCATGAGTCACCTTGGTGGTATTTCCTTTTGGTTTGTGGGATTTCTTCTTACTATGACATCATTTCTGTTGACAATCCCTGCTGTCATTTCACCCCTCGTGTATGTATGTGTACGTGTATACATCAGGGTGTCTAAAGCACTTAGGCACTTATCCTCCTGACCTCTTCCTGCATACAGCCATATCATCGCTCTAACTGGGTGTCATGTTTTCAAAGGGCTTCGCCTGGTCTTCCTGTGGGAGTTGGAGTAGCTGCAGTATTGATGTGGTTCATTGTACCTCGCCACTCAATGATAGAGTAGTACTGCCAGTTTTAGCCAGTCTTATCAGTGTAGATTTTATACTGTTCTTTTCAAAAACTAGAAGCAAACATTTAAAAGTACATGACATGTTGTAGTTTACCCACCAAACAAATGCAAGAAGGAAGACTGACCTGAAGCCCTCTCGCTGTCACGTCCTTATCTCACAGCTGTTAAGCATGAACCTCTTTTAACCAATGAAGCTTCAGCATGTCCTGGTAGTAGTAAATCGTCTTACAATTAGATATTGATTCTGAACAAAAATCAATCAATATGCTGGTGAAAAGTCGCCAGGATATTGATTGAAGCTATTAAATTTGACTTATATTGTGCCCTCTGTTAACATTCATTAACTGAACCATGAACACCTGCTGTGGGACTTAACTTTCAGTCAAATTTCAGTTGGAGCTCAAACAACCAACCTAACTCTGCTATTTCTTTGTCTTTCAGATATTTCCAGGATTGCCTACTACACAGGTGAGTGTCTGACCTCCTCCAGGACTGATGATCGCTCAGTTGCTTTACTCACTCACACACATGTTCAAATGCACTCGGGTCACCACCAAGGGTTCCTAATAAGGACCAGATGAGGATAATAGTGTTAAACTCCTTTCAGACCCTTTGGCATAGTGTGGTAAAATAATTCTAACTCAAGGACCACTTACTAGTGTTTTCTCTTGGGAACTTTCTACCAGATGCCATAGTCTTCATAGCTGAAGTACCATGAAACTGAAAAATTTAGTTATTTTTTCATAGATGATTGAAAGTTTCATTATTTTATTTGCTGGAAGATATTACAGTGTTACTATAAAAACAATGTTGTGATTATAGAATTACTCTGCCCACTATACTATAATACATAAAAAAGTATTATAATACCATTATTATATGTGTATGTATATTAACATGCACTTGTCAGCTGCACACTTTTTTTTTCAGTAACTTAAGGTGCTAATAATCTGTGTTGATGCTAATGAGAAACAGCACAAATCGCATATGTTTGCATGAGTCATATTTGTGGGTGTATAGGATGATTAAGCAAAAGAGAAACCAGGCAGGGGGGTGCTATCTTATCTATGTGTGAGTGTGTTGGTTTTATTAGTGCAGACAGGGGTGAGGGGGAGAGTTAACATTGCTCTAGCTGGAGTGTGTGACTAATTGTAATCTTCACAGTGTACCAGAAACAAAATATGTTTCTTGAAGATGGTCCAAATTTAACTCACAGTGTTTTTGTTTCCTTTGAATTACTAAAATAAAAGCTGTGATGCATATTTATGCGTCAAGGCAAGATGCTCTTAAAATTGACATTGTTGGCCAGTGTTATCAGATGAATGAATCTGAATTTAATCTTTTGACCTGAACTATAATACTGCAGTTGGATTTTAAATGTTGCCATACAAATTAACAGCATATCCAAAGCTAAAACTTTTAAATATTTTAATATTTTTAAATATTTTTCCTTCATCCAGCAACATATTAGCACACCATCCACTGTGAATGTGTTTCACAAAAGTATCTGCCAGCTGTGAGGAAGCAAAGTAAGTACAACAGAATCCTCAACACACTAGGAAAATTGAACATGAAGTTTTAAGGGTCTTTCCAATGTGTGTGCCAAGTTTACAAACTGATAAAAGGAGCTGTAAAGTTGACATAATAGTAAATGGGTGGTGTCTGTAAATGGAAGTGATAACCCTCTTATATTTGACTGACACAGATTTAGAAAGAACACATTTATTCTGAGGTTTAGCAAGAAGGATAATATAAATTGAAGAGATGTAAATTACTAGCTGGAAAAAATTTGTGAGTAAAATAGCATTTGAATTTTCATTTCAAGACATGGATGTGAACACAGATTCTTCACTGGTAAGACCAGGATACATCAAAGCAGCTATTAAAGTTCCAAGGTTTAACTGATTTATTGTTTTTTTTTTCTAAATTTGCAATTATTAGATAGTGGGTCTTGTGTTTCCCCAGCTTAAATAACGATGTGTTCATAAATACACAGTGAAATAGAGAGAGAAAAGAAAGACGGAGGCAGAGAGAGGGAAAGAGAGAGAGAGATGTTGGCATAGTCCCAAAAGAGCGCTTCCTATTCATGGCAACATCCGGCCATCTGACAAAAGCCTTTCAATAGTCCATACACACACACACACACACACGCACACACATGCACACAGACATTGAAGACACAACCCCCTGCTCCCACCAGATTTTCATAACAATGGCCAATGCCTGAGTTAGAGAGAGCACAAATTATAGGAAACCCACATGTGCATGCACACGCACACACACACACACACACACACACACACACACACACACGGTATGATCATGACCATCAGGTTTCTGGGACTTTTCTGTGGTTGCTTATGTGCTCAGTAACATGCCTGTTCAGTTCTTCAGTCAGGGATGTGTTTGGTCATATAGAAGTCCATTTGATTAATGGATGTTGGCATCTGTTCAGCAGTTACACTCACAGAAATAGGTGCCACTCGCTCACAGGATATTGTAAGCACGTTACCTTGGAGATGAGTCTTTGGGGCAGCACCTCAGGCACTGTGTTAGAGAGTGTCCGAGCCCCAGAGAAGAGGCTGAATGACTTTAAATGTGCAGGATGAAGTGTGATTGATTGAGACCTTGTGGTTTGGAAGTGGATTGGTTGGCACTTTGCTAACAGCTGCCAGTTTACATGCTGGGCACAACCCGGGCAATGTCTGCGTTGGCAAAAATGCTCTTTCCTCCTCTGCTCTTCTCATTTTTCATTTGACGCAATTTTTGTCAATTAATTCTTGTCCATGATATTAATTGTTACAAAGGGTATGCATGGCCAGGTAATTCCAGTTTATGAGTTGGCTAATCTGTCAATTTCTGGACATCTAGAGAAAGTAGAGTTTGGGGAATGTTGGCAGTTTGCCTTAGACTTGAATATCAATTTCATAAAATAGTGAACAGAACGGAGATATTCAGTTTCAAATGGATCTTTACCTCCATACAGATGATGAAATGCTGTAGATGAGTTGGGTAGTTATGTGCTGTTACCGTCCTTTGCGTTACATTCGAAATGGTAGCAATAATGGTACAACAAATAAAGGCTGTTCTGAGGTCAGCTTAATAAACAACAGTGGGAGGGTTCTTTTTTCATTCAACACAAGAGACTAGCACGATTAGCATATTAATAGTTCCTAGCTCCTCCTGCTTCTCCAGCAGCTCGCTCTCTCTTGATCGCTCTCTTTCCCCACTCAACTTTCTTTCAGTTGTGCTGCTCTGTCCTCATTTTCCTCTCATTCACCCTGAAACAATCGCTGCATTTCTCTCTCTCTGTCCCACTGTCTCTGTTTCCTTTGCTTTTCTGGCTCATTCTTTTCTTTTACTTTCTGTTTCCAAGAGAAGAAGATAACTTTTTGTTTATATAGCACTGAGCACAGTAATTATCTCTCCTACTCTGTGACCACTAACTAACTGAATCTCCTTTGGATCAACACCGTACAAGTTGGATTTGGCTGTGAACTTTTGCTGGAGGAACAGTCTTCTTACCATCACTGGGACACTGAGTGAAATAACCCGAATCCTCTCCTGTGAGACGGCCGCTTGACTCTTCCACGGCAACCGTGTAACTATGAAGTGCAGGCATGGGGCAGAAAGTGGGCAAAAAACAAACAGTGTGTTGTCATCAGAGACGGGCCGCTGAAGAGTCATTAAGAAGTGGAGAGAAAAAGAAGAGGAGGGAAATGTGTGGCTAAAACTGACTTTACATCTCTGGGGATTTCTTCTTTTCCTTCAACCGTGGATAACAGGAAAAGATTAAGAAGAAAGGACCTAACAAAGAAGAAACTCTTGGCAGGACGGGATTTTTCCTAGTTGATGAGTTTTCTGTGGCATATTTACTCTATATACAAGAGTATGTCAGCAGAGCAGAACACTGGCCTTTTTGAGGATTACTGCCGTTTCCCCTTTGGAAGTAACTGTTGGCTAACAAAGCTGTTGACAAAAGTTGGAGACAAAGACTTCTGCCTCAGAGACTGTGTGCATGTGTGTCTCCTAGTGTTGTTGTAGTTGGGTCACAACCTTTTTGTGTGTGTGTGTGTGTTATTTATGTAACTTCTACACTCGAAGTTCAGCGTGTGTGATGCGTGGTTGTGAGAACGCTAGCTGTCTATCTGTCCTGGGTGCAGGCAGACACAGGGAGGGACAGACATGTGTTTCCATGGCGATGAGCGGCTGTAGCCCTTTCCCCATGTGTTGGGACAGAGGTATGAATGAAATTTGTGTGAACTACACACACACAGACAGAAACATGTAGCATAAAGCCCTTCCACAGTGTGACATCTGACTCCATGGGAACTGACTTGGTTTGCAGCCAAAGCTACTGTTGATCTGCAGAAGTTTTGTGTGTGTGTTAGTGAGAGAAGCGTGTGTGTGCGTCTCTGTGTAAGTGAAAGCAGGAGAAAGAGATAGAAAGAAAGAAGGAGAAGCAGGTTGAAGTGTTGAAAGCCATTGGAGTGATTTGTTGATGTAAAACTCATTACCATTCGAAATTGGCAGAGTGGCACGGGGGTACTTTTTATCTTACTGTGATATATCCCTCAACAGCTTTGCAGTCTTTCCTCTGAGGTGTGCGTGTGTGTGTGTGTGTGTGTGTGTGTGTGTGTGTGTGTGTGTGTGTGTATCTGCACTCTCTGTCTATTTCTCCCAGGTGTAATTACCTACTAGAACATATCAATTTCCTTTTAATGGAGGAGAGAGGAGAAGCACGAGACGAAAGGAAAGCAGAAAAGAGGGATCTTAGTCTCTTATTCTACACAGTGTCATGATTGCAACAGTGCACACAGACATTCCCACACGCACCTACAAAACTAGATGTCTTACATCCTCATAATCAGAGACGTAGAGGACATAGCTCTTGTTGGGCATTCCTGTGTAAAGTTTCCATGAAATTCCAGGAAGTGTGTCAATGTCGTGACTTCTGTCTCAGGAAAAACGTCAGCCTGCAGTTCATTGTCTTCTTTGTACTATAGACACAGGTGCTTACATTGTGAGCCTTGACCCTGACTGCACCTATTCTCTCTCTGGTGTCTCATTGTTCAGTGTTTCTCATCTTGTTGTTCATTTTGCCAAAGAACATCATGTCAAAACCAGACTCTGGCTGTACAAAGTTTATTCCAAGTGAGATGTCCACAATAGCTCGTACATCAGTCTGTTATTGATCACAGAGAGGAGGAGAAAGCGTTAAACATCAATCCATTTTTACATTCTACAAACGAGATGTAAAACAGACATATTTGCTGCTGTCTTTGTGCTATAAAATAGTTAATTCAGTATTTTGTGGTGTTGAAGAGAAAAAAACAATTATTTTAAAAATAGAGTGGAAACAAATGATTATATGATGAGTTAATTGACAGAAAGTGAATCAGCAGCTCTGGTACAGCTTCTTAATTAGTAGATTTGCTAATAAATTGAAATCAGCAGATAAATTGTTGATGGAAATAAACTTCCTTATAAGACCTAATCATTTTGCAAAAATACTGATTAGCTTTTTTTTTTTTTAAACTTTTTTTAATATTACATTTTATGTATTTAATTTACAAATTAAGAAAAAAATGCCAGTTTACTCAAAAGTGGAAATAATTTTTTTCTGGCCCTGATACAAACATATTGTATTCTTTTGTATTTAAGGCAGTAACTAACAGGTCAAACTCTCAAAGGATGTCTTCTTGATCTAAGAATTTCCTATTCTCGCCTCTGATTCAACTCTTTCTTCTTCTTCATTTTACTAATGTCTGTTTTTCTCTCTTTTTCCTGCCCAGAATATGACAGACACCTAGCAGCAGCAGTGACAGCAGGGAAAACCATGGCAACAGCCTACCTGGACCCAAACCTGAACCATGCCCTCCTGGGAGGTGCCAAGTCACGGCTGAGCGCAGGAGGGTCAGATAGAACCATGGCCGGATCCGTGGACAGGGTTTTGAAAGTCTTTCATCATTTTGAGACCAACACTGAACACAGCTGCTGGTCCTCCAACATCAGATATGGAGATGCAACCGATGTCAGGGTAAGAGACAACACCCACTTACTTTGTCTGACCTTGTACTGAATTTACATATGGTGATTGAATAAATATTGAAAAAACACCAGTCTGAAAGGGGAAGCCTGGTGTTTTGCTACATTTTCCTGTTCTTAAGCGATCCCATTAAAGACTCAAGCCAACATCTCGTTAGTTTGTCTCTCTCCATGCTTGGCAAATTTCCTTTCTGTCTCTCCAAGATCATTTCTTCTTCTTGAGGATGTAAATCTTACCAAATTCATCTTGTGGAAAACATGAATGTCTGTATCGAATGTATTGTCAATCCATCTTGCGGTTGTTGAAACATTTACACAATACCACAGATGTGAACCTCATGGTGTGCTAGAGTAAAAGTTAGTAAAGTAATGAATCTCTGTACACAATTTCACAGCTTATTATCCAGGTTGTTCAGACATTTTAGTCTAGTTTCTGGGGACTGTTTTCAGATGCAGATTAACATGCATTTGATTTTACAGAAGCAGGATGTCGTGTTAATGTGATGTGTCGATGTTCATGTTATTCAAGGAATGTGTCCTCCACAGAGGCAGAATTTGGTGTTCATGTCACTGACTCAATCCCCTATATATTGCAGTTTACCCCAACAGTAAAGGTATATTTTTGCTGTTTGTCCTTAGCTCACAGTCCTAAGTGTCTGCTCTGATAAAGGACACTCAGCACACTGCAAAAAATATAATACCTTCAGGGCATCCACTCCGTGTGTACGTGTGTGTACACATTTAGGTTTAGTATGCTTTTAGATACACTCAGATGACGCAGAAACTACTTAACACCGCTCGAACATCAGTGGTCGTACGTCACTACAAATATCTTTCCTCTCCACTCCAGTCCACTCCTCTACACTTCTCTCCTCTCCTCACTTTCTTCTTCAGTATCTGGGTCAGCCCCCCTAGCATTTTACATGGCAACACACATGGTGCTTTGAGCATTATCGAGCATGTGTGTATGATGTCTGTCAGCTTGTTTGGGTTGAATGTCATGTTAAATCGCTTCACCTACATACACATACACATGAACAGACTCATGCCCTCACTGACCTGATGCAAAATGCCAGACATAAACACTGCCACGGTTGGCACACTGAGGCATGACAGACTGACATCTTTATAGACTGGCAAACTGTTTTTGTCCACTGGTCATCTCTGTTTTATTTAGCACTCACCATACTGATGTACATGTCTTAGGCCAACACAGTTAGGATGGTACCAGAGCAGATGAAGTAAAGAATTATCCCACTTTAACCCTGTATATCAGTGAGAGTATTATCTACTGAATATGAACTGCCCTCAAAACCATTTATTCAATATGATTTAATTAAACCTAAAGTTACGCAACCATGCAGTGGAAGTGGTGTATATAAATAGTATATCACAATGATGATGTTTACTTTTTGTTTCCAGGGAATCATTCAGAAGATTCTGGACATCCACAAAGTGCGCTGGACGTCTTGTTTTGGTTTGCGTCTCAGCAACAGCCAATCCAGAGATCAGGTGCATTGGCTCCACCCTGATATGGGCGTGTCCCACGTCCGAGAAAAATATGAGCAGGCACGACCAAACGAGGAGTGGAGGTGAGAAGAGCTTTTGTTTCATTTACTGAACCGTGTGTCTGAGTGGTCATTGAGACAATGTAATATAGCAGAGGTCATAATAAACACAGTATGATGAGGCTCGTCCAGAGTCACTGCATCAGGCTGTAAGAGTAAAGCTGTTTTTCCAGGATTTGAATGCTAAGATGGACAGGATGAATGAATGAGGAGTGAAATCTGTAGTGACTTCAGGTCTAAAGATTCTTAAAACATTACTATGCAGCAAGGCGCGTCAGCTTTTGAGATGTCAAAGACAAAAAGGAGTTCAACTTGACTTCAGCAGATTTTGTGGCAGGTGTGTGTAGAAGAGGCACTTAAAGAAAAGCTGTGGGTTTTATAAACAGTTTCCTAGACGTTAAACATGACTTATTTGGCCTTGTAAATGTAGTCAAAGATGCAGATAGCTTCAGCAGTCTGCCCCATTGTAGTAAAACCATTTATTGTAATCTATCTGATGAAAAATAGAGCGACCCGTCTGCTGTGTTTTGATGAGAGGCCTTGTGTGTGTGTGGTGCAATGCGCTTGTGTTGGTTTGGCAGTTTGGATGTTAATGCACTGGTATATATTACGTTTATTGTGGCTGTCTTGGTGCTAATGCTATTGTGAGGTGGGGACCTTTTGCACTGTGGGCATAAAGAAAGAGAGACAACCAGATGCTTGCTTTGTCTGCCTATGTCAACAACTCTCTCTGTCTGTCTCCCCTCCACTAATATTCTTAATCTTGTCATTTGTATTCTTGCATATCAATTTCCTCCTTCTGTCTCTTTCTCCCCCCTCTCCTCTACCATCCCACCTTATCACCATGCTTTCCAAATTTATGTCCTTTCCTGTCTTCTCCACTGGGTGTCATTATGTTTTTACCAAATAAAAGACAAGCATTTCACCTTATTCCAACATTTCTGAGTATCAGGTTTAGAAGCAGCAAGTTGTTTTACTATACAGAGGTCGAGATGTGCTTTGGTTGTTTTAAGTTGGAAAATGTTATCATAGCATTTTAAACTCTCCCGTTCCTCTCGTCCTCTGTAGGTATGAGTTAAGGATCCGGTATCTACCAAAGGGCTTTGTGCAGCAGTTTACAGAAGACAAACCAACACTCAACTACTTCTACCACCAGGTACACACACAATCAGACGCACAAACACAGTGAGGCACCCAGACACAAACATATTTCATTCTCTGCCAGCAGCTTGCCAGCGCTGAGGCATTAGGCACTGCTTGAAGACTGTGTGTATTTGCCTTTTTGGTAATCTAGGTCAGAGGGACTGTGTGTATTTGTGTGTGTGTGAGATACAGAGGTTTCCATTTGTTCTTGTAGAGATGAATTTTTTTGATGAACTTACTTTTGTGGTGTACGTTTGTATCGCAAAGGTGAAGAATGACTACATGACCGAGATCGGGGATCAGGTGGAACAAGATGTAGCTCTAAAACTGGGTTGTCTAGAAATCAGGTAGGAAGCTCTCACTCTGCAGAGCAGTGGCTTTCTTTTTCCATGAATATCCTAAAGCAATCGGATACTACAGTACTACAAACTACTATGTAGTACCAGCACTATGGGTATTTTGTTTTTTCACTTCTTGGCATAATCACAAACTCATATTCCATCTATGGTTGCCTAAACTAGAAGCTAAAATGATACAAACTAGAGGTTACCAGTTACCTTCTACATTTTAACTTACACTACTATTGGTCAGTCTCACCAGTGTTCACACCATTTATTATTCAAATCAACACCTACTTCTTCTACTAATACATAAGCCTTTGTATTAGTGATTGCGCTGAGACACAGTGATTGCTCCGTGTGTTTTTCTTCATACAAACACTGAATTCAATTTAAAACCTGTGTCCTTGTCATCATGAGTGAGTAAACAGGTCAAATACTCTGCATATTGCAAATCTTGCTTGAGTTTTGACCTCCATAGTGTTTTCCCCTTCATGGACCTGGGAAGTAGGTAAAGTCGTATAAGAAATCCATGCTCTGCTAACATTTAAATCCTGAACTGTGTCTGTTACACTTTTACCAAGTATTCTCTGTACCGTGGCTGTGTCTGCAGTGAAAGGATCTGACCTTGTTCTCTTTCTGTCTCTCACTGGTTTCGATTCCAGGAGGTTCTTCAAAGAGATGAGAGGAAACGCCCTGGACAAGAAGTCCAACTATGAACTACTCGAGTAAGTATTTTCTTCATCACTTTTCCTCACTTTCAGTCCAGCTCGCAACCTTTCTGGTACATCGCATCCTTTGTGTTGCTGGAAATATGTTTTGTTACCCAGCAGAAATAACAGAAGAGCAACACAGTGTTGCAGTTTGTGATGCAGGGTTCCTAGTGCAGTTCCTAGAGATCTAGATGAGGTGAAAACAACTGAAAGGATTTCAGTAAGAGTTTGGGAATTGCACAAAAGTCTGGAAACATTTAAAAATTGAAATTATTGTGAATTTCGTTGCAGTCCAACTGTGATTTGGCATGTTTTCCATTCAGTCTAGCCACAATGATCATTTTCAACACTGCGTTTATTCAGTCACCTGGTCACCTATGTTTAATACTC
This sequence comes from Datnioides undecimradiatus, assembly GCA_008933995.1. NCBI lineage: Eukaryota > Metazoa > Chordata > Actinopteri > Lobotiformes > Datnioididae > Datnioides > Datnioides undecimradiatus. Next base: position 5,480,083 of record WARS01000044.1, on the reverse strand, counting down.
GATCATTTCTGTAGATCTATATGGGACTGGCTGCTCTGTCTGTTGGCTCTGATTTGCTCCCCAGTAGATAGATGTTGATGACGAACATTAACAAACTCTGGTCCTAACGAGGTTTGGCTGTAACAGGGTCTAAATCTAATGAGCTGCCCTCTTCCAATGAAGTCTTTCTTTCTGTCTCTCAGCCTAACGAGCTCTCCAATTAACTGAAAAGAATGCCCACTGTCTTTCCACCGATATCTCTTTGTCTCGTGTTCATCCTCTCTGTCTGTCTGTCCCTCTCTTCTCTCTGCCCACATGCTCTATTTTTTGTTTGTGTTCTTCCCCTCTTTGTTTTTTTTCTTGATCTCTTCCTCACTGCCTCTTTGTTGATTGGAAAAAGATGTTGTGTCATGCATATTTAAATGAGAGAGAGAGGGGGGGGGGAGTGCTGTTAGGGCATTGACGCACCAAACTGACACTTGGCTTCTGTTTGGTCGGTGGTGGATCATATCCATATCCATGCCATACATTTTGTTTTTTGGCTCTGTTGGCTGTTGTCGGCTCCTATTGATGGTCAGTGATGATGTTGATTTGCTGGCATAGAAACAAACGAGAGACTTGGTTTTATTTCTCCATTACTTTTTGCTCTTACAAAAGCCCACAAGTGAATGCTTTATTTTCAAGATGTTTCCTGAAAAAGCTTTAATTTCCCGTATTTGCATGCTCAGTTCATTCCCAAAAAGACAATCCAGACATTATTAGGAAATTATTTCATTTTTTCCCCAATGATATGTTTAATATTGTCTCACGAGATTAGCATTTGTGTAAAAATGTGTTTGTTTGCATTTTCACACTGCTGTTTGGTTTACAAACCACTGACTGCTTTGGTATTCTTGTGAGCTGAACATATGTGCATGCTGGAGATTGGCTGGCGTCCTTGCGGCCTTTGTTGGTGCAGATTCATTGAGGTCTGTTTGGTGCGTCATCTTTAAGAGTCCTTTACCCACTGTACTTTTTTGCTTCTTGTTTCCGTGATGGATGTAGCTTGGATTTTTCTGAGAGAAATAACAGTTTTGGGGATGACACACAGCACGTTTTATTAAGTTATACTTTCGTAGACATGTTGATGGAGAGCTCCAAGTGAAGGAATTGTATTTGCATGTGTGTTGGCCATAGAGGAGAATGTTTTAAGCCGAGGCTAGTCTGGCAGTTAGACCACCACAGTACAGCAACTAAACGTTTATTTATTACATTTTTTCTGTGATTTACAACATAATCAACACACTCTAGGTTGAAATCTCAATCCCGTTGTACACCACATACTATAATAACTCTACAGTAATAATTTGAGACTTGAACCTATGTTTGAGGAATAGGATGATGTAAACTCTCAGCCTGTACTTACTCTCTCTTGACTCCTCTCCCCTCCTCCCCCTGTACTTGCCTTTTCTCTGAGGAGTTTGAGTCATTAGCTAGCTTCCTGTTTTAGCTCTGCACATCTTTCTTTGTCTCTGTGGTCTCCCTTTTTGTACTCCTCCTCCCTGCCTCTCTCCATCTCTCTCTCTCCCTTACTCCTCTCTGTTTTTCCTCAGTCTCGTCTCTTAGGAAAAGATGAGTACTGCTGTGTAGTCAGCACTTAGTCATAGCTTTCTGTTTTCAGTTTTTTGTCTTCAGTTGCCTCTCTGCCCAAATGCAACTGTCTGTAGCTGTTGTTGGTAATTTCTCTGTAAAGGAAAAATAATCAGCTGAGATCAGATAAAGTCAAAAGTGCTCGTCAATTAACATTCCTCAGTGTAATTAGAGCATAATCAACATGCCTCTGTATCTCTCTCTTTCTTTGTCTCTGTTTTCAGGAAAGATGTTGGATTGAGGCGATTTTTCCCAAAAGACCTGTTGGACTCAGTCAAGGTGAGAGTGATGGGTTATGAGCAGCGATCAAAAGAGCACACAAAGTATACTAATGTTCAGTATGAGGCACTTTGATCAAACTGTTGGTGTCATGTGAGTAAATACAGCTCTACCCTCATTCAGCAGCTGCTATCACAGTGCCCCAGCTGCTCGTCCAGAGTTGCTCAGTTACCAGAAGTAACCAAACCTTGTGGTTTTATGAGCAGCTTTACAGAGTAGAATTGAAGTCTCCTCTGAGACAGTTTTTGAATGTGTTACTTGATGTGATGTCAGGCCTTGTCTGGTAAGGCCGACAAAGTAGTTAACAGTCCAAAACTCAGCAAGATTGAAATGAAATCCCAGCCAGCTAATCAAGGAAGGTTAGATAAATGGAGATGAGTAAGAGTTGGAAGAGGAAATATTGATATTGTTACTGGAAAACATATGTTTATTCTGTATATTAATAATTGTGATGAATGTAGAAATCTTATGCCAGCTGAAGTAATCAGAAAGAAACTGGGAGAAAGATACTGTTCCATGTCAACACATCCAGGTTTCTGAACATTGCCTGGCATGTGACCAGGTGTGTAAAACAAGTAATATGATGAGTTCACTAAATCAGAGCATATGTTGTTTTGTCACTTTAGTTTTTCATTTCCAGTGATGAGTTGAAGAAATTGCATGCAGGTAGGAGGTAACAGCAGCAGAGTTCAGATGGCCAGGAAACAAACTGTGGTCAACCTCAACTACTGAGGTAACTCAGGTTAGAAACGAGCGGCTGAGATTTTACAGAATAAAAAACACTTCTGCAGGCGGACAATCAGGCATCTGCCTGCTCTTATGAGAATGTATGCATAAAGATCGGTACAAGGTTTCTCAAGTTCAAAACCAAGATACTAATTCAGTGCAAGTCAGGTCAGTAATTGCAGTCAATGTGTTATCACCAATCAAAAGTTTTGTGCCACTGTACTGTAGGTTAAACCATTATTGTTTAAATGTCATGTGAAGCAGTATTAGGTACAGAACAGCTCATCTGAGCTGATATTCCTTCTAAAATGTGTTTCATGTTGATGCTTAACAAATCTTCAGCGCCATCCAGTTACAACTTAAACAGTTAATAACAGTATGTGTATGTGTTAAATTAAGATTTTGTGTTGCTCTGTAATTCAGCAGTTATTTTGGTTGTGTAGGTTGTGTCTTTTCTTGTAATGGCGGGGGTGCATGCATAATGAGCGGTGTCTGTGTCAGTGATAAATTTACGGCACGCGTTTATGAGGAGGGTCTCGGTGTGTGTCTGAATGCGTGTGTGTGTGCATGAAGGAAAGGCCTAGTGACCCGAAAAGGTCCTGATGTCAGCAGGCGGGCAGACAGATGCTCTGCTGAGGGACCGAAACTGCGTGTGTGACCCTCAGGTCATGTTTAAACCCACTTTCTCTTTTCAACAATAAGGAGGGAGTGGGGGGCGTCAATGTGCGTCTCTTTTGGGGTTCCCTACCCCCCTGTCTGACGCCCCCCTCATCAGCTGCCCCCACTACGTTACCTAGTCTGCTCTGTCTTTCATTTTCTGCTCCTTTGGCAGCACACACACCATTTTGGATGTGTGAAGCACATGGAGATGTGCACAGTAACACAAGGAAATTGATTACAAGGAAAATGTGAAAATCATCACCTGTCCCATTGAGTGTATTGGGCTTGTGTTTGAGTGGTTTTTTGTATGCATGATGGTATCACACTGTATATTCACAGTTAGAGACAGTAATGTTAAGCAAGTGATAAATGTCTGACACATCTGTTCTTCTATACATGTGTGTTAGAGAGAGAGAGAGCACAGCTGTCATTTACGTTTCTGTCGTCCACTCTGGTGAAAGAGAATGGTAGTCATTTAATGGGATTATTCTCCCTCAATGGACTCTACTTACACACACACACACACACACACACGCGCGCACCCACACCCCAGTTTGAGCAGATGGCTGTGGTAGTAAACAGTGACTGATGTTAGCTGTGGTGAAAGCATTATAAAGAGCTGAGTCTGTTCATTCATATTGACAGGCTGGCCAGCAGGTTTTCTAATACTGACCTTTAGAGGCTTTGGAGATCAAAGTTTGAACAAACAGCCCAGCTTGAGCAGAGGACCTCCCCCAGATTGAAAACTGAATTACTCTAAACGTTATGAAAAAAGGATTAGCACAAACCAATCACACTGCATGTCACATTTGTTTTTTCATTTTTATGGAAATATTTCAAAGCAAATTCAGTGAAATGTCTAAATAAAAGTTAATTAATTGTTTTGTTTAATTTATTGTATGTTAATTGTGTTGATTCAGTTTTTCTCTTTAAACTAGCAAACTTTGGGAAAAACCCCAACAAGGATTGTTAGTGTAGTCTCCTCTGATTTAAGCCAGGAAGTTGTTTTTTTTGTTGTTTTTTTAAAAGCATTTTTTTGATTATTTCCACTCTGTTAAAGTTGAAGCCGACTAAATAAAGGCTTTTAATGTAACCCCCTTGAAACTCTGAATTAGAGAGAGCGACCCTGCTGACCAGCAATGATGATGAGGGGCTGATAGCCACTTGCAGTATTTCCTTTCAGGAAGGGTGGGCACTTTGGACTGACAATATCCCTGTGTGTGTGTTTGTCTGTGTTTGTCATGGAATTCTAGGAATTAACACACTGATCCCATCAAAAATACGAAGAACACACATAAACACGTACACATCGTATTCTGTAATTGCATCTGTTTTATGACACGTGTCCTGTGTGTGTGTTATTGCTGAAAATGTAGTATAGATTTTATTGCACTTATTTTCAAAGGAATGATAACAATTGCAATAGAAATAGAAAGTGGCTCAACCAAATGCATAATAGAACAAAATAAGACCTAATAAACAATATATGAATGAATCTGTCCTCGTAAATGTCAGTGGTTGAGTACAATCAGAGGGGTAATATGAACTGCAGTGTGAGCCTCATTAGACTCACCTTAAATCAGTCAATGTCTTTTATCTAAATTACATGTCAAGTCAATAAATCAAAGTCATTGATTGCTTTTTAAAAACTGTTTGTTAAGATGTTCATTTATTTTGTGTCGAATGACCTTAATGTGATGAACCAGTCTACTGTAAATCCACACACTTTTTTTTAAAGCCTGGTCTGTAGTGGACTAAATCTCCTCTAATCTTTGTCTTAATCTATATATGGAGAGCTATTTATAGTTTGGGATTGACTGTAACTGTATGTGGGCTTGTGTGAATGTGTAGTTTCACAAAACGTACTAAGTGTTTATGTGTGTTTGGATAATACTGCCATCTATTAAAATGTACTTAATGCGGCATATTTGTGCATAGATGTGTAATAAACCTAAAGGTCACATCAGGGCGAAAAGGGTTAAAAAGGCCATTTTGTTGGGGGTGAATTCCTCTTCAGATAAGTCACTGTACATCAGATGAAGAGGATTACATATGACATTGTATGTGTGTGTTACGAGTCTTTATGTCGAGAGTGATGAAGTATAGAGAGGATTGTAAATGACAGAACAATGTCGCTCGATGGATTCTCCTACACTCATCCACCCATCTGTCTACTCTCTAGTGACACAACAGACCTAAAAGAAAAAAAAAATCAGGTCTGACAGTGTGTTTGTGATTCCAGCTGGGAAAACACAACTGGGACACTCAAAAATCTGTTTGCGACACATGTAGTGAGATCCATGTTACATTTCAGATAAATAAGAAGGCAGACCGAGGTTTAATTGAGTGATAACTAACAGCATCACTGGGTATTTGTTGAGCTATTGATCTGAACTAAGAGTGCCTCTGGAATGAAGTGCTGAGGTCAATTTGATTGGAACCACAATGGCCTATTAGTCAATCAATGTCTGTCACGCACACACGCAAACAAAAAACCCACCATGTCTCTGCTCCATCAGCTAGATGATACTTTAAATAAAGTACTTTTTTGATTATAAATTGCCTTCCCTTTTCCGCTTCATTTGTCTCCTGTCTCCAGGCTAAAACTCTCCGTAAGATGATTCAGCAGACATTTAAGCAGGTAGCCAATCTCAATGATGAGCAGTGCATCCTGAAGTTCTTGGAGATTCTTGCACCAATCTACCGCTACGACAAGGAGTGCTTCAAATGTGCCCTAGGGGTAGGTTTCTTCCATTCTTGCCTTGACTGAACTACTTCCTCGTGACAGTCCTGGTTAGTTGTGTTAGGTTGACCCCTTTTGGTGGCATCAGGTGTTACACATTTCCAAGACACTTGTCTGATACTTGTCTTTTGCCGACTTGTCTGTTTGCTCTCACACTCTTCCTCCTTTAAGTTGTGCCTCTCCTCTTCCCTCTAACAGTCCAGCTGGGTGATTCAGGTGGAGTTAGCCATCGGGCCAGAGGAAGGGATCAGCTACCTCACTGACAAGGGATCCACGGTGAGCTCCTACCAAGACCTCATTGCACTACAGCCACATTTAAAATAGGTTGTGAATGTTCATTGGTTCAAACCCTCCTGCTATAAAGATATAACCATACATTTAGTTATTTATATTATGAAAGAACATGGATGGGATTAGCCTCGCTTACATGACTTATTCTGTCTGTGTTTCCCTCTCTGTCACCAGCCCACCCATCTAGCTAACTTTAACCAAGTCCAGTCCATCCAGTACTCGGCCATGGAGGAGAAGGACAGGAAAGGGATGCTACAGCTTAACGTAGCTGGCGCTGCTGAGGTACTAACAGTTTGTAGAAATTAAAATTAAATCTACAGTTACATTTTGTTTTAATGTAAACCTGATATCTGTTTATATGTAGCTCCATTACCGTATTTTGCCCACGTTAGTGAGTGTGATGGATACAGACTTTAACTAATGGTTTCTTTGTATAGATTACACATAATGGTTGCACTCACAGACGAAGGATTTCGAAACACCCACTGCTGTATGACTAAAGTCTGTCTGTTTTATTGGCTTTAATGGTATTGGATATATGTACACACACATACACACACACACTGTGAGAGAGAGGATTCCCCTCCCCGATATAAGCAGCAGCTGGAAACCCCCACTGTGCAACTGTGTGTGCGTATGTGTGTGTCTTTGGAGATAATGGCTCTTTGTAACCGGCCTGCCACTGTGTGTCTCACTGTGTGTGTGTGGTGTGTGTGTGTGTGTGTGTGTGTGTGTGTGTGTGCGTGTGCGCAGCCTCTCACAGTAACAACAGCATCACTGACCATGGCAGAGAACTTGGCTGACTTGATTGACGGTTACTGTCGGCTCGTCTCCATGGAAACTCATTCATTCATTGTCAGAGTTCAGAAAGGTATGAAACCATAGATTCCTCCTTTTCTGCCCCAACTCGTTAAGACTTTACAAAAAATATCAAAACCTCTAAGTGTTTACATTTGTTTGTGCTTTGTGCTTTTGTGTTTCTTTAATTAGTTGTTTAGTGCCGCTTCATATTACATGATCTGTGATGCACTAAAGTACAGTACTGGCCAACTACTATGGATACACTGGTTGTATCTTGAATGTACCAACTCTAATGCTGGGCTAGTAATGTATTTTGTATGCAGAACAGTATCTTCATGTATACTTTATACTTTATTTAAGGTCCTGTCTTTAATACACTGGTCATTTGACGTAAAATTCCTTATGTAGTCTACAGCATTTTTTGTGCTCCACATTCCTCATCCTGATGATGTGTGTTTTTGTCCTCTAGAGGGAGAGAGAGCACTGCCTTCCATCCCAAAGTAAGTACCTGTCTTTTTCTCAGTTTTATTTCAGAAAAATTAACTTTAACTTTCAGTCGGCAGATTTGTAATTTCTCTGTGTCTCACTTAAAGATGGTGTGCTGTGTTGGCTGAGCTAATTTACTTGTATGCATACCAGTCCTGTCACACGCTGACAGTCCTTAAGCAAAAAGGATCTTCAGGAGGTCAGATAAACATGCTCTCATACTGTTGCATGTTTGCTGCGAACTGCAAGGGGTTTGCGTGCGGCCAGAGTGAAAATTATATTTTTCTATGCCAACAGTGATGACAAATATCCGTTCAGTGCACGATCATGTGGTCTCTGTGCAGTCTCAGTGCAGTTCTGCTTCAGAATAAAAGAGGGTCGTTCCCTCGCCATTAAAGCTTAACGCCACAGTTTCTTTGGAAATAGATGGGCTTTGTCTTTTTTTTTTTACACTGGTGCCACACTGAACAGCAGCCCTCCCCTAAAGCTATTGTTTTGTTCCCTCTCTTCTGATATGAGAGTAATTAGACAAACACTGTTGACATGCTCATAAGTCAATAGGTCTGCCATGCGCCAAACTCTTGTTGCCTACTCTGATGTTACAGTTGCTTCCTCCTTCAGCTCTGTTGAACCAGTCCTTGCTGGTTGATGTTAAACGCATCACTACCAATATGCCAGTGTGGAAAATGTCACACCAAACACCACATTTAAAACCTTATTTATCACGGGGTGATAGGGTTAGTCACCATTTTATGAACGCATTTGGCTGAAATGTTACAGATATTCATTTACCAGTTAATAAACCAGATAAACCTGTATTGAAAATACTCATCCGTTGCAGCCCAGTGTGTATTTCAGATACATCAAAGGCCAACCGTTTATAGAAAGTTTCATGCTCAGACAATTTACCCATAATTCACTCTTTACTTTTTTCTGTTAGAAAAAGGGGGAAACTTGACTTGATTATATTCTTCTTTTTCTCCAAAGTTAGTCTTGTATGGGTTTTTGCCCAGAACTGCAGGGCCTTCAGAAAGATCTTTGAGGGAGACATTGGTACTCTAGTATAATGGAGTTCAATGTGTTTGTTAATCTGTGACAGCAGAAGGCTGGGCCTTGTGGATTTACTTTTTGCTGTGAGTTGATCAAAATTTAAACACCAGCTTTTTTGCTTACTTTTGGTCATTTCAACTTAAATCTCTCCCCCTCTCTCTCTCCTTTTCTCCCCCCTCTCTCTCTGTCTCTGGTCAAATAAGGAGATAAGTTTAGGAGCCAAATATTTTCCACTTAGGGTTTTTAAACACTTGGGTAGTCTCCTCCTCTTTCTCTCAGTCTCTCACTCGAAGTTTCTCTTTGCTCTCTGTCTCTCTCTTTTCTCTCTGCCTGTTGTGGTCTGTGATGTAAAGCTCGTAGTAGAGCTCAGATGACCCAGACACAGAAAGACCACGGCAAAGGAAGTGAGATAATTGAAACAGTGAGGGTTAGTTTACAGAAGCAGTTTTAACAGCCGGCTCAGTGAGATCTGACTTAAAAAAACACTCACATGCACCTTAAAGAGGCTTCGATTTAACCTAGGTATGTTTGTTTTTCTCTGTCTGAGTGTTAACCATGTTGACTGGTGTGTATTTACCATCTCATTTGTTGTTTGTTGTTGTTCTTCTCTTTTCTAGAGTGTCCAATAATGACAAAAAGTTAGAAGCAGTCAGGAGTGGAGTAAGAGCTATCTCTGTCTCAGGTAAGATAGAAATCATTCTCACACCCTCACAGGTTGACCGGCTGAGGCGTAAGATGAGCACAGTCTGATAGCCTCTTTGGCTGTCCTTCTGTCTGTCTTTCCATTTCCTGTCCTTCTGTCTGTCTTTCCATTTCCTCCAACGTCTGTTTTTTCTCTCTCATTGTTTTCCTCTCTGTTGGGACGGCCTCTCCCTCTCTCTCTCTCTCTTTTCCTGCTTTCTTTTGTTTACTTCCTCCTCTGCCCCTCTGCCTCTCTCACATCTTCTCTCTGTACTCACATCCATTCACCCTGTTTTTTCCCCCCTCATACTCTGGTCTTCTTTCCTGCCTGATTGGCTGCAGACCTAGTGACATCGACACCTCCTAAGCCAACCAAGGCGCGGCGTTTCCTCCTCCCCTTTGTCTTCTGTTCAGATTCGCCACCCAATGGTATCACCGACTTTCATTGGACTGTTAGTGGAGGAGCATATCCATTAAAAATTGTGATGTGGCTGAACAAAATATCTGATTATTGGGTAATGTGACTTTGCATTAAAGGATACGCAGAAAAACTAGAGATAAAATCTGAAGTCAAATGTTAAATGTGGGAGCTGTTAAAAATAGATCATTCTTTCTTGTTGTAGCGCTCATTTGGTCCTGAAAACATATAAAAATAATCAAAATCTATGCTACATTTAAATGTAAAACTAAAAGTGTTTTTTGGATTATTAATTTTTATCTGCTGCATCACAATCTGTCTCCTTTTAAAGATACCCTCTTCCACTTAACTGTCTTTGTCCGCACTGCTGTTTGCTTTTGACTAATTCAGCTTTACACACATATACACGGCCACACACGCACGCAGGCTTCAACCACAATAACTGCTTGTGTGTTACTGCCTATAACCCAGCCAATGCTCTTTAAATAAGTCTGGGAAACAAATGGAAAAGAATTGTGGTGTACTTTCTAACTGAGAGGTGTCTCGAACCTAAAACCTGATGCTTTGTTTTTCTTTCTTAGTATCAGTAGGAAAAGCAAAGTATCTCAGCTCTCACATTTAAGAATAACAATGCTGTTTGAAGTCTACCTCCTGACAAAAGCTACTACAAACTGACATTTCCAATTCACTCATAAAATATTTACTTATTCAGCAGAATTTGACTGGAATTAGCCAGCACATAGAGTAAAATGTTTCTCTCAAGTCTCAGTTCAGCAAATGCCTAATTTGTGGCCGGGTGGCCAAGTGGTTAGGAAGATTGTTCTTCTATTTAAGCGATCTTGGTTTAACCGCCAAGTTTGGGGCTTGTTAAAGTGTCCTTAAGCAGCAGAACTTCACCACCAGCTTGGTGAAGTTCTGTAGCTGCGAAAAACAGTTCCTCTATAAAAATTACTTCAATGTAATCAAGTGTTGTGATACTGCAAAAAGTCTCATTTACTTTACATACTGTTCACGTACTGGACCAAAGCTGACATACTGAATGTCAGTGCAATGAGTCGGCCCTTATGCCTCCGTCTACGGCTTTGGTAGATTTCTTCAGTAGAAAGCGGCGCTGCTCAGACAAAGCAGTGGATCTGGGCAACAGCTGGTTTATTGTTGAAACTTAAACAAATGATCCAATTTTTTTCAGCTGGAGGGTTCAGACATGACACGCAGGCACGATACACACTGTAATTATAGATATTCAGATGTTACATGAACAACTGATTCATAGTTGAGTTGCTAACATCTTTTTAATAATAGCTTTATTTGTAAAGCACATAAAAAAACATTAAAATTCCATAACACACATCACGACAAGGACTTAAAAATCAATTAGGAAAGAAAAGAGTTAAGTTAAATAAAAGGAAGTGAAGCTTATCAAAAGCCTTCAGACGATTCGGAGACTGTTTTCTCATTCTGCTCACTGTTTATGTTACACCACTTGGACCCACATGTTAAACTGTTCTGCCTGCTAACCGTACATTAACACACAAATATTCACTGCCTGACGCAGACATCATACTTCATCAAAATCCATGCTGGAGTTTCTTGCATTGTTTCATTTCACCCACATGTGTCTGCAAAATAACAATGACTGTTGTTGCCTCAGCCTTTTCACTGGAGGTATTTTGGATCTTAACTAACTGCTCACTGAGCGTCTGGCTTTGCAGATCCTGCAACATCTCCCATGTTGTTGCTTTTCATGCTCTAACCGCTGTCTTCTCTCTCCCTCTTTTCTCCGCTCTGCCTCTTGCTTTTCTCTCTCTCCCTCCTTGCTGCCTTCTCTCTCTGTCCATCCTCCTCTGCTGTCCTGTTTCCTGCATGCTCTCCTGGACCCTGCAGAAGATCTTAGTGGGGATGGTAAAGTTTTGCTGTTGTTTATCAATCTCTCTTTGTTGTTTCGTCTTTTTAGTCCATATCCAACCACACACTGCAGCCTCCTGGGAAAGGGGAGCATGTGTGTGTTGGTGCGTGGGTTGATGTTTATGCATGCATTCCTACCTCTTCAACAGAAGTGCTACGTGTATATGCTATAATACATTTGTAAACTGTTGAGTGATTGAAATAATTTAAAACTAAATAGTTCATTATCTTACGTTTGTCATGTTTCAGTGATTGGAAACATGCATAAATCATCAGTAGCTCTATCTTAGTAGCTGGAACACGTTACTATTTTAGTATTGTTTTTAGTTTTAACATGTTTATGTGTCTGGGTCTGTGCCTATTTGTAATTTTTTGTTAAACTTTTACCACTAAATTTGAAATATGATGCTTTTAACCGCAAGAATGACGCAAAAAGCCCACAGCAGAATTTTGAAATTAAGTTGTATTTGTCTTTAAGGGAACTTCTCCAATCCTTTTTCTCCCTCTGCACACACACACACACACACACACACACACATGCAAAGTCATGCACACGTGTACTCACATACATTTATGCACACACTGAGTGAAGTAGGGAGAGGTTTGCTGGATTCGAGAGCGGGTGCATTCCTGGCTATAATGGGCTAACTAGATCTCACACACACACACACACACACACACACACACACACACACACACATAAAAACATACACACACAAGCACACACACATTATCCCTCCACTGAAAACAGAGAGAGACAGAGTTAGACTAGTCAAACTTAGAAACGGTTGATTCTGTAGAACAACCCACATGGGAGTGAATATGCACCAATACAAACAGTGAACTTCACAGAACAAACTAACAAATGTGCATTAAAAATCAGAAGTAATAGAACTGAAAGCATTTAAGAATACTGAAAACCACCTTCTCCTGAAATGCTCTGTTGTTTATGATCAGTTTATCTAATAAAACACTTTTAGTAGAGGCAGCAGCAGCAGAGTAAGCAGGCTGATTTTGCTCCAGCTCATGAGGATATTTTTAGAGGCGCTTAAAGTCTTTTTCTTTCCTCTCATGCAAAACATAAATCATGCAGAGCAATGGCTTAGCAAAAGTCATGCCTGTTTGATAAAAAGTTTAGATATCTTCAAACCTTTATTCCTATGGGCTGTTACTATGCTGGTAAAGTAATGGTGGCACAAGTACAAATACAAGTTACACATTTAACCTCGAGTGTTCATTCGTCTTAACATTAAAGGGATAGTTTAACACTTCATTTCTGTCTTGCTGAGATATGCTCATATGAAAAGATTGATACCATCTGTCTGTTAAATATAGAGCTGGAGCCAGAAACTGTTTAGCTTAGTTTAGTGTAATCTTAGTCTTGCCTGGTTTCTCTGAAGATTAAACAAATGACATATAACATTTAAATTAGTGAACTCAAGTGGTGTGTCTTCCTAACTCTCGACATGAAAGTGAATAAACGTATTTCCCAAATTGAATTCTTTCAGCAGTAACCGCTTCATACTTATAGTCTACCTCCATCCAATGCTATTAGTCATTATTTTTGGTCTAACATTAACAACTAAATTCCTATATAGTAGCTCTTTCTCCATCGTATTCTCCATGCCAGAGCATTTCTTGAGAAAATCAGCCACAGGGTTTAGAAAAGGATTTCTGATAAAATTTAAGGGCACATTCCCACAGAGCCAGATAAATCCTGAGCAGAGCTGCGAGGGTAGCGTTCAGGACAGCAGATGTTTGACTCTTGTTTCCAACAGCTGAGTCTGCACACTGATTTTATTTTAAACACCACCATCTGGTTAGGATAGACTCGGTCCATCTTTCCCTCTCTTTTTCCTGCTGGCACTGTACTCTCCCCCTCTCTCTGCCTATCTGTCTGATTCTGCACAGATTTGATCCTAAATGCTACCATCTGCTTACATGACAGCTAGACCCACTATTTCTCTCTCTGCCCCTCCGTGGTTCTCTCCCTCTTGCTGTCTCACTCTCTCTTTCTGACTGGTTTCTCTTTCCTGTTCTCTCAGTTTGTACTTGTCTCCCTTGAACTTTTGTCTGTCCGTCTCTGTCTTTTTCTTTTTCTTCCCCCCTCTCCTCCACCACCAGTTAACTCCCCACAGCCAGCTGCTCTCACACAGACAGATATGCACAACACATGCTCAGCTGACACTCTCAGCCAAGTGTGTGTGTGTTTTGCAGAGAGAGAGGGAAAGAGGAGCTACGTGGGTGTTGCTTTGTGCAGGAGTTGTTGAAACTCTTTAGTTAGCTTCACACTTTATTCCTTAGTTTTCTGGTACAGTTTTGTTTTGTTTTTTTCTGCACACGTGTTTTGTTTGTATCAGTGACCCTTCATGCCATAGTGGACTTACGGTAAACTGAACATGTGCATGATTTTCCTATTGTTTGTGTTCGTGTAATTTTAGACTTTACTGCTTGTGCGTGTTTCATATTTTCCTTTCTCTCTCATTTCACCCTTTGTGTGTATCTCATGTTACAGAGACTGATGACTATGCTGAGATAGTTGATGAAGAGGACACTTACACCATGCCCTCCAGTAAGTAACTTCATCAGTCTTCCCCTATGCTTAACATTCACCAACCAAAGTCACTTTAGTGCGAGAAATGAGCTTCTGTTTCGCATCGGCCGAAGAACTGTATAATAGCATTTTCTCTGTTATTCTTCTGTCAAACGATTGCATTCTCAAACAAACGTTTATGTTGTTCCGCATAGAATCTAACAGCCCAGCGTGGTATGAATATTTTGCAAGAGACACACTGGAAACATCAGAGAAGTTACATTAAACTGCATTCAGTTAGGTAGCAGCTAATCAAATTCAGGCCTGTCCTATATAAACAGCTGGAGGTCAGAGAGACTACAACTCATACTGGGTAATACCGGTTGGTTGGACTCACATCACATCTGTCAAATTCATTCATATTAGTAAAAAACCCCTGAATGTGCTGGTAAGTTGGGCTGTGGCTTTGTAAGTAATGGCAACTTCAGCTCTCTGTTCCAACACATTTGATGTGGATGCTTCAGCCAGTTTAAGTAAGCTCATGTATTTGATTGCATGGCCAACTTTGAAAATGGACTGTTCTCCTTTCCTCCCACAGTCTTTTTCTATCTTTCTGTCTTATTTGTTTGACTCTGTCCCTTTGCTTTTTTGGTCTCCTGCTCTCTGCGACTTCCTCAAAAAGAGACCCTCTGTAGACATATTTTCCTTCCCTTTGCCTGAGTTTGTGTGTGTGTTCATGTCTTAACTGTCTGCTGTACGTATGAAATGAAGCTGTATAACTGTAACAGCTAGCAAGTTTACTTTTTTAACCGGTCTGTGGAAGCTCAATTGTGAATTTAATCATTCATGTTTTAACTAAATATCAGAAAAAGAGTATAATGGATCTGTATACATGTGTATATGTGTGCATGTGGGTGTGTGTGCTTGTGTGTGTGTTATCTGAGCTATTTTCAAACTTAAAGCAGCTGTCTCGCTCTCTCCCTCTCTTCATTTGTCTTTCTTCCTCTTTCTCCCATCGCCAACACAGTCAGCTATGGAGTAGTGGAAGGTAAAACTCCCCGTCTCTCTCTCTCTCTCCCTGTCTCTCCCTCATTCTGTCTCACTTAAATGCCCTAACATACTATATTTTTGCTGATATTTTTCTTTGCCAGGCGCTTGATTGCAAGGCAACATTTTCGTTTATCATGAAAACATATTGTAAAACATTGCTAATTTAAACCTAGCATTACCCTGTGATTTGCACGAGTGATAGTGTCACTTATGTGGCTTTTTTGGCGCAGTTAGGAACCAGTTTTCTTTCACCATTAGCATCTGGCAAAGAAAAATACAAACACTTAAGGTACTGAATGTCCAAATTGTTGCTGACTTGTGGTTGTTGGTGTTTTGTAGAATGCAGTTTCATTCGGGTCTTGGTGTTGGAGATGAAACAGAGTGCCAACCCATAAACAATGCAAGATGTTACTTAATAGTTGGACTAGAATAATCTGGAGCTAAACAGCCTTGCAGGGTTTGCGTTGTTTATTGGCTTGGTTCTCATTTCACCATCATGCCAGTTATGAGATTTTCATTTCTTATGATTTATTATCATGGTCGTATGTTGGGGTTTTTTTTTGTTTCCGTCATCTGTGGGTTCTTTTCTGTTTGAAGCAGTTATTAGTTTCCTGCAAGTGAACTGCAGTATGGATTGATTGCAGTAAAATTCCCTGCAATGGAATGTGTTTTGGTTATGCTGTTTGTATTTGTGATTTTATTGTTTATCTGTTGGTTGAGTGAAACTTTGTTTAGCCCAACAGATGAGGAGTCTTTTACAGGATAAGTTCCTGATGGTCATTGTCCTTTAGAAACCTCTTGACCTCAGCATCAAGTCCATTTTTACTGCTGTAGTTTGGCAGCTGATATTAATGCACCTCTGCTGAAATGACCTTTTCAGCAAGGCGAAAATACTGATAACGCATGAATGTCAACGTTAAAATGTCAAAGCATGTGGATTTCAGCTGCAGCAACAACCGCTTTCAGTCAAAGTCTTTTGGACATACTCATTGAATACGAAATGGTTACTGCAGGCAAAATAAGTAACTTAATAACTTTAGATCCGGTGAATTAGTTTATTTTGAATACTTCACTATAATGATCCTGGCGCAGGTGTTCTTCTCTGCTTTACACAGTGTTTGAAATGGGCTCTTGGTGTTTACATGCACAGAGCATGACAGGTTTTTAACTCTCTCAGAACATCTTGTTGATATGTTTTCCTGTAGCCCCCTTTGTCACTGTGTGAGGAGTCTACAGGAATAAACAAATAATAATGGGACCAGGTTGTGCATGTAAACACAGATTTTTATGAACTTTACATTTTGCCTGTTAAATGTCTTTGCCGTATGCTGGTGTGTTTGTGATGTGTGTAAGTGTGCATGTCAAAGTCAAGGTTTGTCTAGTTAGAGGTGTTTGGGGAAGGGGACATAAAGTATAAAAAGTATTTCTGTGTATTGCTTTATTTCATTGTAATCTGGTGTCCAGTGGGCGAGGTTTACCATACAGGACAATATTTTGACTTCTAGCAAGTTAGAAATCATTTCAAAATATCTGACTGATTTGAAATCGTAGTCAACTGGTTCCAACCAGATTGATTGTGTTGTCCTGGTAGGCCTCCTCCGCATGGTTTGATAGAAGCATGTGATGGGTCTCCCCAGTGTTACATTAAAACAACAGGTTAAAGTTTGCACTTATCTTTTCTCTTCCTCTCTCACAGCGCGGGATTATGAGATCCAGAGGGATAGGATAGAGTTAGGCCGCTGCATAGGAGAGGGTCAGTTCGGAGATGTACACCAAGGAGTCTATAACAGCCCGGTATGTGGAAATGTGCACACACACAAATGTAAAGACATATGTATGACAAGGAGGTGTAAATAAAGTCTCATCATTACTCTGTGGTCGAGCTACAAGGAATCACTGAATTTAAAAAATATATATTCTCAACAGCAAGTTTAAAGATACTGCTATATACTGCTTACAGTAATACATTATAAGCTGAACACCGTGTGCTGCAAAGTTTTACTAACTTTTTTTGTTCAAATTAATCATTTCAATTATATTTTGCCTGTTTTTGCTGTGTTGTGATGAACTGTAGATGTCACATTGAAATATCCTCGTCCTTTTAACAAGCCTCATATTGTATGATCAGTGACCTAACTTGTGGCTTGTTCTGTGTTCTGCAGGACAAACCAGCTCTACCTGTCGCCATCAAGACCTGTAAGAACTGTACGTCAGACAGCGTCCGAGAAAAGTTCCTACAAGAAGCATGTAAGACCACTCTGTGTTTTTCTTTTTCCGTGTGTGTCAACTTGACTTATTAACATAACCATGACTTACTTATATGCACTCAGTGTGTTGATGTGTGTGTGTGGGTTTCCTCTGCAGTGACAATGCGTCAGTTTGACCACCCCCATATCGTCAAGCTGATCGGAGTGATCACAGAAAACCCTGTGTGGATCATCATGGAGCTCTGTACTCTTGGAGAGGTACGAATGAGGCTGTGTTGGAGGCTTTCACACCTCCAGATTGAGTAGAGTGTGTTCTGTAACATGTAACATCAATGTATTATCAGTATGTTTGATAAATACACTGTATAAAACTGTTTCTCTGTTACCCCCTCCCTATTGTTCTCTCTCTCTCTGCCTACAGTTGCGTTCGTTCCTTCAGGTGAGGAAGTACAGTTTGGACTTGGCCACTCTCATTCTGTTTGCCTACCAGCTCAGCACAGCACTGGCATATCTGGAGAGTAAGCGCTTTGTACACAGGTAAATGTTTATGAGTAGGTAAACTGTGGGTATATTAACGCAAGCACTGGATGAAACTAATTAACAAGGGGAGTTTTAATATTATGAATAAATAAGGAAGATGTATTATATAGATATTTAATGACATGATGTGTTTGAAATCACTCCCCATCGAGTCATTCCCTTTACTAGAAACGCTCAGCAGTTTGAGATTTCAGATGCTCAAGAATCATTATCTTTTGGCATTGTCACTAGCAGATGCCATGTTGCATAACTGGAATAATCAGAGGCAAAGCATTGGATCACAGGATCTTTATCAGGAGTAAACATGAATGTTGCTAACTCTGTATTATATTTTAGAATCTAGACTCTAGACTGAAATTAAATGATATAGAGGCACACAGTGCAATCTTTATTGGCTGTTGACATAGATAGATAATAGATGTTATGCTTCTGAAAAAATAACAAATGACATCAGGCCTAATGACAGCCCATATTGACTTACAGGGACATCGCAGCTCGCAACGTGTTGGTCTCCTCAGTCGACTGTGTGATGCTCGGAGACTTTGGTCTGTCACGATACATGGAGGACAGCTCCTACTACAAGGGTAATGATACAAAAACACTAAGACCACTGCACACAGGTATAGGCTTTGTGGCATGTCATGATGTAAAACATTCAGATACTAAATTTTAAATGCAACCAGAACAGTTTTGAATGACCCGAAACCAGTTTGTTGTCCCAGTAACAGTTCTAGTTGAGTTCATGTTACTGGCAGTACTTTACCACCATCAAAAGGTTACATCAGGGTACTGCAGTTTGTCTAGGCCAAAGTAACGTAGTACCAATATTGGTATGTAATGTGAACAGGCTTTTTCTCATTTCTACCCCACAGGGCTTTAGTGGTATTTACCAGCAACTTTTATTGGTACATTTAATAGATCTCTGTCTTCCTCTCAGCATCTAAAGGTAAACTTCCTATCAAATGGATGGCTCCTGAATCAATCAACTTCAGAAGATTCACCTCTGCCAGTGATGTCTGGATGTTTGGTAAGATGGGATCATTTTTGTATGCGTCTTGTTGGTTACTGTCACAGGAAATGCGACATCATCAAAACTCCCTGTCCTCTGCGTCTCTGTAGGTGTGTGCATGTGGGAAATCTTGATGTATGGTATCAAGCCTTTCCAGGGGGTGAAGAACAATGATGTGATTGGCAGGATAGAGAATGGCGAGCGATTGGCTATGCCACCTCAGTGTCCACCCACCCTCTACAGTTTGATGACCAAATGTTGGTCGTATGACCCCAGCAAGCGACCGCGATTCACCGAACTTAAAACACAACTCAGGTAGTAAAATGTTTTAATGTCATGTGTTTTAGAGTTTTTCCAATCATCAAATATATATTTGCAGTATTAAAGAGAGTCAACACTAGACAATAAATGTTAATTTTCCATATTAAATGTATTGGAGATAAGCAGATAAATGAAGATAATTAGCAAATTTCATGTACAATAAAAAATGATGTTGCTCAGTGCACGACACAGACGTGGAGCGCTTTTTCCAATTGTTCATTTTGTTTGAATTTTGAATTTACATCAGCAGATTCCACTGGTTACCTTTTATGAATTTTTACCTTGTTGTCCAACTTGAATCCTACAGTCATCTGACAGTTTAACTAACAAACATGAAAAGATTAGTTGACTGGTCAATTAATTGATTCACACAAAGTTTTTTTCATGCAAAAATATTTTCTTCTTCAAGCTTTACTTCAAATGTGAGGATCTGCTGCTTTTCATGTTTAAACATTTTAATTTGTTTTTTAATAATTAAGAGGTTTGGACTGTTGGTTGGACAAAAATGGCATTGTCCAAGTGTCAGATTGAGCTCTGGGTTATTGTGATGGCATTTTTCACTATTTTGTGGAACAGTCAATGGATCAATTGAGAAAATCACAATTAATTCATAATGAAAATAAAAAAACTGCAAAAAAAAAGAAAAGTATATTTATAGTGAGGTATCACTACTTCCTCCACCACACTTATGAAGTAAATGAGTTATTAAGAGTCCTCTGTGTATAATGTCTGCAGCACTATATTGGAGGAGGAGAAGCTTCAACAGGAGGAGAGACTTCGTATGGAGATGAGGAGACAAGTCACTGTGGCGTGGGACTCTGGCGGGTCTGATGAAGCGCCGCCTAAAGTGAGATTTAAATCATTATCTTATCGTCTCACTTCTGTGTGATTATTTTTGTCTTTCAGTACATTTGAAGCTAACGAACTGTTATCTTTCTGTCTGCAGCCCAGTAGACCAGGTTACCCCAGTCCTCGTTCCAGTGAGGGCTTCTTTTCCAGCCCCCAACTCAACCACTTCCCGGTACGGTGAATTCATACAAATTACCACTACAATTATTAATATTTGTAAATATAAAATGTTTAAGAAAAATTAGACAATACTTTTACATAAAAATATTGACAAAATCTATATTTTAATTAATCTTTATGTTGAAATGTTTATTTTTGTTCATGTATTTTTTAAAACAAGACCACTGATAGAGGCTGGGTCGGGTGGAAAACAGCACAAAGCAAAATTTTCTGATGACTAAGATCTTTAAAAGAGGCCTACGTCTGGCAAAAACTGCAAGCATAACTTTGTAGAAATGCTGCTTTAGAGAAAGATCCATTAATCACAAATCTTAAAAACATAACAATAAATTTCTGTGCTACAAACCTGGACAAATCTCTTGTCAGTGCCTATAAGTCATACTTTTAGCTATAAAAATGATCCCTGTCTCTTAAACATCCAGGTTGACATTGCACAAAAAGGTCAGCCCAGTAAACTCAGTACCGAGTCGCAGAGGACAGCAGACGTGTGCTGCATGTGTCAAAGTCAGAGAGAGAAATGTGAAGGCACAGAAAACGGGAGAGACTTTCAGGGCACTTATTCCTCTCCTCATAAACCGAGCAGACAGCAGGCATTTCCTGTAGTGCTAAAAGCCACACACACACACACACACACACACACACACACACACACACATAAATCAAAGCTGCTCTCCAGCTCTTATGGCAATAAGCTGCTCTCTCTCTCTCTCTCGTCCATGTAAGGAGTGTATAATTTTAACTGCTATTTAAGTCAAACTTGATCATATCACAAGTAAGAATAACATCTATATATTTTGGTACCATGTATTACAAACCAGACTGAGAGCAGCTAAGGTGCTCTGCAAAACTCCCATGATTCTTCGAGGCTGTGTGTGTTCTTATTGATTCACTATCATTACATAATGATTCAAAGAGCTTTTCAATGAGTCGGTTTGAAATTGGGGTGTTATTTTACCATCGCTCATGACATAAATCATAGTATCTAGATAGCAAAAATAGTAGCTGTTTGATGTTGTCTTGTTTTTTTAACTTTATGCATTTAAGTCTTTTTTTTCAAAAGCCAACCTTTGCTTTTCTCATTTCAGCATCTTTATTTGAAGCTGATAAACATTCTTCTTTTCTCTCTGTCCATCCGTCTCTTTTTGACCACCCCCAGCCATCAGCCCATGGTGGTGTAGGAGGAGTAGGAGGCAGCTACCCGCCTCCTGATTCCTGGAATCAGCACCGACCCGAACACACGGCAATGTGGAGCCCGAACATGGAGGTAAACACTCACACACATAAAAAAATGAATACAGCTGAAGGATGCCAACATAACTGGAAATGTTGAACAGGTTTTCCCCAGCAAAGCCCAGACCATCCCAGGTCTCTACTTGTCATTTTGATTAAACATACGTGACATTACAGTATTGAGGTGCTGGCACTTCAACCATGTGGCCCAGTTGTTTTTTTTTTCAAGCAGCTTGCACTGCTCTGTGCAGGTGGAGTAAAGTAACAGCATTCAGGACAGCGGTTCAAATGGAAACTTGATCCCAGCAGTCATTTATATTATGTATTTAGGATCATCACATAGTTTCATCAATGTGTCAGCATATAGAATATATTGAGGTGATCATGTTGCAGTATTTAAACTGGTTTTCCCATTTTTACCTTTTCAAAAAAGTCCATACAAAGTTTTCAATTCATGATTTAGTTTTGGACTAAATATAAAAACAAAATCACATTTAAGCATCCATTATTTTTACAGGATAGTGGATGCGTGGGCCAGGCTCTGATGGAGGAGAGGCTAATGATGCAGCAACAACAGATGGAGGATGACCAGAGGTGGTTGGAGCAGGAGGAGAGCTTCATGGTAAAACACAGAAATCATTTATATAAA
Source organism: Datnioides undecimradiatus (assembly GCA_008933995.1). Lineage (NCBI taxonomy): Eukaryota > Metazoa > Chordata > Actinopteri > Lobotiformes > Datnioididae > Datnioides > Datnioides undecimradiatus. The sequence continues at coordinate 5,457,867 of WARS01000044.1, read as the reverse complement.
AACAACTGTTTCCAGTTTTTGTCTACTGCCCTGTTATTGGCAAAACATCTCCTCAAGCTAGCACAGCCAGACCTTAAAGAGAAATCGCAGTATTTTTCAACCAAGTCATTCTGTCTGTGGATCATCATAATAATTTAGGGTCTCCTACAAAAAAGCACATTTTTAAAACAAATTCAAATTTGACTGAAATAAATCCAAGTAGCCTCTTGATGAGCTATTCTAACTAATGAAATAGACATCTACCTCTGGGGCAACTACACAGCCCTCCAAACTAACTGTAGCATTCTGCCAGCCTGCACATGCTGGGTTGAAGCTTATAGATGCTGTTTATTTAGTGTTTTTGCCTGCTACAGATCCATAAGTTGTATAATGTGCAATGTATGGTGTTGTTAACACATTCAATGCTGATATTAAAATGTAAAATCTAACACACAGTGAAACATTAACAAACAGTAAACTAACAGACTGCGCAAAAAAAGCAAAAATCATTTGAAACGATGTAATCAAAACTTGGAAACTCAAAAGGATAATCAAACCCCGAACCCCGGGATATTTAAATGGTGCCGTAAACCCTGGTTGTCATGGCTGACAGGATGGATCGACTTAAAACCAAACAAATATTTAGATAGATAAAGATAAAGATAAAATATTGCAGTAGGTCTTTTTCCACTTAGTGAAACATCTCTGTGTTTTGTTGTTGCCAGATGAGCAGCAGAATCTCTTTCTCAGATCTTTGAACTGCCTCAGTCTTGCTTGATTTATCTCGTCAGACATTGAAACTTCCCCCAAAAGGAGCCAAATCACTACTTTTGCAAAACAAGTCTGTTTTTCTTCTCTCTTCGGGTCAGATTGTTTCTCTTCTTGCCTTGATGGGCCTTTTTCATTTTTGAGCCAGGTGTAGGAGAGCTGAAAGACAAAAAAAAAACCCCCACAGAGACGATGAGGGATGGAGTCCTCTCTAGTTATTTATCACTGAGCTTATTGATCAATCTGATCACTCCACACAACGGGAAGTCTCTCAGGGCTGACCTGGCAGACTGAGTTGCTGATATCTTTTTTTTTTTTTTTTTGCAAAGCTAGTTTTTATGTTCACATGATGCATGAGTTCCTCTCTGTGCCCACCTTCAGAAACATTTGACAGGACTATGCTTTACAAAGTAGTCATCATTGGTAAGCGTTGAGCAGTTTAATGGCCCTGATCCTGGAAGCTTGGAAATTTACAAGTGAATGGAAGCTTCTTTCTCAAGGATGAATAAAATATCACGTTATTTGATGACTTCTTCCTAACCACATTCCTGACACTTGATACATCACAGAGAGACTAATGTGAAACCACTGCCCAGGAATTTTTTTCCATTCCCCCTGATCCCCCGCCATCATCAAACCACAAGTCACTTAAGACAAACAAGAACGTCAGTGTGGTGAATTCAAATTTAATCTCATTCTAGTCTGATAACGTCACGGCCCTGCTATGACACTGATTTATCCACAACAACAAATTGTGAGGGGATGGTTTTTACGGCAGTGTGGTTTGCGTAGCTCGGTGTATCTGTAGCCTGTGCGACTGCGTCGTCACTTGTTTGAAGGAATGTGTGTCGACCAAGCCCTCTGTCATTTGCACTGTGCTGTGGCCACATTACAAAGAGCAGTATAGAGAATCATAACATGTCAGCAACTCACTGAAAATTTCATTTTAAAGAGGATCCTCAGCTTGTTTTCTGAGAGCCATTCACAAATTCAGCTTGAAGAGCAGATGAAAAGAAAGCAACTTAATATTTGTTGCAGTGACAAATTAGGGTCATGCAGGAGCTGAACTGAATCAAAATGTACTATTCAAATACTGTGACTATGTGAGTATCTCTAGTATGTTACTACCCTAGTATAGGTTACTTAATATTAGTGCTTTCCTACATTACTAAGGGAAGGAATGTATTTTTTTCTTTCACTACATATATAAGTAGTACTACTAGTAGCACTAACTTTGATTTTTTTGAAGATTTATTTTTATTCAAAGCATATCAGAAAGTTATAAAATATTAAGAGTGCGCTGAATCAGTGAATTTCTGAGACATATCGGCCAATAAAGACTGATCACTGTTTGTTATAGCAGCTGATTTAAATGATTTATAGGTGTAACAATTTCCATTTACACACAGTGGTGCTGTCATGTGCTGCATCATTTTTAAATAGTTCCACATTACTTAAATGTTTTTATGTGACAATAACAGTCTTCTTAGTGGTTAATTAATTGTGGCATCCCAGTTTAATATTGTACATTGATAAATGAGTACATTATTATGATTATAAACCAGTAACCAGTATATAAATTTGTTAAAATTAGTGGCACCGCTACATTGAAATACTGATTACATATAATGTAATAATACACTAATATACTGCAAGAGCAGACAGTGTGCTGCTTAATGAACACTACACTGAGCATGTGTACTCATCAACAAAATAAAAGAAGCAGAAAGCACTGAGAGAGAAGGAAAGTAAGGCCCGAAAAGAAAGAAATGGAAGTTTATGAGAAGGAACAACAGTGCAGGGCAGAAGGAGGGAGAAAGGAAGTGGGATTGGCAAAAGCCATGAAGAGGGTGGAACGAACAAGGAGTCACCCATCAGAGAGGGAGAGAGAAACAGAGGGAAGGAAACAGAGATGCAGAGAGATGGAAAAAGTGGGAGGGAGAAACAGACTGAGGGAGAGAAACAGAGGGGAGAGTTGAGGCGTTTGGATCTTTTCTCTCCAGGATTTTGTCTCTGTGGCTCAGTGGAGCTTTTCCTCCTCTGGAAAACTTTCTCTCTTTTTCTATCTCTTCCTCCCCCTCCATTCTTCTCTGACTCAATTTTTCTGACTTTCTAACTTTATTTCTCTCAGTATCTGCACCTTCCTCCACGTTCTCAGTTTCCTCTCTGATCTGTCCGTGCTTCCCTTTATCAGTCTCTCTCTCAATGTCTTAAGATTTTCTTCGCCTCCATCTCTCTTTCTCTCATACTTTCTGTTCCTATCTCCGCCCTTCTTTCGATGGCCTCCATTCTCTGCTTTCCTCCTCCCGTCATCTTCAGCCTCTGTTCTCCCAGGATGCATCTCTTCAAGGCGTGCTTCACCAAAACGGTACTGAAACATAGAGAGAGAGGGAGTAGGGGGTAATGCTTGTTTTAGTGGTACAAGAGTGGAGGAAATGGCAAGCTGCTGCAATTTTACTGTATTGGTTGAATTTAAATTCTGCAAAATCATTTTGCTGGTGAATTGTGCATTTTTCTGTTGAAATATGGTGTTTGGAAGAGATAACTACAGCTGCTTTTTATAGACGTTTTATGTCTGTAATCTGTTTGGTGTTTCATTTTTTTGTTTGAGATTGCCCCATGCTTTTTGAATTGGTTTTACTTTATTTCATCACTGAACTAGAACAACCTAAAACAACTTGCATATAGTTTTTCAAAAATGAAAACTTCCACAACTCATGCTTAGTAACATAGTTTTGTATTTAAATTCTTCCTTTAATTGTGTCTTTCCGATTCTTTCCTGCAGAAGACAGAGTCCAGAAACAGCAGAGGAAGCATTGACAGAGAGGATGGCACGCTACAAGCACCGGTCAGTTGCTCTGTGTTTGTGCGTGTGTGCATGTGCATGCATGCATGCATGTATGTTTTTCTGCAGCTAACATTGGATATAAATTGTTTACCAGATAATGAGTTAGTTTTGTTGACTGAGATAAACATGTATGTGTAGAAAAGTAGAAGATTACAGCAAAAAACAAAAAATGAAAATATACAAGAGGGAAGCAGAGGGTATTCAGTCCGAGAGACAGACAGACAGACAGACAGAGAGACAGACAGACAGACATAGGAAATACAGAGGCTGGGAGAAAGAGAGAAAGTATTTCTGTCTGTGTGCCAGGAAGGGTACTGCCTACACACCAACCACATGACCACAGAGGGCTCATGGGAACTTTAAACCCAGAGGCACTGCACAGTCCCATTTTACTGTAAATGTGGGTTATAATATCCTAAAGCTAAGGCAACTTCTAAGCATTAACCTGATTATCTCCACACTGTATCAGCTTAGATGTAGTGGAGTTGTGACATTGTTGATGGGAAATGTGAAATAAGTGTTTCACTAATTGTTGGTGCTTATTCAAAGAATTTGTCTCCTTTTAATAATCGTGTGTGTTTGTCTCTGCACAGGGTGGAAGCCAACATATCTACCAGCCTGTAGGCAAACCAGGTGAGAGAGCTAGCATACTCATATACTTAAGTGAAGTGAACTGTTAAAAATAAATGTTCAGCATGGAAAAATAAATAAGAATAAGAAGACTTACTTCAAGTATCAAACGTATAAGTAAAGAGTTGACATTTTCAGAGAGTAAAAATATCATTTGCTGTAGCTGATATATATATATATATATATATATATATATATATATATATATATATATATATATGTATATGTATATTTATATTCTATGTATATTTGAAGTATTAAAGTTCAGAACCAACCAACAATTTTTTGACTAGCATCACTTAGTATGCTCATATTCTCCATACCGATGATACTAGCATAACTTAGCATGCAAATATACTCTATACTGATGATACAATCATAATCTTTTATTTACAGAGCATGTGGCTCCTCCTAAGAAACCTCCACGTCCCGGAGCTCCTGGTCACCTCAGCAACCTGGCCAGTCTTGGCCCTGTGGACAGCTACAACGAAGGAGTCAAGGTATATACGTTTTCATGTCACAGACAAATATGCACATAATCAGAAAAGAACACATCACATCAGGACTATGAGCAGTTTTCTCCTAAAACCACCAGTTTAAAAGGGTCAGATGTAGCTGATGGATGATGTTCTCTTCAATACACCATCATTCAGGCCCTTCACTTGTGAAGACTGTTTTGCATTTTATTTATTGTCTTTTTTGTTAATCCTGCACATTGATTTGGACATTACCATGCCAGCTTATTATTTTTTATTTGGCTTCAAAGCTATTCGGCATTGATGGGTTGCATGCTGTGCTGCCTGTGGTTGGCTTTGGCCTAATGTGCTGTCCCTCTTCTCTCCCCTTTGACTCCTTTCTCCCCCTCTGGCGTTAACATCCATGCATTCATTCTGATTGTTTCCCTTTAACATCTTGCTATCCTGTTACCCCTTATCCTACATTTCTGACCTGCTATTCTGCATCCATCTACCCACCAATCAATCTGTCTGTCACACTCTTTGCTCTCCCATCACGACCTGCACACCCCAATCTCCTTTACGCTATTCCCTGTCAAACCCCCACCACCCAACCACACCTCCCTCCCATCTACCTCCCTGTAGCCATGGAGGGTAAGCTGATCTTTGTGTGCGTCTGTCATCACTGTAGAGGTAGTTAGCTAATAGTTGTAATTATTACCCTGTGCAGAAAGCTTTCTGCAGCTGTCTGTACTGTAGTCAAGTTATTTTTCTTTACCAGAGAAAAAAAAACATCACTGACTTGTCAAAAGGCATGTATTATCAACTGAGCTCTCAAATGCAGCTCACCTACATTAGCAAAGATATTTAGGTGTGGCTGAAAGCTCCAAAAAGCCACTTAGTTGACCTTGAAACTGATATTACTTAAATATAACATTATAATCTTATTTATTCCCCATTCAGAGGACACTACTAGTAGTTACATGATATTTAGCTGGCTTTAGGCTCTTATTAAGAGCAAACATCCCTGGTAAAGAAAAATAAATCAGAAATGTAATAGTAACCATTAATAGATCATTATATCCATTGTACTTGTAGATGTAAGATTTGGTTACATTCATGTAGTTAATAGTAATAGTTTTTTTGAAGAACATCCATATTTATATTGATTTTATCTTGAAGAGAAGCTCTGGAACATGTTTGTCTGTAACATTACACAGAAACTTGTGTTCTGTTTCTGGCTGTCTGGCTGAATTGGCGCTTGACGTGATCTTTTTAATGTAATTTAAAGTCCCCGTTGAGCTTTAACTCATTAAAGGGGTTGCCTACAAATCACTGCAGCTATGCTTTAATTGTGTCCCCACATTAATGGCTCCCTCACATCATTTAAAAATGCATGAATTAGCATGAGTTAGCATGAATTACAACTGTATCATGGGACCTTTGACCACTGGGGGCAAGAAAGGACAAAACATTCAGCAGGTCTGCAGAGCTGCAGTAGTTTTAGTAGTAGTTTGTAGGCAACCCTCTCACATAACTCAAAAACTTTTAACACAAGTTTAAAAAGTTTGATGCAGGTTGAACTTTGAGTCTGTTACTATGCAACTGACCTTCTATGTCCTAACATCACACTAACTAGCTACAAACTCCTCTTTCACGGTAGAGAAACTGATGTATCAATTATGTACTGTAGGTAGAAATAATAACCTGGTGTGTGTTTGTGTGTGTGCATTTGCGCGATAGGGTTTGTGTGTAAATCTAGTCAGATACTGCCCCCCAGTGTTGTGTCTGTCTAACTACAGTCACCTGTGTTGACTCAGCCTGAAAGACCTTTTTAAATTTAACCAATTTAAGAAGTTATAATACAATTTGTAAAATTGTAAAATGTCTGTCTTTTGGTCCAGCTGCAGCCTCAGGAGATCAGCCCTCCCCCCACTGCCAACTTGGATCGCTCTAATGACAAAGTGTATGAGAATGTGACAGGACTGGTTAAAGCTGTGATTGAGATGTCCAACAGGATTCAGCCTGCTGCCCCAGAGGAGTACGTCCCAATGGTGAAGGTGGGATCAACAATTGCAAAATGTGATCTCAATAGTCACTGTGTCATAAAATGTTGCTCCAGTTGTTTTTATATTACACTGATAGTGACTGTGGGATTTGTAGGAGGTTGGTCTGGCGCTGAGGACTCTGCTAGCGACAGTGGATGAGACACTTCCTGTGCTGCCAGCCAGCACACACAGAGAGGTAAACAATCACACACACGCACACATTCTTATATTTTCATCATTGAGTTTAAAAACCGAAAGCAGTTTCCCTGAGCACTGTAATTAAAGGTGCCTTCAGAGTAAAAGCACCAGGAAAAACCCTGATGATGACCATGGTCTTACGCAAATATTTACAACACATCCATTATATTGTATTGAACACATGTTGTATATAGAGAGCTATATTCTGCACTGACTCATGCTTTCATGTAATTCACAGAGTTTGTGATTGTGACTCCTCTAACTTTAGGAATGTGCACTGAAGGAGTTTGCACTTGTTCTTAGGTTGAAGTTGGATAGAGGATGTACTGAAGTGGCCCTGAGGCTCGTGTGTGTGTGTGTGTGGTGTGTGTTCATCTTTTCATGGAAATTTTCATGGTGACATTTTGTTTGTATTTCCAGATTGAGATGGCCCAGAAGCTGTTGAATTCAGATTTGGCTGAGTTAATATCGAAGATGAAACTGGCCCAACAGTATGTCATGACAAGGTGGGTTCAAATACATTTTACTGATAATGATGGTTTACTCTGTACACAGCAATGCTGACACAGCATTTTTTTCTGTATTCTGGGCAGTTTACAAAAGGACTACAAGAAACACATGCTAATGGCAGCTCATGCCCTCGCAGTCGACGCCAAGAACCTGCTGGATGTGATCGACCAATCTCGACTGAAGATGATCAGGATCTAATTCAGACGGACAGGGCGGGGCTGGGAGTTTCTGTTGGAGATGGAAAGTGCAGCAGCTCTTAGCCAGTGACAAAGAGAAGGTTGGATATCACTGATGGATGGATGAATAGATGAACTGATGGACAGCAAACATGACTGACTGAAACAATCAGCTCCCTCTTCTTCCTTTTTCTCCCCAGCGACGGTCATGTTTTGGTCAATATTGTGTCGTTTTGTACTTTTGCTGCATTACCTGCATTTTGTATCCAGAGAAACACTCTTCTTTTTTCCCCTGTCACATATCCAAGATGAATTTTGTTTTTAAAAATCATCCATTACTGCTTTTTAATCTTTAAGTGAATCAAACAGAAGATTTAGAGGCTCGCTTGAAGGACTGCAGAGATATTTTGGTGAATGGACACACCAGAACCTGCAACACAAACACAACTAACACTCTCCATATGAGCAGGATGTAACAACTGGAACTGAAGAGCCAGGATAAGGAGGATGATGAAGATTATGTGATAATGTAACATGCTTTTATATCATTATTAATTATTATTATTATTACTATTTTCAGCCTTGACTCTTACGTCTCTGTCAGTTTTTTCAGTCTTCCTCTTGAAAATTGTATGGGCAGAAATTATTAATTTACACCGTTTCATAAAAGTCATATTTTTAATCTTTTTCTCATCTTCTCTCTAGATATCTCAGGCATCAAGAGATGGCAAAAAATGAAATATGAAAGCTGAATTTTGAAGAACAAACTAAATGTCACAAGCCACTTTTTTAAGTTAACTTCCATAGTGAATATACAAAGAAGCTATATTTTTAACACATTTCTGAGGCATGAATTGTTAGTGAATATGGGAGAGGGATGAGTGGGGGGCAAGTGAAGGGAGAGCGGGGTGAGAGGTAGAGGGTGGGTGGTTGTAGACTCACAATACAGAAACATTTCAAAAGGAACTTTTTTCTCAAAATGCTCTGATTTTGGTTTACTCAGCTAATCATTTTAAGCAGCACCTGTCATTTTTGTCTTTTATTTCCTTACAAAAAATGTTCATTTTGGTTGCTTTTTGTTTGCTTTTATATATTGAAGCCAAATTGTTTTACTGCATCAGTCTTGTTGTGGGTTCCTTCCGTCCTTCTCTCAAGTTTATCTTCTCCTAAATGTTTAGTGCAGTGCAAGCTTTCAGGTACACTCTTTCAAATTTCCTTCAGTTTGGTCGATCCAGGACTCGGATCGACCGATTTTTTTTCCATAAAAACTGAGAGAAGATTTCAACATTGCTAATAATCTGTTTATGTAGGCGGTCCATTAGTTCATTTACATCTAACTGGACTGAAAGTTAATCTGGCCTCAATCTTGTTTTATGGATGCCAATGTATTGCAACTTAAACACCTCTCAAAACCAGAGATGGATGGGTACACACCCCAAAACAGTATTTTTTTAATTACATGGTGCACAGGCCTTGTTCATGTGTTTTTTCCTTTAATTTGCTCGTGTCTAGCAGTATTTGCTCTTAATTTCGTCTCCCAACAATCCTCCCACTTTCCTTCCCTTTATTTCTACTTCTCTTCAGTGGAGTTATTTATACATTTTATTCCCTCTCATCCCTCTCTCTGCCCCCTCACATTTCTCTATTTCTCCTTGTGTTCCTATCCCTCCCCTCAGCTTCATCTTCCTCTCATCCCTCTCTGATTCTCTCTCCATTCCACTGTTCTCTCTCCCCTGAGGTGAGCAGTGTTCTCAGGAAGGAGTCACATGTACAGTTGCTAAACCAAGCAAATAAAACACTGTTATCAATAAAGCAATATGTTGTCAGTCTGCTTGTTTAAGTATCAGTTTCAGTCTCTAATCTTACAGTCTCCCTCGAATAATATCTATTTTCTGTTTTCTGTTTCATACTGTGTCACTTTATCACGTTTTTCGCGTATACACTAGCATATATGTGTACATTAGCATGAGGGAACTGCGTGCTAACAAAAGATGACCGTAGTGACGTGTCACAGTATTTGCATGAATCCACACAGTTCAGGGCACATGTCATATCTTAATATTGGAGCATACTAACAGGTTAAGGTGGTCTTTAAGAAGTCCGAGAGGTTGTATGATTCAAAGTGTGTTTACATTTTACATATGCTGCGGAATGCAATAGCCTGCTAGTGTGATGTGGTTCTAAAGGGGGAAAGAAAAAAAAAAAAACATGTTTCCGCCCGGTTTCGAACCGGGGACCTTTCGCGTGTGAGGCGAACGTGATAACCACTACACTACGGAAACTGCTGTCCACACTACTGCGAGAAAAAACATAAAAAATTGATCTTTAGTAAAAGCCTATACGTGGACAGCTGATGTAAATTTTTAGTTTCCAGCGGCTCTAAACTCTGGCAGGTGAGAGGAAACTCTAATGAGGACTACACTTAATTCTTTGTCGCTAATGCGGAGTTAACCATCCCAATCTGAACTCTGCTGGTACACGCCTAATACGGACATTGTTCATTGGGCTTATTTCAACCTTTGCCCAACCAATCCGCTTTGCAATTGCCTGTATGTGTTGTTAACACCACATAACTGATAAATTGCTGATTGGTGTGATGTGTACCAGTGCGTGATTTATTTGTAAAATGGCCAAACACATGGCACACGCTTTGACCAGCCATGCACAAATAAACTGGCAGTTCAAGTTAAAATGCGCACATTTCATGGTGCTTCATGTCAGTTATCACAACAAATTGCTAAAATTGATAAACTTGAACATGTTTAACATAAAATTAACCTAAAATTTGAAATGTCTTTGATCGGAAAAAAAGTCAGTACTTAAGTAATCTAAACTAGCAACAAAGACAAAATAGTCTACCTAGAAAGATGTCCTTAAAGTCCTGTGTGCAATTTACAAAAGAGCCTTCTTTACTAATTAAACAGGTGGTCGTTAGATGAACTGCAGCGTCCTGCTGCACGCGCTTGTTTGTAAGCGCAAGTGAGCAGCATGCTTAGTCTGCCAAAACGTGCGTGAGACTGAAAGCTAAAATTATTACTAAATCTCGAAGAATAAATTTTAAATGTCTTTATTATCAGGAGACAATGTTTGCATATCAACGCCAAGAAGAAACCGTCAGTAGGTTCACGCCGAGCTGGCAAGCCTCAATGAACTTATGAAATTAAAATGGTAAATTGTATGAAATTTGGCAAATACTTTTATCAGAGATAAATGAATGACAGACCATAGCCTCGAATTAACAATGCAGAAAAAGTCTAAACACTTCCTACAGTTAGAATTTAGATATTGAAGCATAGGAGGTTGTACAGCATCTAGTGAAGAACGCGATTTTAAATGTAAAAATATGAAACAGGAGTGACTGTGTCCCTCACTTTGTTAAAGTTTACCCATAAATGAAATGTTTGAGAATCCAGGAACCATTTTTCATGAAATAGATTCTATACCAACCATAACTGCAGCACATTTGATACCAGAAAAAAAAATAAAAATAAAAAAAAAAATCAGTCAGCGAATGTTCACCTAGGTTCACGGGCTCATAAGTTAGTGTCAACTGTACCTTAGCATGTACTAAAAAGGTATCCAAGTGTGTTACTAAAAGCTACTATCATGTAGTGCAGCATGTTGAAAACATCCTTGAAGTGGTGCTTCTACTGGTACCAGAGGATTTCTCAGGAAAAAAAATAAAAAAGTCAGAAGGCAGCAGTCTTTTTTGTAGTTTTATTGTGTTTTCTTACAAAAACAACTGTTTTAGTCAAAGAGACCGAAGCCCATGTCATCATCAGACTCCTCAGACTCTTCCTTCTTCTCCTCTTTCTTCTCCTCCTCCTTGGCTGTAGGGATAAACGAGGCAGGGTATGGTTAGCAAATGTAGAGTGCATGCAGAGTTATGTAAACCAAAAACAGACAGTTTGACTTTTCATGGTGGACAAAAATTTTTGTAAACTGGGAGTGGCGGCATTACGGCGAGGTCCTAAAAAGTTTTTCTTTTGACTTGAGAACATTTGGAACTGATGCCATTTCACCACTTTAGTTGCTTCTAAGTCTAAACCTCAAAAGCAGAGTGGGTGAGACCAAGGCTCAATACTGATCAAAAAGGCCAGCAGTCCAGCTACATCTCTTCCATCTGCATTCAGAGTTAAGCCAAGACTTTTAGAGAGACAAGTAGAGCATGCTACCACAGTCATAGGCCTATCTTTGTCTATATATTATTACAGGGTTGCTGTACCAAAGTGTGGATCTGGAGCATTTGAGTAAGCTGATCAGTCTAGTTACCTGGGGCGTCACCAGCGGCGGCAGCAACTCCAGCAGCAGCGGCTCCAGCTGGAGCTCCACCTCCGGCTCCAACGTTGCAGATCAGGCTGCCGATGTCAACGCTGGTAAGAGCCTACAACACACCACCATACATTAATTCTGAGTCATGTCATTCCAATGTCCAGGACTTGTTCTGTTGAGTGATGCACAGACCTACAGAACTAAAGGGTATGATACTATTATGTAGTGCAAGCTCCTCTACAATTCAAGTTCGTGCCCACTTAACACAAAGCAAATTTAAGACATCTACTACCACAGTACAGTGGAAAATGCTCTGCACGGAGATCTAATAATTTCTTTTAATTAGCCTTGAGGCACAAAATGCACAACATTTTCAAAAACAACAAAACCCATTTGTGCACCAAAGCTTTTTTAAATGCTGAATCTCAGGGCACAACCGCAGTTTACGTGAACAATGTGGAAAAAATACATTTTCTCACCTTGGCAAACAGACTTGGCCAGAAGGGCTCCACAGTGACTCCAGCAGCCTTGATCAGAGCATTCAGCTTGTCCTCCTGCAGACAGATCATTACAAAATCATCATCCTAAAATAAATCGGATCAGAAAAGTGTGTACCGAAAATGCTTCATAATAAACTGTGTGTAATATTTTGCATGTGATAGTTGTGCCAGGTGTCCAGATGGAGGATAAATCAAATCAAAGAGAAAATTAAATTGTAGCAATTTAAAATACGCTATCCAGTTAAGTAATTATGTTTCCATCATTTAAAATGTCTGGATTTGCTGTTGATCTGCTTCACGTTACCAACCAGTCAATGAGCAAAAACAGAAACTTTGATTATGGAATACATATATTATATCTATAAAGCAATTCATTTTATCCATTTACGTTTATTTTACACAAACCACTGCTTGATTATTACATTAGTCTTATTACATTATTGAAAATATATGACGAAGTATGCAATGGTCTGCACATCATAAAGATGCTGTGCAGCATCCACGTGTGTCGCACCTGTCAGAGGAGCGTTAAACAACCAACTTTGTCGTTATGATGAAACAGAGCAGTCCTGCACTAGAAAGTGATATACACAGATGCGCCTGTGTATTATCGCCTTCTTTTATTATAAGAACCTGTCGTAAAGCTTTGCTACTTTAGCATTAGCTATCACCTGACATGAGAGCGTCTTATCTACAACTTACATTGCTGGTTTAGTTGTACAAGACTGGACTAGGAGACAGATAGTGACAACTTCAACCTCGAATTAACTCGTGTATCTGTATTCCATTAATGATACAATACACTCTGGACCCGTTTGGTTACAGAAACGTGGCCTGACGTTAGCTAGCAAAGAGCATGCCGCCATTTTTAACCGGGATACGTTAACTGTTTAGACATCTAAGTGCATTTAACAGAGATATTCATGTTCACGTTTGTCAGATGAATCATTTCTCTATAAGCTTCATTGTTTAGGGTCTTCAACACATGCACCGCATTTCAGGGGATAATGTGAAGAGGTGTGGACTGGGCTGTCGGGGCTCAGCCGGGACACTTACGGTGACGGTGACTTCATCGTCGTGGAGGATCAGAGCGGAATAAATGCAGGCGAGTTCGGACACGGAGGCCATCGTAGATGTTGGATTTTATATTTATCGCGTTGGATGCCTAAATTTGACGGTGCTAGTCGCCGGATTGTGGGCCTTAGCTTCGGGTGAAGAACCAAGCACCTTAGGCACGTTAACTTCCTACAGCGGAAAAGGAAAGAGAGAGGGCGGGAGCTTCAAAGATATACTTTGCGTCAAGGCTGCGTGCCCGGAACGTCAAGACGCACATAAAGTGACGACCGACGTACTACAAAATAAAACATGGTCCCATCTCAATCTAGAAAAATGGTCTCAATTCAATCTGGAAGTTCCCACTTTTTCTTTTAAATATGAGTTAATTTCTCTGCCAACCTTAATACAATTACGCGAAACAAATCCTCTTTTCATTTTGAAAAATTTTAGTTTTACTTTAAACTCCTCAATATACTAGCCACTTGCTGTCATCTCTCTATATTATTTTCTTTCTTTTAATATTATGGAATGTTATAATAACCTGAGTACTATGTATGTATAATGTACCAAACCAGATCTAAAGAAGAATTTATGGTGCATTTTATCTGCCTAAAGGAACCAGATATTTGGACATCTGACACTATACAAGTTTAAAATGTACGTTTTCAAGTAGTTCTTAAGCTGAAGCCAAAACTTTGGAGAAGTAAATTATTTTAAATCCAATGCAAATAACATGTTCAATCAGTCAAATTTATTTAATCTCAATCAAAAAACAAAACAAAACAAAAAAACATTAACAAAAAAAATACAATATACAAGTAAAACCATTTCAAGGCAAACTTCTGGCAAATATCTCCTGGCTGCATTTACACTGGAACCAAAAACCTGCACATAGACTCATATATCCTTATATATCCATATATCCTAAAATAGAGTAGGCTGGTTTATTTCTATTAAAAAAAAAATAATCAAAAACACAACATTACAACTATGGCAAAAATTAAAATGTGACTGAAAGTCCAGATGTAGTAATACTTTCCTCAAGTCTCACCATTTACTGTCAACCCCACAATGTCAGTATCTATTTAAAAACATCAGTTGGACCATTTGTGGTGCACATACAAAGCTCACAAGCAGTTCATTTTCACATTTGGCACTAAAGTATTTTCTTGGCCCTGATATGTAAAAAAAATACTTGAGTGGGTAAAACTACAAAACTAGAGTGGATGGTAAGAACAGTAAGGCTTTCAGTGGCACCCTCCTGTATTACAGTGTAATTAAAGTCAGTTTCATTTAATATGGGGACATAGCAGAAGGCTCAGACAGCACAACTCAAACCTTTCAAGATGTTCAGGCAATGTATCCAGGTCTCCATATCAACAAATTAGAACAGTCTATCTGGTTTTACTGGGGCTTACGATTCTAGAACATTCAGGTAATTCATCCCAATCACCGTGGCAACAAATTGAAATAATCAACTAAGCTTCGATTACCGTCATAGTTGTCTGGGTGGAAGATACGTTACGTCACTTTCAGTGAACAATATTAAGACAACATTAGCATAATTTCATATTGTTTCTAGAAAAGCACTCACATTCTGCATCAGGGATATTTAACTGAGCTAACAATAAGTCCATTTGTTAGCATTGCACACCTTTGCCCAATGCAGCTTTAATGTTAGGTCAGGGCTGCCATAATTAGCAGCTTCCAAATTAAAAATAGCATTCACTTTGACATCCAAGCTATATTTGTGAC
Source organism: Datnioides undecimradiatus (assembly GCA_008933995.1). Lineage (NCBI taxonomy): Eukaryota > Metazoa > Chordata > Actinopteri > Lobotiformes > Datnioididae > Datnioides > Datnioides undecimradiatus. The sequence goes on along the minus strand of WARS01000044.1, from coordinate 5,442,672 downwards.
TGGGGAAACTTTTTCTGCAAAGCTGAGTTGTATCAGGTTTGGTGCCAATACAATTATGTGGAATAATAGTATGGGAAACAGATATAGTTAGATATCAAAATGCTCTCTCTCTGTTAATTGCAATTTGTAAACTGTTTAAAATGTGTAATATGATAATTATCCCTTTTGACATTGCAATTCCAATTCTGAAAAAAAAATATTTACAATGGTTCTCAAGAGGAAACTTGTCCAGCCCACGGTAATAAATCCTATTTTCTCTCACAGTTTCACACAGCCAAATCTGTATTTGCAGATGGCTGAAACCAAACTGAACAAAACAAAACAAAAAGAACAGCATGGAGCTGTTTCAACAGACAAGGAATGTGATTGGTTTTGTGGATTGACATGTTTGGACAAAAAGGAAGAGCAGAATTTATGGCTGAGAGGAATCAGAGTTGCCACCAATATATGCTGCATAAGAGTTACTATAGTCATAAGTGAACCCTTCCATAGCAAAGCTGAGCAGTGTCTGACCTGCGGGAGACATGGTCATCATCGTGAACAGGGTGCTGGCCATTCACACCGATCAGAAACGCATGTTGTTGTTAGAATGTTGATGCATCTGGTCTACTTACAAATAAATGACCAGAAACCAGGTCAGCCAGTAACAAATGAAATCAGTTAAGACCAGCGTACCGGTGACAAAACCCACAGATCACGGAGCTCGTCTCTCCTCTCTACTCCTTGTGGGCCTTTCCTTTGGGTTTTTCATCATAAGAAACTCCGTACTCATTTACTCTTGTTTTGTCCACTGGGTAGAGCCTGGGAAAGGGAGAGAGTTTTAGGTGAGGCAACTGTTTGTTTGTTTTGTTGGTGACTGTGATTAAATCTGTGTGGTGTTTGAGTCTGAGTGTGTACCATCTCTGGTAGAGGTAAATTAGAAACACCACATCGTCTCTGAAACAGGCCAGTCTGTGGGACGTTGGCATGGTGATGATGAAGGCGAACACATCATCAATGAAGGTGTTGAATGCCTGGTAACAATCAATCAATGTGAATCTATTAATAATTTTAAAAACGCATCAATCATTAATAAAGATACAAAGTTACTGACTATAGTTAAGTTTATTTAACATTTACTGCAAAATGGCTGTATTTCAAATAGTTCAGCGTCCGAAATGATGTTCTCACCTTGTACATAAAGGCTTTCCAGGGGAGGTGGGCCACAGATTTCAGCTGTTAAAGTATTAATAAGTCAGTGAAAAGTTTGAAAGTCAAAAACAGTCAATTAAATCTAATTAAATGCTAGGCTGGGGTGCAATATCCAAACAGAATCTCAATGTTTTAGCAAGCACAGTTTAAATTGACAATCTGGAGCAGTTAAAGGTTTCCTGAAAAGTTGTGAGCTTTAGCAGTGCACATAAAAAACAAATCTAAACAATAATGAACGTAAAATAATTTAGCTTTAGAAATGTTTTCCCCTTGATGCATTTGTTAGAACTCAAGGATTTAATGATTAACACTGAATGTAAACCGTTTGTTTATGGCAAACACCAGGGGGCACCTTTAACCTTCAGCGTGACATGTAGCAGACATTTTCTTCCTTTTGATGTTAGATGTTTTTTTTGCTATGATAAATATATTTTGTCCATTAACACAGTTTTTGAAAAGACCACAAAGAACAGACCTTGTAGTTGACAAACAGTTGAGGAAGCATGAAGAGGAACCCAAAGGCATATACACCTGGAATAGTCAAGAACATGTTAGGAGCCCTTTCTCTTCATTCAAATTGTGAAATGGCTGTAGGAGGTTAATAATTAACTGGTCAATTTACTCTGTAAAAGTTGTTTTATTCAAAAAGCTTACCATTTACCAAACTGTTGATCAACCATGAGTACCAACTAAAACAGAAACACAGAAAAAACAAATGATCATCCTCATGTAGCAACTGGTGACACTGATGACATCAACACTTCATGTACTTCATGAAATCATGTTATATAAATGTTCTACGTTATGTCCATTAACAAACCTCTTATATCGTAGGAATATTAAGGCGTACACAGCCCCACCAATACACAATGGGTAAAGAAGGTATGAGAGATACTTCATAGCCTACAGAGAAACACAACACATGCAACTTTTAGTGTCCATCAAATTGCAACATTATCTATACTGTGCATTAACAACAGTTAAGAAAATCATTACCAGATTCTAGTTAAGTACATTAAAAGCTTTGTAATTATATATAAAATTATTCCAGACTACAGGGCGAGATACCTCTGAGGATAAGATCAATTATATTTTTATGATATGCTGATCCTGATACACTGATCCTCTAAAGAAAATAATATGTACCTACTCTTCTGGTGATACAGTTGTTGCTTCAGTAAAAATCTCTAATGATGATTACCACTATATGATGTTTCACTCAAGCTAACATAAATAATGTGGTTTATTGTATTGTACTCTCTGTAGGGTCTTACCAGTGTGTCGTACTCTTCTGTTCTCCTCTCTGATTCGTCTAATTTCCCGAACTGTTCCCCAGAAACAGAAAGAAAGAAAACCACACAGGTGAGCGAGGTGAGTGGATCAGAAATATTGGAAAAAACTGTGGCCAAAGAAACCAAGGTACAAACAGTATTTGTTTATCTGAACTGCCCATTAGGGGACTTAAATTTACTAATATAGAGGTATTATCCAGCTTAAAGTAATGCCAAGAAACATTTTGCTTACTATGTCTGCAAAACGTGGCACTAGCTGCAGTACCTGTGCTGTGATTTCAGTTTCAACCCACAGTAATTGAGTAAAGAGGTCTATTACAGCAGCAGACTAAGACAAATCTGGGCACATGATTTCCCATTGATGTAAACAGTCACAGTTACAACAAATACAACAAACCAGGTTCATACCAGTTACACACACGTACCAGGAATGTTGGTTTGCCTCCTTTCCAGAAAACCTGAATCTTAAAGGCCTTCTTCACTTTCCATACCTGCATGAAAAATAAATAAATCACAAAACAGTGAATATAATGCATTAATGAACAAGAATAAGAAATTAATAATAATATAATTACAGAGTCATAGATGGGACATTGTTGCAGGTCAAGCGTCAGCTGAAACATGATAGCGAAATATTTTACCAATATACTGAAAAATTTTTTTTTTACAAAGACACTGTCAATAATGTCTGAACTGTAAAAATAAATTCTATTCTTAACTCGACCGAAACAATAACACATTAAGTCAGAGCTCACTTCAATGATGGAGCCAATGCCAGCCGGTATGAGGACTAGCAGGCTGGTCTGCTCATCAAACAAATAGAGGAAAATCACTATGGTGCTGAAACATCGCCAGAGCACTGAAAAACAAAACAATATACATAAGATAACACGTTAAATTGTGAACTGTGTATTGCCCGCGTTAGCTGCTGGTCCAGATTTAATGTATCTATCCAGCAAATGATCAATTTCTCACAACTTTGAAGCACCTGCAGGTGTAAAATTCTGAATCATGTTCTGTCCACACAGCTCTTTTTGTGTTTTCTTCTCTAAAAATCAATATGTTATGTTGTCTCAAGGCACCAGATCTATACATAAACACAGTCTCAGTGCAGGAGAAAGGTCTATTCAGAATCATTAAGTTTACACTGCTGTGGGTTAAATATTGCTCAAAAGCATTTGCAGATGGCTAATTCTTGCCATTACCTGGCAGCAAGCATGGAAGAGCATCCCTTGATCTGCTGCTGAGCAGAAGGAAGGAGAAAGCAACATCTGGCCACACAGCAGTCCAGAGTCACTTAGTTTGATTTTACTGCTACACACCGATGATGCTTGGTTTCATGTAGATTCAGTTATTTCAGACATTTTCTCTAAAACGACTGACAGCTTCATACTTAACTGTATATGCTCTATTAAATAAGTTAGAACAAATCCACATTGTGCAACTGAATCTCCAGACCTTTTCCACTTAATCATTTTGTTTTGTTCCTGTCCATTATTGTGTTTTTGATGAGAAAAGAAGATACAAACCTGCTTTGCTGGACATTCCCACCATGCTTTTCTTCTGCTTCCAGAAGCTGATGTCGTTCTTGAACGCCAGGAAGTCAAAAAGGAGCTGAAAAAGCAAGTGAAACGTTTTTGTAAAACGTTGATGTTTGACCTCTTTTTTATTTAATTCTATCTGAGTTTATTCTACTGTAGTGCTCTGTAGTGAGCCTTACATGGAAGGCAGCTACGAAGAAGGTCAGAGCCAGGAAGTACAGGTTGGTATCCACAAAGATTCCTTTAATCTCATCAGCGTCCTTTTCTGTGAAACCTGCAACACATTCAGGAAAGCAGACAAGGCTTGTAGATCATGTGTAAATGTGCGTGTGCGTGCTTGTGAGAGAGAGAGATAAACATACCAAACTGCTGCAGAGAGTAAACAGCGTCTTGCATGTGGATCCAGAACCGTAGCCTCCCCAGAGAGATAGAGTCATAGGAGATGGTCAGAGGGAGCTCCATGGAGGTACTGTTGATCTCCTACACACACACACACACACAAAATCATATGAATTTGTATTTTGAGAAAGCAAGGAAGCAACTCATGATTAAGGTCAGTGAAAACTTCGGGTGCATTTCTCTTCATACAAGTCAGAAAATGAATGACAGAAAAAGAAATAGCCCACACAGGTAAATACAGCGTATTATATAATATTTAGTTAGATATTTAAACGGCTTACCACAAGGTCCTTGACCCGGTTGCTGAGCTCATCAACAAACAGCAGAGGTAGATAAACCATCTTCTTACCATTTTGGAATCTGAAACACAGAAAAATAAACATCATCTGATGCCTCAATATGCCAGTAAGCTGTGTGTGTGTGTGTGTGTGTGTGTGTGTGTGTGTGTGTGTGTGTAGCCACCGTCTTACACTCTGAGGTATCTGTGGACATCACTGGGCAGGTATTCACGGTCGAACAGGAAGTGGTCGCTGACAATGTTGAGAGTCAGGCGTGAGCGCCAGTGGGCCGCTGGGTGATCTGATGTTGAAGTGGATCCACCGCCGGCTCCGGCCCCTGCTGCCGGGTTACCGTCACGCTGTTTCTTCTGCTGGGCTTCTTCTTTCTTACCCTGTGTGATCACAGCATTTTTCACCTTCAACTATAACAACAAAACCCTTCTGTATCTGTATTTATATGTTACATGGTCTGCTGTTAAGCCAATAATCATTATAACAAACATGTCAGTAGTGGCTGGCTGTATGATCAACAGAATTTACAACTATTAGTAACAGTTTTACAAAGTAAGAACAAAAATAATTAATTATATACAATAATTCCAAAACAGTGCTGAAAGTGCTTGAAAACAAGAAACAATGAGATAAAAAAGCATCAATCACAAAGTAAAAGTGTTTTTCTAAAAATTATCCAAGACTATGATATAGCTACTGTAAGCTCCTCCCCATGCCCTTCAAAACCCACGTATTTATTTGTCCCCCTTTGACTTTCAGTCTGAACGTTGGAACAACTCTCTACCTGTGTTTGATCCTCTCCAGATATCAATGAGATTTCAGGCGGTTTAGGGACCATGTATGTGGTGAGCTGAGCCACCAAGTGGACCTGTCGTGGATCCTGCCAGGGGGTGATGCCAGCTTGATGGACAAATATCAATGCATATAAAGTTCCATTGTTACGGGTCTTCTTAGGGATCGAGACATTTACTATCCTGGAGGAAAAAGAAAGTAAGAAGGACAATGATATTGATATGATTAAACTGCATTTCAAAATATGGGTTATATATGCTTATGCACATCCTTGAAAATTACTTTGCAAAGTGTCTTAAAAATTCAAATATCAATCTGCGAAGGTTTGAAACACAATCTTTTATGGCTCTTCAATGAATTTTCCTTGTAATCAATAAAATATGACTGCACTGAATCACATCCAACACCTGTTTTAGTACATATCGAGACTGATATTAATTCGTCTGAATAATGCATTCATACGTTGTGGTTCATATAAGTCCAGGGTCTATCAGCTCATTCGCAGCTTTGAATCCGATGTGACGGTTCAGATCTGAGGACACAGACGATTCATTTTCTGGGCTTGTTATAACACTATTCTCATCTGAGTTTCTACCAACCTCTCAAACTTGGTGTTGACATCAAATTTGTCCTCTTTGTAGATCAGGGTATGTCCTCCCTCTGCATTGGGCCGCAGTGCAGTGTAGATGCTTAACTAGATACACACAGGCAGATATGACAAATATTTATACAAAATAGAACTAGCCTCAAACCAAAGACCATCTCTCCTCATCACACCACGACTGACCTGTAGTTTCGGGTTCCCAGCCAAGAAAGGTGTGATACAGTTGTCACCATGGGGGCTGTCGCAGGGTTTAGTGTACACTATCCCGTACATCACCCAGCAGGTGTGGAGCACATACACCACAAACACACCCACGATCAGGGTAGTGAACGATGTTTTCAGGAACATGATGCTATTGTCGTGTTGTTGCGTCTCCTTCAGCCGAGAAGCAGGGCCATATGTCTGCAAATGAGGAGTGATACATGAAGGGTTAGAATGTGTGGTATGGTGCTCATCCTGGAGGCACATAATCAAAGCCAAAATCCACGCTGACTTTGTTCATCAGCTGGCACGGGCTTCTCTTCTTGACTCACTTCCTACCAACTTAAGATGAAATGCAATTACATGGCCAAAGGTATGCAGACACCTAAACAATACATCCATGCTGCAACAAGAGATGAATGGAAGCAGGACCTCACATCTCTGTGACATTGATAGATGAATTAGATTCACCTAGTTATCTTCAGCTGACGCATTGTTTGACCATTTGGCCAGTTATTGGTACATCTGTCAGATTTGTCAGATGTATACATTTCCCTGAAATTACAGCAAATAGCCAGCCTTTTTACTAACAGGTGTAATCTATTACCATATGTTTGATTGTAGGTAGGCTCGAGGCTTTAGAAACATTACTTTACATTACTAAAACTCAGAGACAGTTGCTGTGAAGTTGTGTGGTTGCTTTTCTGGGGTTTTACCAGTCACGATAAAGCAATGATTAGTTTTCTGATGTTTCTTGAAATCTGCTGCTCATAAAGAGCATCGGTGTTGCCAGATTTGAGGAGGTTAGACGTATTTTTTCTCGTATTTCGTAGCAAAGCGATATTAGTCAAATGCAGACGTTCACGTTAAACCTACCGGTGTTTAATCTGCAAGGCTGTCAGTGACAGGACACTCTCAGCTGGATCATTGGCTGCCTATCGGTCCACTCACTTTACCGAACCAGCCAGGTAGTCAAACGCCACGACATCGTTTCTTCAAAACCGTCCACCGTTTTTAGCTAAAGGCATCTGCTGTCTACTCAGCCGACCACCTCTCCATTCAGAAAAAGACAGGTCCGCGATAAATTCTGAGCTGTAAGCATGAGGTGGATTTACATTTCCGCCATTCGCTTCCTGGTTAGTGTCTCAGACGGGATTTAGACGGTGATATCGCGAGAGTTCACACTAACAAGACAAAGCAGTTATTGTATACAAAAACCGTATTAAACGTTTATATTTTACCATAAAACATCGACATTTAAGAAATATTAATACAAATATATTCTATTTCATATAAATATTGTCAGAAAAGATGACTGAGCAGTTCGAAGTTATGATTACAGGACAAACACATGTTGATAATGACTACAAAACGGCCTTACATCATATATGTAGCAGAAACGTTTTATTATTTTCGGGAATAAAAAACGCCACTTCCCGTTTTATAACTGTTGCAATAATTCTGCACGCTTTCAGTGCCATTGTAAGTCTCAATACCGTGCATTTTCCAGGGCAATAATACCAATCAATTCAGGCAAATAATTACGGATACGGTTGTGTTTGGTGTGAGAAGCCTGTCTATTGGTGAGGATGGTTGTTTTTAATAATATATTGCAGAGAAATAGCTAACTAACTGCGTGTGACGAGTGATTCTCCTGAAAAATAGCTGCCGTGACCCGGATTCGAACCGGGGTTGCTGCGGCCACAACGCAGAGTACTAACCACTATACGATCACGGCTGGCTATTAAACAGCCGAAAGCGTCCAAAGGAACAATGAAAAGTCTAGTTTAAAATTTTAAAAAGTGCAGATATGAACATGGGCAAATATTCAGCTTCTTAAAAGTGGAATCAGTTGTGTCTTGGGCATACACATAGGTTTAAATGTTGTGGATTTCATTGTTTTTGTGACGGTAAATTTTTGTATAGTTCAACTTGTAAACTTTTCATTGTAAATTTATATTTTTAAAATTGTAATTCTTTCCCCTGGTCGTTATATTGACCACAACACAACTTTTTGCCGCTACTAAGTTTTTTTTTGTCGTTCTCTCTGTGTGGGTGGGTGTCTCTCTTCTAAAGCTTACCCCGCTCCACGACTGCCGTGACCCGGATTCGAACCGGGGTTGCTGCGGCCACAACGCAGAGTACTAACCACTATACGATCACGGCTGGCCTGTAACTTCTTTTTGACACCTTGGGCATAAACTCACAGAATTGATTTTCATTACTTCGTACAGGGTACACGTTGCACGATCTAATTTATGGTTCTGTATTTTCTATCTTATAGGATACCTACGAGTTCACGATTCACGCAAAACGTTAACTTTCACACAGAACTGACAGCATTGAGGGGATCGCAGTGATGATGACGACGTATCATGTTGCGTAGTACATGATATATATACACGCCTAATGAGACAATAGCACGTGAGCCTTCCACTACAGCATATATATATATAGATCTATATTTCAGTGTGGTACCTTTGCTTTAAAACCCAACCCGAACTGCCGTGACCCGGATTCGAACCGGGGTTGCTGCGGCCACAACGCAGAGTACTAACCACTATACGATCACGGCTGGCCGCTGACTGCTTATTGACATCTTCAGCTAAAACTCACAGAATTAATTTTGAGCACTTCTAACAGTGTACGCGTTGCTTGCTCTAATGTATGGTTTATGGATACTATAGGGTACCTACGAGTTTTGATTTCTACATTTCACAGGACGTGCAATAAATGTGAACTTTAAACTGACAGAACTGAGGGGAAAACAACAGTGATGGCTCTGATGATGATAATTAAGTATAGTGCTGTGTAACACATAATGAATACACTTGCCTACTGAGACAATAGCACTGCTGTGTTAAGTTTGTGTTTGAGCCTCCCACTAGAGTATACAGGTTTATATTTCACTGTGGTGTATTTGCGTTAAAACCGAACTAAAGCTGCCGTGACCCGGATTCGAACCGGGGTTGCTGCGGCCACAACGCAGAGTACTAACCACTATACGATCACGGCTGATGGTAAATGGATTAAGGATAAACTGAGCCGACAGTAGAGTACAAAAATGTTAACTGAGCAGATTAATTATACAGTTAATTGACCCTGATCCATCTCAAACTCTGAAAAAAGAACCTGGCTGCTCACACGTTTTTACTAATCACACACAATATGTAAATTCAGTTAACACAACCAATAAAATGAAATCTTTAACACTGACAAGCTAAAATCTCTGTAACTAACAATGTTGATTACAAGTAAAAACATGTATTTAAAGACTCACATTTATGCACGATTGAATTTCTTCCATAAGGAAAGGCTAATATCCAAATTAAAAATAACTTTTCAACAGTTTCCTGACCAAGTTAGCAAGCTTACCTTTGGATGAATGCCAAGAGCTACAGATGGGTTCATTTGTTCATTTGTGCTTAAGTCATGCATGTCGTGACCGCTCTTCCTTCACCAAAGCTAGGAGACGTTTTCCTGCTTCCCACACTGTTGTCCACCTGAATATTTCCCAGCTAACACCACACCTCCCCACAAATCACCACATCGACCCAGTTGACCAAATATAAACTGAGCCACGGCCTGTATTTAGTGGGACTGGAGGGTTATTACCAAAATAACTGATTTCCCTCACCAAGAGGAATCTTTTCCTGAATTCATATTAAATAAAAACACACCATTAGATGGCACAGAAGTTGTGTGTTGGACAAAGAGAACGATGATAATAACCTTGTCAAAACAGCCTCATGGAGGGCTTCAGTTGCCGGGGGGTAAAATGATTCAACAGCTAAGACCAATGTCTCCCACATAACCTCAGGGCAGAAAAATGTATAAAAGTGAATAACAGATTTTTTTATGTCTTCACTCTACCTGTACAATATTCTTAAAACATCCATTTGGCTGTATTTGCCCACATCTACAACAGTCACTGTGACATTTAATCAGTGACATTTACCCAGACACTGTTTGTCCCTGAGTGACCTGCTTTAATCGTTCCTGCACTAAGCGTCAAGCTCTCCTGCCCCTGTAAGCTCAGGCCAGTGGCACTGACCTCAGTCTTAATGAAGTCCTTGTATCTCTTGCTACTTTCTTATCTGGCATGTATTACAGCTTCACTCCTTGACCCCCTGCAGTTGGACCTGCAGGGTAAAGCGTCCACTGTGTCAACGTGGTCCTATAATTTGTCCCACAGCTCCTGTAAAACCCCCCTGTGACTCTGCCCCCAGGACATTGTATTTGGAATAAACAGCGTTCAGAGCCATCATCTGTGAAAGTGCTCTGTGGGCAAATTTCCCATCTGAACCTCACTTCATAAATCTGCTGGTGGATAATATTGGACTACGTTTACCACGACCCCACCTGTCTTTGGCTGTATCACTGAGACAGATGTGTTGCTCCATCTTCTTCTCTGCTCCCTGTGCACTAGTTACTGCATCTCTTGGTTCCGGTCTGTCAGATGGCCTAAGACCCTATTAGGCCTCCTAAGCATTGATGAAAGGGACTGTCTCATGCCACGATGGAGAATTCAATTGCAACTATTCTGGATCTTATCCACAAGAAAATCAGAAACTTTGCATGATTATCCTTTAAAATTATACAACTTACCATAATTTGTATGTGCTTTGGTTGTTTTTGCTTTACTGACTCATTTTTTGTTGTTGTTTATTTTATTTGAAATTAACAGTTTTTAAAAAATGTACGCCGCACAGAGGTCAAAGGTCGTCATCTTAAAATGGGGTCAATTAAATTCCTAAGTGCTACACTTACATATATTTATTTGACAGATATAATTGCTAGTTAGCAGTTACAAAGCTTCTTCAAGAAAATTACAAATAATAAAATAAAGAAAAAGATTTTAATTGACTGTCGACTGAAAAATGAACATCAGCATTCACTTTAGTGTGATTTTAAATGTCAGTTCTTTACTTGTAATGGTGTATTTTTTAGACTGTTGTGCTGATCCTGTAATGAATCTTAATACTTTTTGCACGACTGTTCATATTTCAGTTGGCTTACATGACTCATACAAGTGCATCATACAGTCTACTATGTGGTCGTTGACAACTTTAAGTTTTATCTTAAGGACTTAATCCATTGTTGTAATGATCGAAACTGGAACCAGACAGAGTGCATGAAGAAAAGCCATCTGCATTACAGCTAGGCCTCCCAAAGTCATGAAATCGTCTGTGTTTCTGAGCCTTTGGGCGGAACAGTGCGTCAAGAGCAGTACAGAAGAGGGAGATGCAAAGAAAAAATGGCACCATTTTAAATATATGACCAAGAGAAGGGCAGAACTTTCCCCTGATGCATTCCACGCCCATTTACTTGTCAGATGTGATTAAAAGGCTTCAGCCTATCCCATACCAGTGATGTACTTATTCCCTACCCTCAGGAAAACTGAGTCACATACATTAGCTAAATTGCTGAATTTGTGGTCCCCTGCGAGCCAGAGAGCAGGCAGAGATCCTGAGGCAGATTCTTCTAACTGTTCCTCAGCCCCACATTGAGACTAAAGGTGACCGGACTTTTTGCTCTCAGAGCCTCCTGACGCTGAGTCGTTCGCGATAGACCGGCAGACTCCTCTTACGTTTTCATAAAAACTCATCTGGCCACTTTCTGCTTTAATGATTGTGTTTAATGTATTTCTTTATTACAGCGCTGCAGTATTTTCATTTTTTCTGCTAGTTTCAGAAGGAAATAGCTGTAGTTACTGTAAAGTTTTAGATACAATAATTTAATTAGTTTACACTGTAATGCAGTTGTTATATATTAAACAGTCAAGTAGTAAACAAAGGCATTAGAATTTGCTTCATATCAACAATAAGTAACATTAAAATACTTCTTACTTGTGCTCGAGTGCACTGCGTCTTTTCTTTTCTGTTGTTATTATTTTTGTTTGTCATTGAAAAGTGTGCATTATTTTGAATTTTCTGTGGCAACGCTCACATTGTAGCAATTTTATTTTAGACTGCAGAAATTAAATATACTACCCTTTTCCAAAGTACAGTTCTAGTTATTATAGGGTCTGATGAGGTGTCCTTGAGTGCTGTCTCTCATACAGACCTGCTGAAGGGCAAATGGCAAAAATGTCCATTAACATAATTTTTCAAGTCAAAACCACAGTTTAGCTTTATAAATATTTGTTTTCATTTAAAATCTAGCCTGAACATCTATTATGTATTTTAATGTACAATAACCTTTTGACAGTAGTTAAACTTTTCACCACCCAGTGGCGCAACAGCTCCATCTACCAAAAAGTGGGTTCTGTCATTAACCATTCTGAGCCTGCAATCGTCCTCTTCTTTCCCGGTTTCCATCTGTCTGTCTCCGTCCTTCCTCAATACTCTGCGATGATCCATAATCACCACTCTGTGTGTCTCCATCAACATCCATCACTCTTTATGGAGTTTCGCAGTCAGGGGCGCAGAGGAGAGAAATCGAGGGAGAGAAAAAGACAGCCTTCCAGTCAGGGGCAGAGAGAAGGCTACTCAGCACTCGATTTCCAAATGACCTCCCAGATAGAAGGAATGTGTCCCTGTCCACACATTTTCAATTGCCAGTCTTGGGGTATTAACCAGACACCTTTTGCCCTCTGCTTGGGAGTGCCCTGCTGACCTGCTCCCTTTATTTGAGTAAATTGCCTTTTCATAAGTGTATAGCGTAGAGACATATCACCTTTCTATCTGAATCAAACCACTGCAGTCAGATACTGAATAATAACATTTGGTTATTTCATGCAGATACAAGGTCTATAATATGTCCTCAAACATACCAGCAGGCAGGTGTAATTGTGCTTGTAATTAAAATAAATAGTATTTAATAATTAGTTCCCACAACATGATCAGATCTAAAGATGCATTATGTAACATGAAAAAATAAAATAAAAACCAATATGGATGTGACAGTATTTTAAGCATCAGCTGTCTGTTTTTGATAAAATGCAATTTCCTAGTGGAGTGGTGAGGAAGCAATTCCAGAAAACACCAAACAATTAAAAAACAGTGAAAGCTGCCACAGACAAGACGACACGTGAGAACCAGCAGCGCAGGTTCTTTTAAGTTCCTCACAGCAGCTTGGAGGTTATAAGTCGACACATGTATGTCGTGCTCAACTACAAAGACCCCATATGTGCCTGGCTGCTCCAGCACTTTGATTAAAGCTTAGGTGGTGGAGCAAAGGTTAGTCACACTGGCAAGGGAGCAGGGATCCTGTAGACCCTGTGGAGTTTTCTCTAGTATGACGGCTGATAAGTCAACCTGCATCATGGGTAGAGGAACACTGTATGAAATGCTTGCTGTTTGTTGTGCTGCGCTAGACTGACCACTAACATAATATTTTGTAACACTGTGCAAAAAGTCATCACATCAATCTCACAATGAGGAAAGCCCCATTGCATGTGATCAAGGCGCTCCACCAAACTGTGCAACATTTAAATGCATGTTGGGAAATACTGTATGAGAGGGGCATTCATGAACAAATACATTGAAAACAAGAAGTATTAGAGCCTTAAATCAAGTAAAAATCCTGACATTTTCAAAAACTCTTAAATTGTTATATAATAATAATGCAATATGTAACATTTCTGACTAATTAATGTTCAAAATAATCATATGCACAGAAGTTATAGTGAAGCAGTTGGTGGCAATAAAATTCTTAGATCATAGTCACTAGTCACACTAAACTCTTACAGATACAAAAATATGCATAAATAAAAACAACATAAAGTGAAAATTTGAATCCATACAACAGCCTAGCAGCCAAAACATACAAAATAAAATGTAACACTGTAGCAGCCATGTGAGTAGTAAGAGAGGTGAGTGGGTGGAACCAATGGTGATGGTGACAAAGTGCTAATATCACACACAGGTCTGATCTCTCATGGGTTGCATCATAGATACATATTAAAACTTATTTTTAATGTTTAAGCCGTTAATTGTGCTCACCCTGTTTCTCACAGTGAGTACCATAAATAAAATCCAACGCTGACTGGTTAATGTTCTCAAATATGGACTGCATATTTAATAATACTTTGCTTCACATTTTAAACATTTAAACTTTGAGCATAAGGATGCTTTCTTGCGACTTATTAGCCCAAGACTGCATCATCCTGTGCAGCATTTGGGGAGGTGGATGTCCCGCCAAGTGTACAGGTGCATTAAAGAATCTCTCTGTGACACGCACACCTCAGAGATAAGGCTGAAAATCATTGGAGTCATCCTTTAGGCAAGACAGCTTGCATCAGTCAGGATGTTGGCTGGCAAACTTTGGAGGTTCTGGTTGTAGTCGACTGAGCAGCAGCTCTCAGCTGTGAGCGAGTGTAACTTTGTGAGTGTGATGCAGGGTTGTTGCTGAAAGAAAGAGTGAGCGTGTTCACTCAACCTTTTCTGGGTCAATAACACTAAAAAAGCCACCAGTCCCCCTCTTCTCATCTCAATCAAAGCTATTGCGTTAGTAATTTAGAGCGGGCGTAAAAGGAAAATAACTTGCCTCATTTAAATGCTAATTTGTCTTCAGCTGAGGATTCAGTACAATGGCAACAGGTGGGCAGAATATGGAATATATTGTGTGAGGGCTCATAGATCAGACACAAAGACAGATTCCCATCCACATTTCCTCCATAAAATCTTTTATTTCTTCATGCATCTTTTGTGGCCCAGCAGCACTGCATAAATACACAGGAACCAGTGGTCTGCACTACTGCCATGACTGAAAATCATTGCTGATACTTCTTTTTTTCAATCACACCTTCTCTGTCAGTGGCTACAGTAACCCATGGCTTCTGCAGGCAGGCTGCATCCTGACAGTTCACATGCTCTGTTTTTTAACAGAGCATGTGAACTGTCAGAGAGCAATGAGGTCCTTGCCATCGGTATAATCAGCGTGATTGCATGCATGTCACATGAAGATGTAAAAGTACAGGAAAAGAGGGCTGAAGAATAGAAAACACCTGCATTCTGACCCAAGACTACAGATGTGTTTAAAATGGACAGCTTCTGGATCCCAGTCACATCCAGGTTTGACTGATGTACTTGGTTTGCACATCCATATTCATATGTACCAAAACTGTACATATGAATGTCACTGACCATGTGTATGTATGCTAGCGTAACAGAAAAATATGGTTATTGTTCCTTTATACCTGCTGTACATCTAATTGATTTTTATTCTGTGGTCATTAAACTGTTAATGGGTTTGACGTGTACTTGTATATCACTTGGTTGTACAATTATGCATTGCTGAGCACCTCTTTGTAGTTAATTTCAGTGGTCAAACTGCTAGTCAGTGTAAATGTGTAGCTTGCATATTTTTCCTTCCTTCCTTTCTTTGGTTGTTTCTTGCCTCCTTCTGTCTTCCCTTCTTTCCTTCATAACTTCCTTCACCTGCTCTTTCTTTCTTTCTTTCTTTCTTTCCATGTCACTGCGATCCTTCTCACATCCTTCTCAAACACATTATATGAAGTCGATTGATAAATCCCTCCTTCCTTTGTTCCTGTATTTCTTTCCCTCCATCCTTCCTATCTTCCTCTCTTATGTTCTGCCTTCCTGCCTTTCTTTTTCCCTCCTCTCTTTCTGCCTTCTTTTCCTCTACCCTGTGGACATTCTGGTTATTCTCCTCCTTTCATCAATTTTTGTTCACGATCTCTATGTATCCTTCCTTTCTCCTTTGCTTCTGTCCTGTCTTTGCTCCTTGTTTTCTTGTTCGCTCTTGTTAATTCTTCTCCATTATTATTTGCTCCTAATTGTATTTCCTTTGTCTTTAATTCCTCCCATTGTTCCACCCTTGTCACCTGCTTGCCTTTGATTTTTCATTTTTTTTATTCCAAATGCATGTACAAATCCTACCTCTCTTCCTATCCTCCATCCTGGTGCACTTCTTTCCTTTCTCCTTTCTTTCCTCCATGTGATTAAGCGATGCCAATCCCACACAATGAGGATTTTCTCTCAACTCTCTAATGATGCCACTCTCCCACAATCTCCTTTTTAATTTCTCCCATCCCTCTGCCTATGCCCCACTCTCTCACCGTCTATCTGAATCTTTAACCTCTTTCAATCTGTCTCTCTGCGTCATCCTCTGTCTCTGTCACTATTTCTCTCTCTCTGTCACTCTCCGTCTGTCTCACTCCATCTTTCTCATTCTCTCTGTCGGTCTGCAGCCACCCTCGCTCTGTCTCTTTGTGATTGAGTGAGTCGAGAAGTTAGTTGGATACCCTTCTACTGTCCTCCAAGGTTAACCACACACACACACACACACACACACACACACACACACACACACACACACACACACACACATACAGACATGCACACATGCTGACCTCTCTGTGTACGTCATCTTATTGGCTCTTATACGTCTTTTCACTCTTTGACATGCTTGGCTTAATGTATTGCGAACATCTATTATCATACAATTACTTTTTGTGTGTGAGTGTGTAAGTGTGTTTTTATGTTTGCGTGAATATGTGTGTGTGTGAGTGAATGAGTGTGTATGTGTGACTATGTGTGTCTGGCTCATTTAGATTGTGGGCCGTATGAATTTCCATTATGCAGGGTTGACAAGGAAATGGCCCAGTTTTTAATTGGTGGGGATTCGCCTGCGACACAAGGTCATTGGCTGATAATATGTCAATTATCTGTCGCACAGCTGAGAGAGCGAGCTGAGAGAGGGAGACAGACAGAGAGAGAGAGACGGAGCAAGAGAGAGAGAGAGACAGAGTGTGAGAGAGAGACAGATAGTCACAGACAGTCAGGAGAGGGGAAGTAGAAAAGGAGAGGAGAGCAGAGGATGGACATAGCCTCATTTGACTTGTCAGCCATCTATCCCAGTAGTGATCTGAGAGACCAAACCACACACACACACACACACACACACACACACACACACACACACACACCAGCAAAGTCACCTCCAGGCACAACAGCAGGAACTCTTCAAAGCACCAGTCAACTCTCTTTCTTTTGCACTCCTTCTCCCTCTATTTTGTCCACATGCTCTCTCAGGTTGAGGAGGTGTTTTAATATGCAGAGGAGACACAGCATGATGTGACTTTTAATTTCTTTTCTACCTGTTAATATACCTTAATCTGCATTAACCAGAACTGTTTACTCATTTTAAAAGTACTTGTTTTTCATTTTACCTTTAAAAATATATTTTTTTCCCATATCGTCATCTCTTTATTTCTATATTTCTCTGTTCAAATATATAAATACTCCCCCTCATATTGAACAATTATTTATGAAACCAATAATATCAATTATTGGACTTTGTACCTCTTCTCAAAGTTGAGTGTGGCCTTTAAACAGGAGGACATCCTTGTTGACACTAGTTTTGCCTGGAGGAATATCCACATGGTATCTGTTGGGCATGAGGTGTTTGTAGCTGAACACTTCGACAAATACCTTGATCTTGGCCTCTTTGTGTTTCCTCTTATGCATGCTTGTGGTCACCTCAAGGAGAGTGACACAAACTTCAACCAAAGGTGGAAAAACAAGTGAAAATCAGTGCTTGTTCCCATGAGAAAGAGCAGATAAATCATTAACCATGGTACAGAACTATAGCAGAATGTTCTCTTTTCATTTATTACCTCATTTTCTATGCACATGAGTTTTTGTCTGCTATTTTTACAATGCACCAGATTTTTGTGGGTTGAATAAGCACAACTGCTGCTAGTTCTGACAGTGATCAGCAGCTTGTTGTGTGTCGGCTCAGCTTGAAACCAATGTTTTGTTTTGTCTTTTCTGTTCCTCTCCACCTCATCAGTAAATGTGTAGTCCACTGTTTGATAGAAAAGTAATGGATCATCTGTCAACAAGAGGAAAAAATGGATATCTGAAGATATTTACATCCCAGCTCACTGATGTTTTCACCACATAAGACAATGCAGATATTAAAACTGACTTTCTACATTTGTTAGAAATGTAAGATGTCTTGGCATAACCTTTAACTTTGCAGCGGCTGAAGGCATGAATCAGTAGATGGCAGCAGAACACCAATGCTACACATTCACAGTCAGAAATCAAAGAGGAAGAACTACAAAAAAAGGTCCAGTCCACAATGAAAATCTGTTTCCATCACACTCTCACACTTTTGATCTGTGGCTATAACTTTTCCACCACAAACTTTTTGTGCAAACTGTGGGTGTTTTTTCAAGCACAGGTATGGGTGCACATTCAAAATCTGTATTAAAAACAAACAGGTAGATGGAAACTGACTTGCACTCTCCTTCTTTACCCTCTTTCTATCAGACTCTTTGTTTTTCAATGCGGCTGCTCTTTCACTCCACTGAGGCTTCACTCAGATGTGACTTCAACACTTTCACAGACCGTTGGCCTCTATACTGTGACTGTCTGTGTGTGTGAAACTTCGACTGTTTCTCTTTTCGTCTCTCCCTCATTCTCCACCTCAATTTCTCCTCCACCTCTCCTCTGTCTCTTAACTCTTTTACCCCACACCATGTTTCCTCCCACCTCACCGTACATTTTCCCTTTGCTCATTTGCCCTCTTCTCCTCTCCCTCCTCTCCCAATCTTTTCACCTCGACATGTGTGTCAATTTGGATGGAGTGGCACTCGTCGTCGTGGCGATGCCGAGACGGGTGGATCATGGAGAGAAGGCGAGATGGAGGGCCGAAGGGACAGATGCACCGAGCGAGCGATAGCAGAGGAGAGATGGAGAGACATCTGATGTTCACTCGCTGGGGCAGCCATGAGTATAGTTACAATCTGTAAACACACACACACACACACACGCACACACACACACATGCACACACACAATTGGGAAATGAACACAGGGGAAATCTGTGCCCCCTCAAACAGAGAAAATTAACACAACAGGAAATTGGTTTCTGCTTTCTGTGCAAATGTGACAGTATATCCCTTGATAAATGATATATAAATGATATGTGTAATTTATTTAGCTTCAAAGAGAATGAGCAAGAGAGGAAGAAGTAAACAAACTTTAATTCTTAAAAGAACTGTTTGACATTTTGAGAAACACAGAGAGTTAGAAGGGAAGATCGCTACCATACTCATACATGTCTGTTAAATATGAAGCTGCAGCTAGCACATGAGTAACTCAGCACAAACACTGAAAACAGGGGGAAACAGCTAGCCTGGTTCTGTTTAAAGGTAACTAAATCCACCTACAGTACCAGGACCTCTAAAGCTACCTAATAAGCACAACAAAATATAGAGACTAAAGACCAAAGTCTGAAAATGACACTTGCCATATGACAGTAGATTATGTGTCAGACTAAGGGTACAACATTAGATTTTTTCTTTTAAATGTTCTTCACCATCATATTTCCTTTGAGGTTGATCTACTTTGGCAATGTGTGGCCATGACCAGTGTGAAATTCTCCTCTCTGGTCCTGTTGGTGTTAGTAATGGAGCTGGGTGGCTAGAGAGATACAGCTAACAAAACTGTAACACTAGTGGACAGCGTGGGTCCTCTTGCAAGGTGCAAGACTAACTAACTGACTAACTTAGATTACTTCCTGGAGACTCGGCTGGTTGCCTGGCAACTGTGCGGATTAAATAAATGAGACACAATGTGTTA
The DNA here is from genome assembly GCA_008933995.1 of Datnioides undecimradiatus. Lineage (NCBI taxonomy): Eukaryota > Metazoa > Chordata > Actinopteri > Lobotiformes > Datnioididae > Datnioides > Datnioides undecimradiatus. Next base: position 5,422,803 of record WARS01000044.1, on the reverse strand, counting down.
TTAGTGAGCTTAGGGGGATTGTTACCATTGGACAGAGCCAGGCTAGCTGCTGGCTTTAGCCTTGGCGTTCAAACATTAAATTTGTTTTGATTTCTTTTTGTCCAACTCTTTACCAGAGTGGGGACAAGCTTATTGCCCAAAATGTCAAACTATTCCTTTAAACTCACCAACACATAAAAAAACCACACACACTTCTGTCTTTTTCTTCCCTTTTCCACTCTAAGACTCTGACAGACTGTTCAGGCAACCTTCCCAACCGAGAACTCAAACGCCATGGCAACGGGTGGCTTCTGTGATCACTGTGGATACGGTGAGACAGCTGACCACTTTGTAGTGCCCGTTTGCATGTGTGTGTGAGAGAAGTTGCTAAGTTCATTTAGTCAAACAGTAAAGGAGGAAGGAATGTGGAAAATGTTATGTGTTGGAATGATTGTGTTTCCTTGAAAGAGAAAGAGAAATCATGCCTGTGTGTGTCTTTAGTGAACTGTCTGTTAGAGTCTGTGTGCGTGTATGTGTGTGTGTTTGTTTTTTTTCTGTGTGTCCACATGTGCGACTGTCTGCGGCTGAGTGTCTCCCCAGGCTTTTTTTCTGATAGACCACTACTGGGTGTTGTGGAGATGAAAGGGATGCTGGGAACTCATCTCACGCTATGAATCCTGGGTAAGTAGCGTGTGATGTGAGTACATCCTCATCACTCAGTGAAAGGAAGCTTTCATCCCTTATCCGTTCCTTCTATCAACATCCCCTCTTTCTGTCTACTCTCCTCGTCCTCGCCCCCATTTCTTTCTTCTCTCCCTCGTCTTCAGTTTCCTTTTTTTCTATTGTTGAATTTTTTTCTTGTCCTTTATTTTCCCTGCTCATTTCTTCTCCCCATTTTCATACCTATTTCCTTCCCTCCTTTTCCCTCCTTCTCTCCCGCTCCCTTCTTATTCAGGTGTCCTCTCCTCAGCTTTACTTTCCACTCAACTCTAAAATTTTTCTGCCTTCCTGTCCTCTTTTCCTTCCCTTTCCTCTATTTCCTGTTCAGTTGTCTGTCTCCACTTTTCTTCCCTTTTCTGCTTCCAACTTCTCTTAATTTTTCCTCACCCACCCTCTCTTCATTTCCTTCCCTTACCTTTCTGCTTCTTTTCTTTCTTTCCCTTTCCTCTTTTCTCATCTCCTTATTTCCATCCCTTCCTGTTTCTCTTTGCTATCATCTTCTTTCTCTATTTCCACTCGATTCCTCCACACTTTTTTCTCTTATTCTCTTTCTCCTTACTTTTCATCTCCTCCTCATCTCTCCTTCTTCCTACTCCCATTCATTTTTTCTTTCCTTCCATCTACTGTCTTTTCTTTTCCCATATGTCTCCTCATTTCCTTCCCTTTCATAAACTCTTCGCCCTAACCCTTGTTCTCCTCTCACCTTCCCATCTTTTTCCTTATCTATTGTTTACTCTTACTCCCTATTATTAATGTATAGTTTTTTTCCCACCACCTTCTTTGTCTTCCTTCCTTGTCCTCATCCTTCTGTTCCTTTTCTCTGCTCTCCCCTTCCTTCTTACTTTCCTTTCCAGTCAACTGTTCTGCATTCTTCTTCTCTCCTCTCCCATGAACATAAAATGATCAAAGTGCCCATTTTGGCCATGACAGTTCAATTTTACCAGGGCGTGCACGCGCGCGCCCACACACACACACACACATGCACACACGCACCCCTGCATGTACTTTTCAAAGGGTGTACATGTGGTAAGTGAGTCTATGTATCTAGATTGCAGACTTTGTGCGCTTCTGCTTGAACAAACTGGATAACAGTAATTCAAATCATTGTTCTATAATAATTCTTATAAAGGTAATTTTGACTTTGACCTCTCATAACCTCAAACTTTTGGATTTTAGATGGATCGAAAAGTTGCTTTACAAATGGCCACAAATTTACTGCCTAAATTCCTCTCTCTCAATCCCCACTGTAGACACTTTGACACGTGGACATGCTCATGCAAAAAATATAATATAAGGCAGCTCTCAGGTAACCAGTGATATACAAATTATTGGAAAGTTTCAGTGGAAGCAGTCATGGAAGCAGGCGAATCACTCAGTCGATTTTAAAGGCGCATCATACAAGTTAAAGTAAATATATATATATATATATATATATATCTGTCTCTTATACACATCTTAGGAAGACAAACATGCTGTTAATTGAGCCCAATCATACTCAATTAACAGTGTAATTTTTGATTATTGATTAATCAACCAATCAGTTAATCATTGCATCTATAAATGTCAGAAAATTTTGGAGAATGGCCATCATTTCACAGAAACCAGGTCACTGCTAAGTGTAATTTTGGGGTATTTGTACTTTACTATAACAGGCCCATTGCTTGCTACTTTCTACTGCTGTTCCTCCTCGTTTCAGAGGCCAATGCTGCAGCCTACCTGGTATACCCATTCATACTCAAGCTCCACTACATTTAATTGATAACTTTGGTTATATGCTGTCATGTTTGGGTTGTTGGGAAATGGAAAACTAAAAGATCGGACCCAAATGCAGACTATGGAGGTTGAGCTGGTGCAGTTCAACATTTTAATGAACTCAAAATCCAAGGAGGACAGAATTAAATGTCCATGGGAACAAAAAGCCAGTATACACAATATCTGTAGACGAATGTGCAGAGAGCAAACTGAAGACACACATAAATACTTTAGAGAGGAAGGCTAACGACACACGGGAGAGACAAATGGACAAATAAATAAGACACAGGTGCCAATGAAAAACAGGCAGGATGTAAAGTGAACTGAAACAAGACTAAGGAAATACTGAACACTAACTAACTGAACAAAACTCAAAACCATGACACAAGTTACATGCTGGTTAACACAAAATATAATTAACAATGGAATAGAATAGTACTTTATTGTCTGTCATTGTACATGGGGGGGTACAACAAAATTGAGGGCGCTCCCTCAGAGCTACCGTACACCGCAATGACACAATTATTTAAAAGAAAAGGACAGAGACAAGAGCAATAGCACAATCCAAAAACACATGTTGTGGTGCATTATTATAAACTAAGATAAGATTTCTGATACCCAGTCGAAGACAATCATGTATCCAGCAGTATATAAAACCATTAAAATGAGTTTGTCCTTTGCTAAGTGCAATATTATAGTCATGCTTACACATTATTGAATCTATGATTACAGTCCAGTGATATATCATTACATTATTCTGAAATAGGCCATCCTGTGAAATACTTTTACTTTTAATTTATTCAATTTATAATTGATACCCCTTAGAGTTTAATGTGTGGAAAATGTCAGTCTTTGTGTGTGTGTGTGTGTGTGTGTGTGTGTGTGTTGAACATCAGGTTCAATGCGTAGCCAGGTGAAGCTGGGATCTCTTAATTAGTAATAATCTGTAGCTACAAGTAAACAAGTGGGGAAAACGATGAAAGAAAGTTAGCAGCTGTGGAAGGTGCATCTGTTCACTTTTGGTGACAGCACGAAGTGTCTGTCTGAGACTAGAAACTTTTTGAAGCCGAGCTTCACTGAAACTGGACTGAAGCCGGGGTAGAAAACGAGGACATGCAGGGTCAAACTGCATGGACCTGAGAAAGTTGGACACTTCACGGAAATATCAGAGGAGTCCTTTTCCACCATGATGGGCGCATAGTCTTCTTCAAACACCGGTAGGTGAGATGAACACACCCCCTTCTCTGCTCGCCGTGTGACTGAACTGGTAAGAAAGTACAGGCCCGCCGTGGCTGCTTGTGTGCATGGATGCAGCATAACGATGCAATGTTGATATGATTACACGGCTCGTTATGGGTTTGCTTGCTTTTGAGGTCCACAGACACTCAGTACCATGGACAGAGCCTGCAGGGCTTTGTAATGTGTCGTGTGTTGTTTTGTGGCCTCTGCAGAAATCTAGTAGTTGCGTGTTGTTTTGATGTGCAACTTGTAAATGTAATATGCGACTGTGTGTTGGGTGGTATTGTTCCACAACTGTCCTGAACTTGTATCTGACTATGAGAGAAGCTGTGTGTAAGTTTTTCCTAAGTCGTGTGTCGAGGTTTGTGCCTTGTTATATTTTGATCAGAGGAAAAATGCCTTTCTTGTATCTTGTAGTTGCAGAAAAAACTGATTCCATTATTAACAGTTTTGGTAGTAGTGTTAGTAGTAGTAGTGGGGATGATGGTGGTGGTGCATATAACTGTGTCCAGGCTGTATGTGCTTTTAAGATGCAGTAACTTCACACAACCCAAGTCCAGAGTGCAGCATATGCATTTTGGAATCACACAGAAAGTCCAGAAAAAGAAGGCATCATTCAGTACAATATAATTCATAAATCACCAGAAACGGCCAGAAACATCTCAAAACACTAACTAAATACAAAAAAATCTATTTACCTTCTTTTCCAGGCTTTTGACACAAAGCTGGCACTTCTAAACACGTCAAAACTAAACAGCCATTGCAGTTGTTGCTCATCTAAACACCAGGACATTTCAGGATTATGTCAGCCATTTCATGGAACATTACCAGTATAAAAGTGGTCTCATGCTTTACATATTTAAATTCCACTTCTTTTAGGCTTATAAATAAATAAGTGATTAAAGAAGGCATTCAGAGTTCCTCCACCAGAATTTTATCCTTGGCAATGTGAAGAAGGCTTTCAGCATTAACTCTTCAGAAAGACAAAGGTTAACTTTGTTTGTAAAGCAGAATCTCTTCCTCTAGTTTCCATACCCTGTACGAGCAAAACCTTTACAGTGTGTCTTATACTTGGAACGTATTTCACATACACACTTTTTGCAATTAAATGTTATGAACCTGTTTTGCACTACTGCCTCTGTTATCCTTACACTGAAGGCATATATTGTGAGTTAAATTGCAGTACCAGGGACAAGGAAGTATTTGTGTGCTACTGTGTTGGGCTGCTCTCTTGGTCAAACTCCAGGGTTGTTTTTATCTCCCGGTCTGTCCCTTTTTATGTTGTAGAGTTTGCACTGCAAGATGATGATGCTTTCTTCTATTTTCTATTTTCCAGTGGCTTCCTTTTCTGCCTTCTCATGGTTCTTTCATCCTCCAAATGCAACCCCCCCCCCCCCCCCCCACTTGCACATTCACGTGTCTGCTCCTCACAGATTGTTCTACCTTATATGTGTCTTGCAGGCTTTGTATACTTATTCAGTGTCCTTCCAACAGACATCTAACACACTCTGCTTGTATTCATATGCATGATCAGTTACACTCCAGCACTTTAAACTCGGCAAGCGCGCGCGCACACACACACACATTTTCTTTAAGAAATGTGGCTTCTCCAGGTTGTGTTTTTCTTTCCTCATCCGTCTCCTCCTCTGTGTCTGCACTCACTTGTCTCTCTTTCTCCATCTCTCTCTTTCGGTGCCATCCTCGTCTTCCTCCGCTGTTCCTCTGCGTCACTCTCAATACTGATATATGATGCAATGAAACAAAACGTGACAGTCAACTTTTTTCCCCTTACTGGATTCCCCTCAGACCTGTCTCTCACATCCCTTGTTTCTCCTCTCTTCTTCATATTCTTTAACACTCTTTCTTGACTTCCCCTTCTTCTTCCTCTCCTTCTTTTAGCTCGCTCTGTTGTCTGTCTCTCCTCCTCCCTCTTTGCCCCTTCTCCCCTCATCTCTCTTCTTCTTGCTCCTCCCTTCCCTCTCTAGAGTCCTCTTCTTTCCGTCTGTTTCATTAACAAGATTTATCTTCTCTAGTAATTACAGTACACACACATACATACAAGTGCCTGCATTCTCACAGACACACACTCTCTCTCTCACACACACAGGCTTTATGCCAGTCACGCATCCTGATGATGCAGTACCACTTTCTACCAGTCAGGGTCACTGTGGCACTGTGGCGAAAAGAGCCGGGGAGGGGTGGGGGTGCTGCCACAGTAGATTGGAGTGTGTGTGTTTGTGTGTGTGTGTGTGTGTGTGTGTGTGTGTGTGTGTGTGAGTGTGTGAGAGAGAGAGAAAGAGAAAGCTATTAATGTGTATATTCGTATATGTGTGAATATGTGAACAAGTGTGTGTTTTCATGAGACTGCTAGACTGCAGACTGGCATCAGGACGGCACTATGATGCAATCACACAAACATAATTTGAAATTAACACCATCCCCATCTTGAATAAATGGCAGTCTGCTGGTATCCCCTTCCTTTATTTTCCAATTCATTTATGTTCAAATTCATAATACACTTTCATACCGCCTTAATGCCTTCCTGAAGGCCACACCTCTGTCTCGTGTGCGTGTGTTTGTATATGTGTGCAGATAAAAACCATCAAGGTCCCAGATATTCTCGATGCGTGCAAGTACTTTAGATTCAGAAACAACAGGCTTTATGACTGCAAATATTTGCACAGTTAGATGAGCTGGATGAGGCGTTAATGGAGGCACTTTTCAAAAGTTCAACATTTATTTGTCTCTCAGTCTGTTAGCCCACAGGCCTACGATCTCCAATATCATAATCCCTCTAAAGTAATGGGCCCCGCTACTGACAGAGTCTGATTGATGCCAGTTTCCCCTCCATGTGGAGCTAGCTAGCTAGTTGACATTGACAGAGTGACTGACAGAAAGGCTGACAGAGTGACAAAAGCAGAGTGACTGGCGTTCATCATCGCACCGTTTCAGACTGACACAAAGACTTGGTGAGAATCAGTGGGTGATGTTGTTATTTATATATAATTCCCCCCCATAATTACAAGAGAATTGTATTTTATTTTTCACAAAGTTTGAACTATATAAGAGTCTGTCTGTTTACAAAAAAGAAATAGAAAATTGTAGCCTATATTCGCCCAGGGGTATTTATGCTGGATAAAAAATCCTGTGAATTAAGCAAAATGAGAAAGTAACCTCCCTGACCTCATCTCCATATTGCCTCTTCTCTTAATGTATAACTAAAAGAAACTTTTAGAATAACAAAAGACTTGAATGCAACACATTATTGCAAAAAACAAGTATCTTTTGAAAGGTACTTTTTAGTATGGTACTGAGCTTCTTAACAATGAGCACAAGCATTGTGCAGTTTTAAACTTGTTCTAACATACCTACAATTTTTATTTTTAATGCCACAATATATGTTCAATCACTGTCAAAACAAACATATTTTCTACTGTGCTGTTTAATCTGTGACATTAAAAATGTTTTTTTTCTTCATAAACAAATGAGCTATTTTCAAGCCAGCATCTGCACAGTTCCTCCTGTGTGCATCACAGTGGTAGAATGACAGATGGATCGTCCGCACACACTGTGATCACAGCAGAGTTGGGCACCTTTCACTCTGGAGCTATGGACAACATGTCGTATATAAATAACATGTCACATATCACGGTGGTCTTGCAGACAAAATCTGCGTCAGTGAGCTTTACTGCTTATTTAGTTTTTTTTAATTGAGAAAGTTTAACAGTAATAGGTGCAACTGTTGTGGCAGGGTGCTGTTAAAGCATTTTAAAACAGTTTTACTTCAGTCATATAAAATGTAGATGAATTCACCTGGTGAGATGGAGATTTTTTTTGTTGCCATAGTTCGATCCTATCTACATGTTTAACCCTTTTTCCATTGACAGACAAAGAGCAGCCAAAATGCTCAACACATCAGTTTTACATAAAGACGTTTGTCTGTTTTAAATTCAGTTAAAACCTAGAAAAGTTTCTTGATTCAGATTAGGTCATGTCTAAGGCTGCCCTGACTCAATGAGATTTTATACTAATTTCCAAGCAACACTGCGCACATGCAGACATGCACGCACCTATGCACGCACAAACACACACATGCCAATGCCTGCGCAATTTAAAGAGTAGATAGAGTGTGCGAGACACACACACACACACTGAGCGAGACGGACAGCCACGCACATTTTGTACGGTGGAAAAGCAGCGATAATGACAAGCTCTAAAGAGGCGTGTAAATGTTATTCGAGTTCGCTTCGTCTGCGTTCTTCTTTTTATGTGCGTGCCCATATGTGTGTTCATGTTTTTGTGTGTTTCTTAAGTGTTTGTGATTGTGTGTCTGTGAGTGTGCAATGATGTATGTCGTGTACTCAAGCCAGGAGTGTATTGTTGTCACCTCAGGCCCTCTAACATCATTTATACGGTTTCCACACACATGCACACGCATACACACGCGCGTGCATATACACACACAGTAGTAGCAGGTGTCTAGCCTGTCGAGAGAGCAGAGCAAGAAGTGTGCCTATGTGGTTCCATGCACATGTTTGTGTGTGTGGTTGTGCACAAGCACAGGTGTGTGTCGGTTGATAAAGTTTATCAGCTCAGGGCACGTTGCTGCTGGCAACCAGTGTTGTGAAGGGAAAAGGCCATGCAGACAAAGTGTGTTTATGTGTGTGTGAGAGCCAGTCTGTCTGTGTGTGTCTTTGGGGAGGAGGATGGCAAACATAAGCACTGTTGATGACCCTCTCCTCATCTCAGAAAGACACACACACACACACACACACACACAGCAGATGATTTAAATCCATTTTGAAGAGGAAAAGCTATCAGCATATTTATAAGTTGATATTTCCAAAACACCAATGACTGCAGCGCCCGAAACATTACTTTTTTGTTAGTGAAGGCAATGAAATAGATCTCCATGAAGAGGCTGAGCCGTGCAACTTACACATGCAACAGGAAACACACTAAGATACACGCTGCTTGTAGAGTCGCGTTGAAGCCGAATGGTTGCAAACCAAATCCTAACATCTAGTTTTATAACTCTAGGGCTGATATTTAATGGTCTGTCCTTGACAAGACTGTAAAAATGGGAATGACACTTTATTCAGATTGTCCACTGTTGATAGACAGAGTTTGACAGGTTACAAAACATAGATGTCACCAATATTTTCTGACTACAACCTTCAACTGTAATCTTTATCTCGCTTTCAATCGTATCCTTTGCCTTGAGATTTAACTGCTGTTTTTCAAATAGCTAGAAGCCCAGTGGGTTTTAACTGGGACACTGTAGTTACAGTTTAGTTTTATAACCAGCAACTCTGAATAAGTGTGACCCCTGAGTTTGATGTGTTAGTTTGGCTTCAGTTATCTGATAGACACATAAAATCCACAGCGGCCAAAACCTTTGAGTTTGCTTGAAAAAGATGTGGAGAATGTGAGCCAGAAACACTCTTTGCCCTCCCAGCTTCTATTGAAGTGCCTCTGGGCCAGGCACTTGACCTTCAAGTGCTCCAGTTGCTCAGTGAAAGAGCGTGACCACACTGGGCAGCTCCCAGCTGAGGGTCACATGAAACCTCTGAAACTGATCAGTTACTTAAAAAAAACGAATGTTTTTGGTCAACTAGCTCAGGTTTGTATGTATATAGTGCATGCTTTAACCGGTCTGGTTAAATATTCATGTCCTTTCTTTGTCTTTATCTGTCATGACATTTTTGGCAGAACTAGAAGTCTATGTAGTCGTATAAATGTACCATATTTATTACAAAAAAAAGTACAGTCTGGCTTCCAAATGCAGGCCAGGGGAAATAACAAGGCTGAATAAACATATAAATACTATGTGCGTGCACAGTAAGCATAATGCACATTTGAAACACACAATCATCAGTTCTTGCTTGGCTGAAATTGAAAGATGAGAAAGTGTGTCTAATCCTAATCCTAACCCTAACGCTCCACACACTGTCTCCATGATGGTCGACCAACCTCTTGCTCCTCTCCCCATACAAATCTAAGTAGGCGTTAGTCTTCATTACTTGACACTTGATGACATTCTCGTGTACAATCAACTGCAAAAAGCTTAATGTGGAAGATAATAACAATGAAAATTACGATGTAAACATGTAAAATGACTGAAACAAGGTGTGTTTTTCAGAAGCCATCTGGAGAGACCAAGCTGGGCAACCAAGTTAAAAATACTCTTCTAGCAGTCTCTCTGGTGACATCATTCTGGGCTGGGTAGCTTTAGCCTTTTTTTCACTTATTTGGGGAAATGTTGGACATTTTAATGTAAACCCTTCTGTTTAACCTATCCCTCTAACATCTTCTGTCTTTGTTCAGTCTTCAGTCCTTTAGCTTAGCTTAGGTGATCACTGATAGTCTTGATACTAATAAATTATATTGTAACAGTTTTGATAACCCATCAATCATTTAAGTCTTTATTCATGTCATCAAACATGCTTTGCCTCTTCTCTGCCTTTTTTTGTTTTCTATATGTTAGTGATAAATAGAGATGGCCCAGTGCTGACCTCATTAAGCAAATCGGTTATTGGCCATGACTCGACCGTTCCACGTTAATGCAATTTCTTTGTCGATGTCATTATAGAATTCAATCAAATTGTTCCCACTATTGGTTAAATGCAGTCATGGTAGGTGCTGAGTTTTCAGCACCACAGTCATCTCTGGCCTCATGTTACCTTATATAAAACAGATTCAAATGAGCTCTACACAGTAAGGTTGAAAAAGAGAACAATGGTATTACATCTGTAGCAGCAGATATTCTGACCTGAGTTGGATTTGTACAACTGCAATAGCACTTTGTCAAGCAAAATAAGCATTGAGAATAAATGTCGTCACTGACGTTGTAATGGGCATTTTATAGAAAAAAATCATCAGTTGATTGACAAAAAATTCTGTTATTAGTTATTACTTATAGTGAAACTTGCAGCCCTACAGGAATAGTGTTATATCCCCTCTTATTTACTTCCTCACTTCTTTGATTCAGCTCTTTGTATACCTCTCCCCTCTTCAAGTAACATCTGGTGCTTAAACTATGCTCGGCTGACACAATGCCTGACAGTCGGATCCCTTGAGTCTCCTTTTGAGTGACAAGAGCACCAGTAGTTTGGTTGAAAACAAAATGACATATATGGATGCCTCAAGAGGACAAATTAAAGGTAAATAAAGTGTTAATTTAATGTTTACCTCAACGCTTGTGAAAGGGTTCACATAGGTGGGTGCTGTAGAAGCATATCATCAGCCTGGTACTAAAAACTATTGCATTCAGGATGCTGTTCGGCAGTCAACTATGAAACGTCACGTGTCTGAGCATCCTTGAATGCACCAAAAAGGCCAGTTGATAAACAGTCTCTGCTCACAGCTGCAGTGCCATGCAATGATAATGTAACTCTGATAAAAAATAAGGCTGATTAAATGTCGCTGTGATGGATTACCCATCTTAAGTTTCAAGTATCTACAAATTCATCTGCATAGCACACAGAGATGAATGTTTCGGTGTTTTCAGCCAGTCACAGAGAGACAAAATCGGTAAAATGAAACAGGCACACTGTCCTCAAGAAGTTTGAGGGTTTAATGTGGCTCAAGATGTTTATCACATGTGATCCAGTCAGTGTGTCTCCACTGTCTTGATACAGAAGACGCAACTTTAAAAAAATCCTCCAAATCAGTTTGTGCACTAGATGGCACTGTTGTCATATCTCACCACACACACACACACACACACACACACACACACACACACACACACAAACAAGCACAGATTGGCAAACACAACGCTACCTAAGGCTCAAGAGATGGAGAGGCGCTTTCTGTCTGTCTCTCTCTTTTCCTCCCTGTCTGTCTCTCTGACTGTCTGTCTCTCTTCCTCTCTGTCTCTCCCTCTGACACACATACATGCACTCTCTTTCTCCTTCCTCCCTCTTTCTATCTCTCTCTCTCTCACTCACACACACACACACACACTCTTACATTACCTCTGTCTATTCATCCACCGTGATGTATCATTATTACAAAAACAGACGCCCCATAATACTAAAACCCATTGTTACAGCAGCCAAGTGATGGAAAATCAAAAAGATTTACAGTTAGGGATGCAGTATTGTGTGATTCATCAAATTACAAAAACCGTGGAGAGATGTAACCCTAAGCTGCTGCAGTAGAGACAGGCTGCAAAACCCTGCCTCATATTCACGCACTTGCACTAGTTACATTCACTCATACCTACCAGCTGCATGTTACTGCAGCCTTCCACCATCAGCTCCACTGAAATAGTTTCTTTTTGTGAAGTGCTTTGCTGAAGAGCACTTCAGGAGAGTGGATTACCGCTCAGTCATACTCCCACAGTTTATTCTGACTATGGGGGCTTCAAGTATCATCTGCCTGGTCACCAAAGCTCTTTCTTTGGGGAGGTCGGCACCTAAAGGAGAGGCAAAATCAAGTATGAACAGCTTTGTATGTATCTGTAGTCATCGTCACTGTGTCAGAGAATGCACTTGATCCAATGATCATCTCGACTTGGTTATCAAAACAGGCAAGCACAGAGGCAGCACACGGATACAGAGTGAGGCTGTCCTCAGATGACAGCCTTGCCTGTTTGTTCAAATGCTTTAAATGACCGGTGTTTACTGTCAAGTCACCTCTTGTGGTTGTTCCATTAATGACTGTTCCCCCTGTCATAATCAAACGTTTATGTAGCGGGATGCTGTTGTAGCATCTCAAAACCCCATAAAGAGGTGGTTAGGGCGGATGGTTGTGAGTACAAAGTGTCAGATTGTGACACTGAAGACTGTGGTTAGCTTCCTGTCTCCTTCCAAACAACAATATGTGGTTCCATATCAGAAAATCAAGATCAAATGGGTTGTTGTAGAAGTCGGTGACAACCAGCCAACTTTGTAGTTTAGATATGAGGATTCACTGCATGCAGAGTAGCACCTGATAGATTGCATATTTGTTGATTCTGGATTTTAGATAATTAATCTGTACAAAATGTACCAGACATTTTATTTATTTATTGTTTGAGTCATTGATCAAGCAAAAATATACTTAGTTGCTTGTTCCAACTTCTAAAATGTGAGGATTCTCTCTTGTTCTTATTTATGCCATAGAAATCAACATAATCTGCCTGAGGTTTGGACTTCTGGCTGGACAAGATGCACAATTTGAAGATTTCATTGTTCATTTTTTTGTCAGACCTTTTAGACTTAAGAACAACACCATTAACAAAAAAGACAAAATAACTGATAATTAATCATTTGTTGCTCTTTTATTTCACCAGACAGCAAGATATATGTTATAATTAAATGTATTACTAAGCTGTACATCAAGATAAAACTAAAGCCCCCCTTTCATATCAGTAAGCGAGACTAAATCTACCTCTCAGTTTAATGCAATACAATTCAACAGCAGCTGAAGGTGAAGCCTCCAAAATGACCACAAAGCTGAATAAACAGATCTCTTAAATAGCAGCAAAGACTGACCATTATGACTTTCATGAAGGCAGGATTTATTACTGGGCTACTGCCATTGACTGCATTAGTTTTAACTAGATATACCTTCTAAACTGAAAACTGAGTGTATATAACTGGAGAGGACAGCTCAATGACAATCATTTTCAAGTTAGCAAAACATTTAATCATGATTTGCAGACAGGTCACTTTACATCATCAAAATTTCAAGGTTGACCTCTGTTCATCATCGCTGAGCCAGTAAGAAGTGCCTAGCACACGCACCTGAAACAACAGCAAAACAAATTTGCTCTTTTGTGGAGCTGACAGTTAAAACACTTAGATACTTGCCAAGAAACTTAATATTGCAGCGGGTCAATGAAGGCAAACGAGTACATCACAAACTCATGCACACACTCCAGGAAGCAGTTTGCACTGCATGAGGGTGTTTGGGTGAAGTAGCAGGTAGGACAGTCTGACTGACTGCTTGTTTCGGAGGACACAAAACGGCTGCGACGTCTGGCCACAGACACCGAGCTGTGACAGTTCAGCCATCACATCTGATTTAACAGAAGTTGCTGGTTCACTCGTCACGCCGACGGTAGCCAATACTGCTGCTGCTTACACTGCTCCCTTGGGAAGTGTACCTAACTGTCATACATCCTGTACAATCCTATTTAAAGGACAGCTAAAATCAGCTGGCTCTGAGCAAAATGTTTTGACAGATATGACTGGGTTGAAGTTGAAGACCAGAAGTACACAACACCAACGGCAGAACTACATTTACTGCAGGACTGAACTTAAGTAAACCTCTGAGGTACTTGAGAGAAATAGTTTATACTTTTTACTCCACTGCATTAATTTTACTGTCCCGATTACTTGTTTTTTAATATTATTCACTGTTGTATGTATTAAACTACCCGACAAGGTCTGAAACCTCTCAAAACACACAAAAAACTTTCTTCTTCAGTTTTCAATATGTCAACACTAACAGAACCTGCTGCTTGGCCATCTGCAATACTGCAAGTCAGGGATTCTTCTGCTTTTCAAGCTGAGATCCAAATCAATAGTCTCTCCTCCTCCTCTTCAGGAGCCAGACTACTTTCCTCCGAACACCTTGTACCGTAGCCCAGTGCAAAACCTTACTAACTATACAGCCAAGGCCTAAAAACAGAACATTTGTCATGTTCACTGTACAAAGTGTTTCAATGCCACCTCCTCCAAAGAGATCAAACCGTTAACCTGGAGATTAAATGACCTTGAATTATCTCAAAAATATTAAGAAAAAGGTGTCTTACAGCCCACTGCGCTTTAAGATGAGTCAGACTACAGGCTGGTTGCCAGCATTTAACATTTCACCACTATGAGACTACCTACATAAGCCTGCAACCTGTGTAAACACTCAGCTACTGCTTTTCATTTCATTCAGAACTGAACTCAAGCAATTCAGAAGATTTCTGTGTTGTGCAATACTGCTGAAGTACTGCTGAGCAAAGGTTTGCCAGCTCCCATAATGTGCACAACCTGCTGCAGATATGCAGCATGCTCCATTTACACCTACACATTCAGATAAAGATGAAATAGTATCTATTTTCATGTGGTTAAAGGTCTCACCCTCAGAGAGAAGAATGGGAGAAAGGTGGGGAACAGATGGCGGTGAGAAGAGCGGAGGAAAGGAAAGGGAAAAGGGAGGAAGACTGTGTGTTTCAGTGTGTCAACACATAGATATTTCCTCCGCAGCACTCTGTCTCTCTTCATATCTCACCCAAGTGTCAGGGGAGTGGGCGGCTGGGCCTGTCTGGAGAGACCACACACATGTTTAGCCCTTAGTAAACTAGCTTTGGCAGTGCTGGTTGGTATCGTGAACACATACTGCAGTTGTGTTCAACACGCACTGTAAGTTTCGTAGTTGTTGTGTAGTTTTATAGTTACAGACAGAAGAGAAGCGGTACTGTATCCATAAGTGCATCTTAGCTATGCTGGCCTGGCTCTGGGGATGGCAGTGCCGATCTGTTGGTCTGTCAGATGGTCTACCAATTGGACAACAACTGTTTGATGAATTGCCATGAAACTCTGTACAGACATTCATGGTCCCCAAAGCACAAAGCCCAGTGACTTTGGTGATCCACCACCATGAGGTTGACATTTGTTTATTTGAAATGTCATGAAATCTGGTACAAACATTTCTGCCTCCCAAAGGATATAATGGAATAACTTTGATGATTTGGTGATTAAATGTTTAATCTGGAAACATTATCAGCTAATATATTATAATTTTCAAATACTTCCTCACAGAGATGCCAGTATGACTGTAGATGTTTGGTCTCACCTGAATATATTTTTTAAACCATCTCCTAGATCTCTCCTCTACCCCTAGATCAGACTAATACTGTTAACCTAGCTGCCAGTTTGTATCTTTTTTAAAAAACACATATTTGATAGAACAATGCCTAAGCATACTTTTCTTAATCTGTGAAGAGTACCTCTTTTGTGAAATATGAAAAAAAACTGTGTGCTTGTATATAAAGTGTTTGACATAGTCATAAAAAACTAATTTATAAGGGTGATGAAAATGATTTGATCGAAGAGGAAAAGGGCTGTGGAGGCCAAATAACTTACAGTTGGGTACAATAGACTTTGAAGGCAAACTGCAGCATTGGTGGGAAAACCCATAAACTGGCTCCATCGATAATTTGATTCATACTTTGTGATATCTCCCAAATGGAATGAGTTATAGAGGCAGTTGCATCTTACATTTGCACAATACCGTCCTGCCCTTCAGAGAGACAACCTATTTGTCACGCTTGGACAGACTTCAGCCAGTGTAGCAAGACATAAATTGGTCATTCAGATTTAGAAAACAGGATTGTTGAGAGCCGTAACAAGGATTTTGATGGTGACTTATTAATTAGCATTATAACAGAAGTATAAAAACTATCTACAAAGAATACAAGGGGAGCAAAGTTAGTCACTTTCTACTGTATTTAACTCTGAATTCATTCACTAAGATGATACAACATTTAGTGTTGGTGTCGCTTAGTGTTTATTGGAAAATAATTGTGTAAATGACTTAAAATCTGTATTGAAATTCATCTAGTGCTCAAATTATTTGACACTGCCTCAGTAGGTTTCACAAATACAAATGCTGATAATTCCTTCATTTTGTTGTCACTGGTTTTATTGCTGTTAATTGCGACAATGGATTCAGATGACATGCATAATTTGTAGCAATCCTTCAGAAGGAAACAAACAAGGAAAACAAAGCAGAGTAGACCTGAGAGCAATACTAAATACATGACAAATGTTTATATGAACTATTATTGAGTATTTTATGGAACAAAAGAGAAATTCAAACAATAAAATGCCCCAGTGCTTCACCTACAGCAGGACAGAATCAAATCAGGCTGAAGAGGAAAAGGAAACTTGTTGAATGAAGGCCACAGAGTGGTCCCTACATACTAACTCTGTAGAAAGAACCAAATAGGTTTCGACTTGCAGCTCTTGTACAAAATATTTAACTCTTCCATCTTTCAACCTAAAGCTTAAAAGGTTTGAGTGATTTTTTTTCTAAGCCAATGATTTAAAGCCAATGATTTAACTTTGAAAGTTAATGTGCATCTAAGATTATTTTAATTGGGTGTCATGTGCAGTCAGCGCAGCAATTTACACATCTACATTCATGTACTGTGTGGGAGATGGGTCAAATAGTAAAAACTCTTGGAAACAAAGACACATAATGGTTGTGAAATAAAGCCAAAAAGTGCCAGATCTGGCAGATACTGGACACAGGTTATTACCCTTGACATGGACACATGTTTGTTAGTATAGTATTTGGTTTTGGGGCTCTTCAGTGTTGGTAAATGAAAAGCTTGGAAGGAACTATGAAACAATGAATGGAGCCAAATTCAGGCAAATCCTCTAGATGAACCTGCCTAAAATTGCCAGAAATCTTGGATCAGGGTAATGATGCATTTTCCAAGATGACAGTGATCCTCAGCATACAACCAAATTAAATCTGGAATGAGCTCAGAGGAAAATTGTGAAAGTCCTTGAGTGGCCCAGCCAAGTACAAACTTGAAAGTGATTTTAAAATTTGTGGGGTGGTTTGGAGATAACTGCTCAGGTGCTCGCCATCAGTCATGAAGGCAAAGAGGAACAAAGGAAATACCCTGAATCCAGATGTGCCAAGCTGATACAGATGTTTCTAAGAAAACCCAAATCTGTAATCCCTACACTAATACTCTAGTTTACTTTATGTATCCTTTTCCTATTTAAATTTCATTCATCTTGAAGATCACATGCACTCCTCTGTTTAAGTTAAAAAATATGGATGGAGGCTGCAGCACTACAAAACACAAACGGAATGCACAACACAAACACTCAGTTTCAATTGTGGAAACAGCTGTATCTCACATTAAAACCTAAGTACTCTTAGGTCTAAAAAGAGCAAAAAGTATTTGACATAAGTACTAAGAAAGCAGCACTGATTTTGTTAACCTTTAATATTTTTATAGCAACCTATTACACGTGATTCAAAGATTGACTGAATCACTGAAAAGCATCAATCATCAGGCTGAACATTTTCAGCAGCCATACGTAACTTTGCAAATCATTGCCAGCCAATTTTAATTAACCTAAAGTAATTTATAGAAACATGACTAAAGTCATATGTCAGGACTAATCCACTGACAAAGAACCCTGTTTAGGGTAAGACACTTTGCAGAAAACAACTTCCATACACAGTGCCTTCTAGGATATGATACAGTCATTTACCAAACAACCTGTGACTCATCAAAGGTGATGGGCAGAGGTCAGAGAGAGAGCTGCCAGGCTAACATGAACCCAACACTTTGAACCAACTGCTTCTCTCCTGTTGGGTTGAATTGGTAAGAGGAGTCTTCAGCCATGTCTTAATAGATCGTCTGGTGTCCTGCCGTGACATTTAAATGGATTTCCATAAACCTAGCACATCAAAATAGCAGAAAGGCTACATTTATCAATAAGCTATCCATCTGCAACAGCTCATCCCCGGAGACACAGTCTCACTGAGCTGCTGTGGGCGATGAATAAGCAGTGTGTGTCACTCGGTCATTTAGCAACAACACTGAGCAAAGCAAAATGTGCATCCTAGATGACTTCACATTCAGCTTCTGTCATTCTCTGTTCTGATCCTGGTTCAAATGCAGCTAATATCCCACTGAAAGCTGCTGTAACATTGGGATACTGTGGAAATCCTTTTCACTCTAACATGCATAACAATGCCAAACTGTATCTGCCATTATGGAATCAATTACATCATATTTAACCTGTATTCAATTTATAGTTGTTTGTTTGTTATTAAAACCAGACTGTCATCAAGGTTTGCCAATGGCCAATAACAGCTGGCACTGAATATTTAAACGAGTGTTTTGGATGTTTTCTAATTGGGACCATTGACAATGGCCTGTATATACAGAGTACATAAAGGATGTCATTGGAGCAGGCTTAGAGACTTGGGTTTGTTCTTGGACAGAATACAGTCTGTGTATAATATGACTGAATAGACTGAAATTTGTACTGCTGGCACTAAAATGTATGATTCATCAACACATGCTCATGCTCAACATATTCATTAAAATCTGATTTTGATATTGCACCAGTGTATGAAATGACATGTATGATCAACTACATGTTTATATTATTATCAGATTCTTCATCTTTTATTAGTTTCAGGACACTCCAGTCAAGTGCTCTGAAAGTCCAGTGCCCAGAGAGTAGCAGAGTAATTTAGATTGTAATAAATCATATAGACAGTATTATGAAGAAAAATATTCAATTTCATGTTCTATTTAATTTTGCAGTAATGTATATAATTTATATGTTTTCTGGAAAATTGATTGAGAAATTGTAAATGAGTAAAAGAATCAGACAGGGCTGTTTGTTTTCTGGCTAATCCACCAAATCAAATACCTGACAAATTAAAGCACTTTATCACATTAATGTAAAAATCATACAAAAATCCAATAATGCCATATAACAGTCTTGCCCATTGATTTGCAGTATTGCCCACAAAAGCCTTATACACCCAGATACATTAGAGGCATATTTACAACATAGTATTTATATTGTCACTATACCATATACATTGCCATATTGCCCACTCCCAATGTACATGAAACCTTTGTGTGGAAGGGCATCAGTAGCAGTTTGTCTGGAAAATAAATCCTTTGATGAAACAGTTTGATGAAATAAAAAATATTTTAAATTTATTTTTTTAAATTTTATTTTTTATTTTTTGTCAGTGCAGTTTAATGTGGATCTGAACTTCACCAGTCTTTTCTCATATTTCAAGATGTACAGTATTTTTCATGCTCACCGTGGTCGCCCGTTTCTAAAATGACTGATCTGATATTGGTAACACAGCAGTGGCATCCCAGGAGGCAACAAACACTAAACACCAGTAGCAGGAAGAGGGTGACAGAGAGTGCAGCAGGTCAGCTCCGAGGATATTGCTTGGTGAGACCTGTTGAAGTGTCACAGGAAGTCTATTTTCCACTTCAGGTACTGTAGCTGATTGGACTTTGGAGTAAGACTTACCTGTGACCAATTAACAATCAGTGCACAGCCTGTTTGACCTGCCACTCTCCCAGAGGCCTGGACAAGCTATGGAAAGATGCACTGGCCACTACATACACGTCTGTATATCCTACACTGAGAGTTCATAGGTCAGTGACCGCTTCCACTGACAGTGAGGATGCAGCCTTGATGTACTAGCTCACCAACAGAAAGCTCACTCTCACCTCGTTGCGGATGCCTGACCTGATATTTGGGCTCAGACCTCTCTTTGCTTTGTCTATATTTTATGAAAAGGTTGTGCGTCTTTTGAGTCTTCACTTGACTGAGGAATACCCAAGGTTGAAAGAAATTTAATTTCAGTTATAATTTCTTTCTCCCACTGGCTCAGAGACTGATCAGTAAAGCCTATCTTAAATGTCAACTGCTTTTTATTGTACTGTGACAACAGTCTCATTCACTCTTGAGTTGCAACATTTGGTGGCGAACATAGGCAAAGGGAGTTTCAAAAAGGTTTCAAAAAGGTTGCATGTGTAAGAAAAGGACCCGGCTTTTTACTTGATAAGGAGTTCATGGACTCACTTTAAAGTTCCAATTTTAAGTAAGCACAATGTATTTATTTATTAATAAGTGTATGGATTATCAAAATCATATTTACAAATTAAACCTTTTGCCACTGAGTCAGCTCCAGTGTTTTCAGATGCATCCCCTGGCCTTCAAATGTACTATTAAATAATCCACCTCTGTGCCATAAAGTGCCAAAAATTAAATTTGATCAAACTTTAACTCATTATTTCACAAATAATCTGAATTATTGTGTATTATAGTCAAAAGATAACATATGGCACCTTCAAGGCTTGACTATTGAAGAAAGGAGAGCAAACTCTTCACAGGGATGAAGTGATTCAATTGTTATATCTCAGTGACCTGAAGCAACAGAATAAATAAAGAATGGGTCACCAAGAAACCACTTGTCCTAAGTATTTTTAAATTCAACAGAGTTTGTAGAAAAGTCTCAGTAGCTCAGCACCCTCAGTTTTTCCTTTATTGTCTGTCCTCCCACAGTATTTTTCCAGATCATCCAAGGTTTTTGTTCTTGGATATCCAAAAAGCAAAGTTTATAAAACTTGAGGCTAAACTGGTGTCTCATTGTAACGCCCATTTCTCCCACCTCTCCCTGTGTCTCTCCATGGCCCCTTCTTTTCCTCCTATCTCAGTTCCACCCAGTTTCCACCTCCCCCACCCCCCTCTCCTCTCCCCCACCAGGTTCTTGGCAGTGCTTGGCAGTCGCCCACCTTGTCTAACTAGCAGGTTGATGTGTGTCTGTTCGGTGTGTACTTTCTACGTCTCTCCTGTGTGTGTGTGTGTGTGTGTGTGCGCGCACACAAGATTGAGTGTGTGTCTCTCTAATGTGTGTGTGTGTGTGTCTTGCAGTAGTCTAGACGTGGTTTCCTCTCCTGTGTTTGTCTTTCTCCTCAGGCCAGCTGATCTGTTCAGCCAGGAATGTTACTGCTACTGCTGCCATACTGTCAACACACACTCTCTCTTTCTCTGCAACCCCCCCCTTTCTCTCCCCCTTTATCTCTCCTCTCATTTTATTTTTCTCTCTTTCTTCTACACATACCTACACATATCTGCCAGCTATTTGTTTTCCCGACTCTCTCTCTTGTCTTCTCAGTGTTCATCCATCCACCTCTCTCCTTCTTTCTTTCATTTTCTTTCCAAAGGACACAAATTCAAACCCCATCTTTCCTTCTCTCTCCTAAAAGGCTTATAATGTCCATCTTTGATCACCATCACTTCTTTGTCCCCCTTCTTTCCTCCTCCTTATTGTGCAGCTCTTCTCCCCCACCCCTACTCCCTCCCTTACACCCACTCATTTCTCTTCCTGCAGACAAAGTTGTCTTTCACTGGATGTCTGCTGGCAAAAGACCAGCACACCTTAGTGTGTGTGTGTATGTAGTTTTAGTGTGTGTATGTGTGTGTGTGTATGTGTGTGTACAATTATTCAAATATTAATATTCCTGTAAGTCCTTGCAGGTGTGTTTTTGTGTGTGTGTGTATTTGATCAATGACACAAATGCAACTACTGTTTAATTAAGTGTGTGTGTGTGTGTGTGTGTGTGTGTGTGCATGTGTGTGTGTGTCCATGGCACTGCCAGCCAGACTGGCATCAGAGTGGCACACCTCAAAGACTGGAGACAGACAAAATTAGAAACATGCACACATATATGCATAAACCAGATAAATTGCAGTACTGGTGACCTGTTTTTCCTATTTATTTTCTTTATTTATTCATCTTTCAAACTCATAATACATATTCATACTGCCTAACCACCTTTGGGGAAAGTGTGACTTTGTGTCTTTCTGTGTGCGTCATGCGTATGTAATGAAGCACATGCAAGTACAGTACACACAAGCTGTTATGAAAACATTCAAAATAATCATTTTATTTATAATCTATTTGTACTGTTTATTCAGTTTGTTTTTATAGATTGCAAACTATATGCAAACTGTCAAATAAGTAAACTGTCAACAAATGACTTTGTCACTTTGTAAATGGTCTCAAAAATGTCAAATAAGATTACAGTATATGTCTCTATAAATCTACAGCGAGATCACTGGCTTAACTTAGCATTACTGGAAACAGGGGGAAACTAGCCTGGCTCTGACTGAAGGTAATAAAACACAACTGAGGCTCATTAATTAACAGTTCTATCTCATTTGTTCAATCCACAAACAAACACAAGTGAAAAACAATGCATTGAGGTTTTCGCAGGGCTTATATCCAGGCCAACTTCTTGGATGCAATGACTTCCTAGAGTCTTGTCCTCGCTGTGAGGTTGCCTGGCCAAGTGCAGTCTTTATGATAAACTAAGCTCACTGGCTGCTGGCTCCAGCTTAATATCAAATGGACAGACATGAGAGTGGTATTGATCCTCTCATCTAGCTTTTGGCAAGAAACTCAATTAACATATTTCACTAAAATGTCAAACTATTCCTTTTACTAGTGTCTTATAAATTAGATGTACATTATTACCAAGTGTTGCAAAGATTTTTGGTGACTTTTATCCTGTTTACAGTTTCTGTGGACATAAACCCTTGAACTGCTTTTTTTCACCTGCCTGAGGCAAAACATGTTTGAGGTCCAACACAATTTGTGCCTTTCTTGTGCCTTGACCAGCCAGGAGTTGCTACAGATGGGTTGTGGATTTCAAGTAGTCCTTAAATTCTAAGAATCTAAAAGTTTAAGCTACCGTCCTGTCCTAAATGTAATTTCCTTTGTTTTTATCGTAATCCATTACTATCAGGGGTGTTGGTCGAATGGTTCCCTGTTAGGACTGAATAGTGCTTTTGCTTGAATGGCCATACTTACCGACTTACCATCCACAGAACATGCAACCAAAGCAGAGGAGCGTGTGCCACCTGTGCAGCCATTAAACGCAGATTTTAACTGGTCAAGGTTTGTCAATCGATGTACCTGTGTCTTTATTTGGTCAAAATGAATCCAGACACTGAGTTGAAACAGTAACCTGTTTTCATCCTTCCTTACCCCCTTTTTAATTCCTTACTTCCTTCACTTTTTGTCTTTTGTACCCTTTCCTTCCTCTCTTCTATGCTCCTTACTTCCTTCATCCCTCCCCTTCACCCTGACTCTCTCCGTTCTTTCCTCTCCCTCTGCTTTAGGCCTTCAGGTTGTAAAAATTAATCTTCATAAAAGGAAAAAAGTTTCTTCTTTCATCTCTCTCGGTCCTCCTACACATGCATGCGTGCACACGCGCACACACACACACACACATGCAGACACACTTTCTCGCACTTTTAAATTAAACTGATAAAATTCTCTTTCTAGTTGGCCTTGACAACGACCTGCGCTCTCTGGTACACACACACGCGCACACGAGCACACACACACACGCACCTTGGCACTGGCCACACATCTCGCATAAATAAGCAATGGGGAAGGGAGTATAAAAAAAAGTGATGCGGAGGAAGAAAACAGAAGAAAAGAGACGATGAATTAAAAAGAGGACTTGTGTCTCAGAGTTCCTCACCTGTTCTCAGGCTTAGCTGGAACAATATGAAGGAATTAAAACACTAATAAGAAGCTCAAACAGCCGTCACACCTGTCACCCATCCCCACCAGAGATTCAAAATGAGCCTGGATCTAGATGACACTGAAAGAACTCTGCATGGACACACGTGGACACACGCACGCACACACACACACACACACACACACACGCACACACACACACACACACACACGCATACACTGCTTCTTCTCTCAGTCTCTAACCATCTGGTTAACTTATCAGTCCTCTCTCTTGCGGTTGCCGTGGCAACCAAAGAAAACAGCAACTGGGGGCTGCCACACAGTACAATGCCTCTCTGTCTTTCTCTCTTTCTTCCTTCGCTCTCCGTGCAGTCCCTTAATCCCTCCATCCCTTGTTCCCTCGACCCGTCACTCCTTCTCTGCATCATTTCTTCTCTCTCTCCCTTGCTCCTTCCCTTCATTCCCTCAACCCCTCATCCCTCGTCTCCTGTCTCCCCTCTTAGTTTTCCTGCTTCCCTCTCTCGTCTTCTCCTCTTTGCCTTTCCAGTCCAGATTCCTCCCTCCTTCTTTCTTTCTTGCTTTGCTAACTTTATCATCTCTCTCTTGCATTTTTTCAAGTCTCTCTCTTCATTTCTGTCATGTTTTCTTTTTTTCTTTTCCTCCCAAAGGCAACTCAGCCAATCAGGCTACTAAATTGAATTTCTGTTTCTGCTTTCTACATGAAATGGAGAAAGAGTTATGATTTTCACAAAGAGAAAGAAACAGAGGGAATGTGCAGTAGGAGGGTGTGTTTGTGTGTGTGTCTTTTTAGGAAAAGATAGAGATAAAGTGTGTTTACATTCTGATTTTTGTCTTTGTTGTAAGTTACCTTTAACTCTGATGTCCTAACATGCAACTGAGCATGTCTGTGTTAAGGTTTATAGTACATTTCCAAGAAGTCAGAGTTCATGAATGAGCTGTTTAACCCCCAAAATGTTTCCACACTGATCAGTGTTTGACTCCCTGGATATTTGGTTGAGTGATTGTCCCTGCAATGCCAAATTCTCTGGTTTTAACTGCCAGATCTTATGTGGCTGAAAGTTACATTTTCATGAGTCAAAGAACTAACTGTAGTATGATGGGAATACATGTCTGACTAAATAAGTCAGACGTTTTCTCCCCTCTTCATTTACAGCAGGTTCTCACTTAAGGAGACACCACAAACACCACATAAGTTGTTCAGTGACTGTGTTTACAGTGGGATTGCACATTTTTGATTTTCTGGACAGCAAACTGTATTTGCTGAAATTTTAATGAACATAATATCTATTCCCCTGTTATTGCAGAAGGCCACTGATTTGTAATATCTTAAAATCTGTGTGTGGTTGGTTTTGTTCAATTTCAACAAAATCAAAGCAGATCTCACTGACACATGAGGATATAATAGGCCACTGGTCATTGCTTCGCTATGTAAGAAACTTAAGAAGGGCTTTCTAAAGTTGGAAAAACTTTAACTATAGCTCAAGTTGTTCTTTTCCACCAGGAGTTTCCTCCTGCTGCACATTTAATGCAGCTGTTAAATGTTATTAGTATGGTGAAATTATGGGAACACTTGATTTGCAGCAGTCAGTGTTTGGCACGTGCCTCAATTTCAATCAGCATGCTGATGAAAGCTACAGTGGCTTTATCACTACAAAACAAATCCAAAGGCTGTGAGCAGTTTTTGAAAAAAAGAAATTCAACAGTGGATTGGGCACAACTTTGGAATATTATATACTGTTTTTAGCATGTTTGGACAGTTGTGAGCTCACAGAAAAAGAGGAGTAAGGCAGATGGGGAAGAAAATGCAGAAAAGTTCCTCGACTGGATTAAAATGGTGGTTGTTGTGTTTACACTGTCAGCGCACAAAACCTTATAAGCCACCAGGGCGCCGGGATCAAAGCAGTTGAGTAAAGTGAGATCAGGCCCTGAGAAAAACCGTGAAGATGGAACAACGACAGCAAGGATTTCTTTTCCTTACTTAAGTTGAACTTTATACATAGACCAGGTTTGTCAGGGTTTTTTTGTTGTTTTTTGCTTGTGTATCTGAGCAGCCATAATACTGTTGTCTAATGATTCATGGAGCAGGTATTTGTCAAACTGGCCTGTTTAATCAGCTGTTTTCCTCTCTGCTCGTCCTGTGCACAAATTGCTCATTAGACCATTTTATGTTTATATTATTTTAAATCTAAGGTCATTATGATCCAATCTTTATCACAGATTTGTTGGTAGTACATTATTATGTTTACCCGTCTGAGACACAAATATGGCAAATGTTTCTTTTGACACTGCACATGAGAAAGATATTAAGAGAAGTATTGTGACAGAGAGCGTCACTCTCAGGAACTGCTGTGGATGATCAGTGGAAAGTGTCAAGGTCTTAAAATGAAGCATATTTGTGAAGGAGTGTGTCTGATTTTCTAAGTGTGTGCACGATTATCTCTGCACTGCACCACTGTGTTTTGCATATTCTGTGTGCTTGTGGGTGTGTTTCTCCGCTGCCCTTGCCTAAGGCAGTGTACGTGCATGTGTGTGTGTGTGTGTGAGTGTGTGTGCAAGTGATGGATGTGTTAGGTGAGCAGGTTAATGTCTTGCTAATGTAGATGAATCGTCCACAGTCCATGTTACACAAAAAGTGCAAACATACACCCACACACACACACGGATGAATGATCTAAATCGCAGAAAGCATTGTTTGACACACAACCACTCAGACACACTTTGTTGAGATAAATTGTCACAATGGCGTGAAAAGAGCGTGGGGCAATGCAGGGTGAAGGGTAGTGGACAGCCAGCAAGGGAACGCTGTATTTGCATGTGAGTTTTTATAAAAATAATAAGGAAGAATGTCAAACTATGTGCTGCAAAGGGATTATTCACTTTTATGTTATTTTCTTCTCTGTGTATATTCTCACTGTTTCCCTGAGTGACTCTAGCTGTCATTCTCCCTTTGTATTACTCTTTGATATAGAAATAACAAAGTGCGCGCACAGACACACACTCACACACATGCACACAGTGACTCATTGCCAGTAGTTTCTTCTGTCAAAGTGCACCCACTCTGGGTTCTGGAGACTGTCAGTGTCAGTGGTGTGTGCGCGTGTGTGTGTGTATGTCAGTGTGTCATAGGCCACAGGAGTAAGACTTAATTTGGACACTGAGCTGAGACCTCCAGTTCCTCTGGGTTTGACAGACAGACAGATAGACAACAGTCGGACTTTGAAGTGGCTCTGCTCGACGGCACAGAGCTGCTACCGAACGGGCGTCTTGCCACCTGTTGATGTTCCCACAGAAAACCTCATCAACACTCCCGCCTAGCTCTGTTGTCAATGCCAGGAGCTGCTGGTCCTCAGCCAATCACTGCAGGGAAACACACGACCCTCACGTTACTCATCTTTGTGTTTGCTGAGCAACAGTTAGTCATCTTTACAGGCTAATTGAAATTCACACTGTGTCGCAGTAAATAGCGTTAAATTAATAGGAATTAGATGGAGAAAGTATTTTATGGGCTTCAAAGCCTGAACTGATGCTGCTTTTCTTGATGAGGTCATTGAAGTTTACACACTGTTAAATTATCAATGTATGAATGAGTGGAGGGATGAGCAAAGGTGTTTTAAGAAAGACATGTTGAGGTAAATATTTGTTCCCCTTTTATTATTTGTTATTATTGTTTAGTCAAAGCTATTTAGTTTTTTTTGGTTCCTTGTGGAGCTGAAACTATTAGTCAATTTACAAAAGCAAATGTTATGATGATTAATTAATTGTTCAATCAGTTAAGTCATTTTTCAAGTGCAAATGCTGAACAGAGCTACAAGCATCTTATTTGTGATGCTCTTGCTTTTCTCTGTCTCATATTTTTGGAAGTTGAATGTTTGTTTGGTTTTACAGTTTGACCACACTGGTCACACTGGGCTTTAGGGAATTTTGATGAATGAGATTATAACATTTTTTGTAATTTTGAAAACAATTTACTTTCAGGAGGTATTTCAGCAGGTATTTCATTACTTATGTGACCAACGTAATAAGTCATTTTAATGTAATATCACAAGGTTTACATATGTGATATATTTACTCATTACTTGCCACGAGAAGAGAAAAATACAAGTTGTTTTAATTTTAATTGAACATAGGATTTTGTCTCCAGCTTTCCTTTTCTCTCCAGTTTATTAAAACATTTAGTTTCATGCCAAATTTTACTCTTAGTGTCTTAGTGCACTGTGTTGTCAGCAAGTGCATAATCTCATTTCACACATCCTACACTTAAATCACATCAGGGCCAAATGGGGGCTGCAAATATTGGCTCCACTTGCACTATTGAAGTCAGTGTTGGAAGTTTAAGTCAGGGGGTAATTGTGGCTGAAATTGCACCCTTCTTACTTTGACAAACATTACCGGATGGCTGATGATTTATGTTTGTTTATGTTTTAAACCTTTTCATTGCTCCAGATGCTCTTTCTGTTTTTCAGTGCCGTTCTGTAATTTCTTTCTCATTGGAACAGCAAATAATTGTTGGTGAAAGTAAGACAAGTAAAATGAATCCATTTTCAAAGAAAACTGCAGTGCATCAACATGCGAAAGCTGAGGTGAATGTGTTTTTGAACTAATGTAAATGAGCTTATGAAATAGTGAAGGCAATGCTTGAAATCCACAGCATAGTGAAAGATTTCAGGAAATACTTTTGACAAACACCAAACAACCGCTTTTTATCACACAGATTTAACGTCATTATTCTTCCTTTCTTCATCCACCATCCTTCCATTTTCACATTTCACTCATATTTCTTCATTTGTATTGCTTCCTTTTTATTTTGCCTTTCCTCCTCCTCCCCTCCCTCTTTTATTTGCCTCTGCATTTCTCTGCTGTTTTCTTTTGCTCTTTACTACGGTGTGTCTCCAGTGTTACAGTCATTTATTATTAAAATGTTGATTAATACTGATCCAAAAGGAGAAAGAAAGTAGAGTATGTCTCAAAATACAATATGGATTTTGTGTTGTTCCTTGATACAGTGCATCTACTGCCTCAAGTAAATAGTATTTTTTTTCAATAAGCATTCAGAAGGAGCAGACAGGAAGCTGCTCCAAGACTGGACCATTGCATTTCAATCTTTTTTCTTCTTTGGGATTCATGCCAGGAGTCTGTACAAACTCTTAATATATTCCGAACAATGCTGAGGTCCTAATGAGGGAGTGGAAACAGCATCATTTTAGTCCCAGCCGCCCTGTTTCCTTCGGGACACAGTTTAAAATTCTTCACTGACTCATCAGTGTATGTATAGAAATGCACAGTCTACCTGAAATAACAGCTCATCCTAAAACTCCCAAACTCCACAAGCTCCACAAGATCTGATGACTTTTTGACCGTCGGCACTTCCAGCACTCAGCTCTGTAACATACCTCCAGCTTTGTCATGGTTTTGGGTTGAGTTTCTTGGTTTGAGTTGAATTTGTTTGTTTCCTGTTTTATTTTGAAAAATGTTCCCCTTGTGTGTTTTCGTCTACTTGTTTCCTTACCTCTGATTAGCCGATTGATTTCACCTGTCTCTCGTTTTGCTGCCCTCCCCTGCCTATTTAAGTTTTGCCATTGCCTTTGTTTCGCTGTCTTTGCATTAGTTGTAGTTGTGTCTGTTTAGACCCCATGTCTTGCCATGTATATCTGCTCGATCAAGGTTATAGAGTTTTTGGATTTCTGTTTTTTTTGGGTTTTGGAGTATTACTCACCACGCCTTGTTCTGGACTGATTCCCTGGATTATTGACCCTGCCTGCCTTGACCATCCGTAAGCCTATGCCCTTTAATAAACTTCTTGAAAGATCTTTGTGCATCTCTGTGCCTGCCTGCGTCTGGGTCCAGCTCACCCCATAGCCCAGTCCTGACAAGCTTAGCTGACCTCAGGCCCTGAAACACACCTCTACCTCTCTGGATTCTTTTAGAAAAGACCATGATACTTTTCTATTTTACCCTTTCTGTTCTGAGTCTCACATACTTGACAATGACACTTTTGACTTTTATATTTGAATTAATACACAATCAAAATTCCTTTACTTCTCATGCATCTCTTTTAATAAGACTTTTAATCACAGCATTTTGATATTTTGAGCCTTTGAGAGGGACTAAATAACTTTTGCTGCATATTTCCTTTTACTGTTTTCCTGGATTTGAAAGATTTAGGGCCTGACTCTCAGTCAGACAGTCTCATGAACCCACAGCTGGACATTCACGGAAGGAGCTTGGTGATTTTCTATTTGTGGCACGAAACTCATCACATCACAACGAGCAGATCAAGGGGTGAATATATTGGCGATCTAGAAATGTTTCCAAACCTGCTGTTGGTTCAGTGTATGTGTGCAGAGAGGTTAGGAAGTTGGTTTTGCACTGAGATCCACCTGCTGGTTTTTAAGGTGTTTATTTCAGGCACACAGGCATCGCTGCAACATTATGATGGAGTGTCATGGTTGGCTGTATTTTAGTGTAAGGTGTGTATCCTTCCGTCTTATTCTCTCCTTTATCTTGCCTTGTTTGTTTCTCGCCCTGCTTCCCTGTAGCCCCTTCTGCAAATAATTTATTAAAAAAGCCATAGAGCTGAATTTTATTAACTGATTTGGGAATAAAAGTTTACAAAACTTTTTTCTCCTCCTTTCTCTCTTACTCTTTACCCTGTCTCTCTTTCTCCATCTGTCCTCTCATTTCATTTCCATTTCAAATCCTGGCTCCTATTCCTGAGACCCCCTTGACACCTTGACACACACACACACACATACACACACAGATATTTTTTACACAACATTTTTAATGATTTGCTACCCATACGGGGACGTCCTCTAACATTAATTCCTCAGCCTTTAACCTTAAACGTAACTGTCCCTTATCTTTACCGAACCCTCATTGTAACCCCAACCCCTAATCTCAAAAGAGGTGCAGCATTTTATCTTGTGAAGATGGGGAAAACATGCACACATCTCTCTCTCTCACACACACACACACATAGACAGCCCAAGGCCATAAAGTTGTAAATTCTGGGTCAAAGCAGCAAGGTGACAGAGCAGATAAATTCACCAGCAATCTGCTCAAAACTTGAATGACCTACAGAGACGCGCACAGACACACACACACACACACACACACACACACACACACACACACACACACAGTCCCTTGAAACTGTACATCCTGTAAATGATGTGTAAAATCGTGCTTACTATAGGCATATGCACTCTCTCACATACTGCACGTATAGAAAGAGAGCTAAAGAATAAATAGTCATGGGTTTGGAAGGTTGTGCATAATAGAAAACCCTGCTGTGGGGAAGATGGATCAGCAGAATCACACTAAACTTTCGTCATGAGCTACAAGGCTTACTCCTCATGTATTTACTGCCACACTGTGAGTAACTCACTGACACTCTGATTGTTAGGACCAAGGTGAGTGTTGCTCACTGGGAGCTCAAGGCCGGTGCTGTACAGTACCTGATGTGAACTCATGTCTCAGATCGTCATTTTTAGTTCATCACCATTGCTGTATTTTCGGATTTACTGCCAGTGCACCATCTTAGCTGCCCAACTCCAGCAAATTCACTCTCTTTGATGCATGTAGGACAGAAACACTTGGCTATCTGCATGGAAAAGGCATTTCACTCCAAGAGACAGAGGCTACAGAAAGAGAGGAATTTTAGGTCAGCCTAGCTGCACTGCTAACTCGTTGATATAAACACTGAGTAAAGACTGCATGAAGAAAGATTTTGATTGCACATCTGTTTTCTTACCCCAAATATTTACAGAAAAGCATGCCAAAATAAATACAATCACAATTACTTCCTGTTTTGTTATATCTAAAAAAAGCATTTATAAAAACCTCTTGATGCTCTGCTAATGTGCAGAAGGGACGTGGTCAATTGTGCAACTGGGCAGAGTTTTACCCAAGACGTGTTCGTTAAGGACGTTGATCAGTCTGTTGTTTATATTGCCGTTAATAACTTCCCCAGACTGCTGCTTGCACATCTACCCTGGTAATTACTCAGGTTCGATTGTCTCCACTCTTATAAAATTGGGATATAAACCCTTGACGCCAGATGTTGAGGGAAAAAAAACAGCTTAACCGAATGCTAGGTTGAATAACGTGAGTGTAGCAGCATGAAAATCCATTTAGCTGTTCATAAGCATCTCGTTAAAGCTTTCAGAACCGCTCGCTCGCTCTGTTTTCAGCACATAAATTCACATGGCCGGCACTACGCGTGGTATTGGAAAGTCAAGTAGGTTTTGATTGTTTCAGATTCTTGTTTGCTGTTAATTGAAATGGAGATTGGGGTCATCTCAAATAACCATACTGGTATCATACTTTATAGGGATTTGCTCAGGATTTAGCCTCTGCATTCAGGTTACAGATTTCCTTGGTTATAAGATGACCTTGTTGGTGAGTTGGTGACTTTTCTTTGTTATTACCAAGAGATGCTGTATTTTGCTGATGACATTATACCATCTGTTTTGGCAGAAGAATGACTGAACATGAGTTATTTCAGGCTGCTTCCATTCACCTCTCCTCCTCCATTCAGCTTGGTAATTAGAATCTGAATTGTTATGATGCTGCCGCTGATGGTGGTTGCTTCATCGTCTAAAGCAGCAGGAGGCATGATACAGGTGCAGCTAATGGGGTCAGGAAACACAGATTAATGATTGGCTCTTGCGTCCATACAACACAAAAGTTTTAGGCTCATTGATTGGATGGAAAAAGCATCTCTCTCTGCTGAAATATACCTTTAATAAGTACAACTAATGCCACATTTTAAAGAAAGCATTAATGCCGGGTCATTGTTTATCAGCAGTGATTTCTGCTGTCCAGAAAGCAAAGTTCAGGACTAATGCCACATGCTGGGATCAACGTCCAGAGTCCTACATGCTGTTAGATACTAAAACGGGTGGTGAAAAACACTGTAGTTAAGGTCAAATGGTCGAGTCAATACGTCCTATCTCATGCTACTAAAACGCCAAGTGTTCTAACCCTAACCAAATGCTTTAAGTTACCTGAACATACCCATACAAACATTAATCATTCTTCAGTTGTCAGCAGTAAACATTATGTGCAAAACAAAAGTGCACATTGTCAGGCAGATTCCACATAAATGTTTCCTCATTACTATGATTAAAAATGTAATCCAGGGAGTGTTACGTATCCTGCAAAATGTACTTGCTAATGCAAATTGGTTGTATTAAACATAATTTTTATGAAACAGGGTTGAAATAGATTGGATAGGATGTTGTATATTTTGTTATGGCAAAAGGGACTGGAGCACGTTGAGTGATATGCAGTTTTCAATAGTGCAACAGATGTTTGAAATCTAGTATATCTTAATCATGTATATGTTCTATAAGAAGGAAGCGGGAAACTGTGACAGAGAGCGAGGAGGCTTTGCTTCGAGTAATGAAGTAGTCCTTCTCATTAAACTTTATAAACATGATTCTCAGGATGTACTGTTGAACTGCTATCTTTGCAGTTTAGTCGACTCTAGTCTAGTCTTCTCTCTCTCTCTCATTAGCTGCTCTAACTGTTCCATCATATTTCATTTTATTACTATTCAAGATAGAAAGTCTTCTCAAATTACAGTTCGGTTAAAATGCAAAACACAGAACGAATGAATCCAGAATTGATGTTGAATACTCATGAGTTGGATGATGGGAGAAGGGAAAGGAAATTCAGAGAGTATGCCAGAGAAAATGAGAAAGAGAAGCAACATGAGTGAGTGTGTGTGTGTATGTTTTCCATTTTACACTATCAACTCCACATTTCCTTGAGATTGGGACAACATTTGACTTTGATACCAGGACTGCTTTGAATGAAATTGAAATGTTTTTCCCGGTCACGTAGTGCCAGCTCACAGGTGTGGCTGAAAGCTTCCCTCTGAGACAACAAATTCATTTGCTTTAGTTTATTTATCTGTGCGACTGAGTAGGCAGCGGGAAAGATTGGCCAACACAGAGCAAGCAACGCGTAATACAAGTTGTTCAATTAACCTTTCCACGCTCACTGTCTTCTCTTCTTTAGTATTCTCTGATCCTCTCTCCTTCCTCTTTGGTAATCCTGTAATTATCAAACTCAACTGGAGATAAAACACCTGAAAACATTTGAAGAAGCAAACAACAGAAAGACAAGAAGTGAGAGAGTAAACAGTGACATCAGATTGACACTGTAAAAAAGGTAAAAACTAGAAAAAATGCAAAAATGTAATATGAATAAACTGCAGAAATAGGTAGACTGCAAGAAGCCTCAGAAAAATACAAAATGATCACCCAATTGTCATTTCAGCACTCCTTTGAAAGTAAAATATATGAACTGTACAAGCTCTTTTAAACTATTACAGTAAAGGTGTGAAAGAGAAAACAAGAGAGTGGAGGCAAAAAAACAGGAAAACTCTTGTAGCAAACCAAGAACAGTCAAGTCAGGTTTCACATCTTCAGAATAAAACCACTTTGTCTCCTATAGTGATGAATTAGTAATGTGATTTTGAATAATTAATAATAGAAAAATCCATCTCTTTTAATCAATTGAGGACAATCACATTTACAGTTACCATTTTATTCATCCGTCAGGGTATTGTCCCTCTGTTTTTTTCATTTTTTTCCCTTTTCTGTACTCTGTTGCCCTCATTTTTTCCCTATTTAATCTGTCAGCTCAGTTCAGTTTAGTTTAATTTAGTTGTATTCAATTCATTTCCAACATCCTTTCTCGGCTGGAGGGTCAAAAATGTAATATTCTTAGATACACAAAGCAGAGCCAGTGCTGGTGCTGAAGTAATTTCTGAACTATTATAAAAATAAAAAAAGGTGAGGCATCTTATTGGTTAGATTTGGCAATAAACGATTTTAACTACTGATGCTTCTGGACAAACTTACAGGTTTATGTTTGCTGCAGTTTTTAGGGTTTCTCAAAAGTCATGTTTTCTGAAACTTTTAGTCTCGGTATCAGTGGAGACAGTTGTGAACCCTTCCCAAACCTCCATCCCAAAATGTTTTACACTCAAATGTGTTTGTCGACAGTGTCAGCCAACACAGGTAATGGAAAAAGACAAAAAAAAAAACCCTGTTGCCTGTTTCACACTTGTCTGATGTTGTGAGGTTGCAGTCACATGTCATTGATTGCTTTTTGTCTCCAAAAGACATTTGGGAGAAAAGTCAACACCCCAGCTATAATGAAAAAGTCATTTCGTGAACACAATCACATCTAACTTTTCAATAACTGTGAATAAACTTTTCATTACTTTTTCATTATGACTGGAGTGTGCCTCTTCACTAAATAAATATTTTTGTGGGAAACCCAAAATAATATATTTAACTTCTTTTTTGAGGCATAGCACTGATCTGAACGTCAGCACAGGAGCTGCTCGTGTTTCCTCTTATGATATCAGGGCGTCACCAGTTGTTTGTGTTTTCATCGTTCACACTCCATAAAGTGTTCAACCATCGCCATAGGCCTTTTTTCACGGACACACACACACATAGCACATATGTAAATAATAATATGAATTGTGGTTTAATTCAATTTACCTGCCTCAGTCTGAGGGTCCTGTTGTGCGTGTTGGTTTGCTGTCACACTGTTGTGGCTTATTTGGACACCTGAATAGAGCAGGGCAGTCATTAATGCTGTTTGTAAGGCTTTTCCTCCCAAAACAAGGTTAACCGTCTGCAGCAGAAAAGGTCTTTAAAATAGGAATCGCTGCTTTGGTCTAGGAATCTAAGTGTAGCATATAAGACAACGTGCTGACATCTTTAAACAGCAAACATTTCCATTTCCCCTGTATGTCCATTAAAATGATGGATTGTCTTTCTTCCCCCTAAGTCTGATTCAGTGGACACACCACGCTACAGTCTCCTTCGTTTCCGTCAACCAGCCAGAAAAAAAGTGGGTTTGTTTTGTTTTGTTTTTTTTAGTCCAATGGCAGATCAAATTTGGCCGTAAAGGTGACCATGTTTCCTTTCTTTCTTTCCAAACACTGACACAAAATATCAAACTAGCGATCATTGGAAGTGCATTTATAAGTTGTCAAAAACACCTGTCTGAACATTTGAGAATAATTACCCCAGTAACATGCCTGTTTTACATCTCCTGACATCAGCCTGTCACATCACCTTCAAATGTGTCTCAGTCCTTCATCTGCGTTTCTCTGTGTTACAGCAACACTATCACCTGGAGTTACTTTGTTATCCACGACTGAGCTTAATGTCATTGTTGAGCCAACAGGTGTAACCCAGAAAAATGTGCCCGTATCCCCGTAAAATCACACTGGGTGCTGCCACTGTGACCATAAATTCAGCTTCCTTTTCACTGCCACTGAAGCAGCTTAAGGATTTGTCTCGCAGCTTGGGGATTTATGTCCTGATGGCATAATAAAATAAAGATAGCCTTGTTCTGCTGATTCCTAGCTTCAAGAGGGACTTGCTTATGTTCACAACTCTTGAATGAGCTAAGATCATTGGATAGTGGATAGTATAATGTGATACTGCAGCTATCCTGTGAAATTCAACAATTCTGTCCTTGTCTCAGTGGACTGACAGATGTCAAAGGTCAGTGAAGCTCACCTGCAGCTGGGAGGCAAACCTTCCCATGCTGTCGGATGTTGACATATCAGTGAGTTGGATCACATTGGATTTCTCATCACGATTCCCCGGCTACATATTGCAAAATGACATGGATCATTAAATCCACCCTTACCTTCCAGCACAGACTGGACCTGTGCCTCAGGGACTCATCTTGACCTGGGGCTCATTCCCCAGAGGCATTTATATATGTCTTCAGAACAAACATGGGAGAATCTCGCAGTTCCCTCTTGTCCTGATGTAGCACATTTGTAGCATATGACTCGCTTAGGAAAATAACTCTGC
Organism: Datnioides undecimradiatus; assembly: GCA_008933995.1. Taxonomy (NCBI): domain Eukaryota; kingdom Metazoa; phylum Chordata; class Actinopteri; order Lobotiformes; family Datnioididae; genus Datnioides; species Datnioides undecimradiatus. Next base: position 5,386,174 of record WARS01000044.1, on the reverse strand, counting down.
TGAGGTTTTACCCATTTATCATAGATTCCACTAAATATCGAGGCTGTCAAAACCTTGTATGTTTTGTCACAGATGTTTTATTTAAAAGCAATTTATCACATTGAGATGGCCTCTGCTGATTGTTTGAAATTCTGCATTAAGCATTGTGCTTTAATGGGAACTCTGTTTTGGGATGAAGCTCAAAGGCCCTGCACGGCCACACAGGTGTTTTTACTTGTTCTGATTTGTCTTGACTGGACTATTAGACTTTTCCCCAGGTGTAGTTTGATGGAGTTTCAGTATGCTGGGAATTACGCCAAACTTAACCATCAGCCAATAAAAATGATAAAGCTATGACTTGTCCATTAAGAACAGGAGACTGTGGGAGGTGTCAGTCAATCTGAACACAGGCAGTCTGTGGTCATGCTGGATTTCAGTCCCCGTTCACTTCAGTGAGATTTGGTGAGTAATCCCACTTTGTTCATTCTGGTTGAACTCATGAACTTTGGACCTCTTGTATAATAAGTATTGATTGTTTATATCCTAGTTTTTATTACTGCACAGAGGGAAATTATTGAGCAAATTATTAGCTGATAAGCAAACAGTGATAGAGAAGAAGAAGAAGTGTATTTTCAGCTTGTGAGCTGTTGTTAACCCATTAGCCTTCCTTGCTCCTACACACTATGTTCAAAACCCTGCCCACATATTTCCCATGCCACTTGCCTTTTGCTTCAGTACATGAGTAATTTTTGCCTGGCAACATTTGACCTCACCACATCATTAGTGTGATGCCAATCAGTCACACTAACACAGTCATGAGAATTGAAAATAAATGAAAGTGATTGTACCATGGGTGTGTACAGCCTTTAAACTTGACGTGACTTAACATGACATGACTGGACTTGAATGTCTTTGGGTGAATTTTCCATTTAATTTACATTCATCTCCGAAGGCCAAGACAAAAAGTCAGAGCTCGAAGGAAACTGATGTCTTTCTTTTTACTCTGGATTTTTGTTTGTTATAAGATCACATCAGGATGGATGAATCTCATGTTTACATAGTATTTCTGTCTTTACATTTGAAAAAAACTTTAATTTTATATCAGTTTGAAGACCTTTTACATTCCTTTCATAATTATAGCTGCTAACAATAAGGGGAGCAGGAAGGTCTGAGTTAAAGCATCCTTTGTGTTTAATTTGTTTTGAGTGAGATCAGAAATGATGTATCAAATTAGGACAATCAATTTATCCATGCAGTAAAGAGAAGGAACAGGATAGAAGTCAGTATTTGCTTTTGTTGTTGTCCATATGCAGTAGCTGTGTTGTCTCTGATGGCCACTATAACAGAGTAACTGACAGAAGTGATGAACACTGATGAGTCTAATTGATAAAAAAAGGCCTTCCCTGTGGTGAAATGACAAAGAGCAGCATCACTCACCTGTCAGCTGCACTCTGTAATAACCCTTTGGTGTATATACAGTGTATGAGTCATATACAATACTCCACTGTGTGTGAATTTTATGTTAGGGAGGACATCGTCTTTAATGTCCCCATATACGCTGTAAATGGCTCAGCCTTAGCCTCCCAGCGAGTGTTTGAGACTCCCTTCAGACAAAAACGGTGCCACAACTGACTGACCTGTGACCATTAACAGCCTGCTTTATGCACCATACTAGCCATCACACACAAACAACGACACACAAATGCACATTTATTCTCTATATTACAGCTGACTGCTGTGTGCGTTTGTGTGTTTGTGTGCGTTTGTGTGTGTTTGTGTGTGTGTTTTAGAGCGAGACAGAAAGTTGTGTAGGAGCAGTTAATTTGGTATGTTGAGGGAATGTGTGTATAAATACCTTGGACAGGGTGATGCAGTAAGACACAAATTATAGTTATGGCAGTGTGTGTGTGTGTGTGTGTGTGTGCGTGTGTGTGGACAGTATGAGTCAACAGTATTTATAGTTATAGGACGAGGTGAACAGAGGACACAAAGCAAGCACACAAAAACACACACAAAGTTAACTATACATTAGACTATCGTCACATAGTGCACACACTCTCACTCACACACACACACACACACACACACACACACACACACAAACACACACACACACACAGGTACAAACAAACAACAGAATATTTCATGTCAGTTGACAGTAAGCTATCCATTGTTGCCACGTTGTGCTAATCAATACGGTCTCTATTGGACACATGCATCATTGGCAATGAGCTGTACTGACTGTGTGTATGTGTGTTTCACAGACCCTGTGAATGTTGTTTTGTTCATTTCTCTGCATGTGATATTTTTGTATTACAGACCTCATTAGAGCTGTGATAAACGCATCAGTTTCCATGCTGATTAATCACTCAATTATTATACTCGCTTAATCTATTAGTTGTTTAAATTAGAAAATGTCCTAAAAGCCTAAGTTGACATCTTAAAAACCCCAAATTTAAGTCAAGAAATCCAATAAATATTACATTGGACCATTGGAAACCTGTAACAAGTGATTTTTTTTGCCATTGACTTAAACCAATTATGCAGCCTTTTCAGTCTGATTTGTCTGTTTATTCCTGATGATCCAAATGATGAAAGAGACAGGAAACAAGTATTTCACTCTACTTGTACTACATGTAACAGTAAACTTTAACCTGAACTGATGATGACATAATCTTTTGCAGATATTCTTCTCATCTTTTCTCACTGTGTTCGAGTCTGAATACAGGAGTGTCCCATTGATTCACTATTCCTTCCTGTCAATTGGAGGAAAAATCTGGTTTAGACCCGGGGTCGATACTGATGTTTGGCTCAGATTATCTGGTGTGTGAGGCAATCCAACCATAAATCTCTCAATTTGCTCTCGACTGCCCTGATAATTAGTTTGATATTTAGGATTTAATATTTTAAAGATTACGTATCTACTTTCTGAGCTGGACCAATTGGAGAAAAGGATGCATGTATCCATGGATACAAGACTACAAGGAGGTGAATGAAATGACTAACAGCTGTTGTACAGGTGCGTTGGTTGCAGCCAAGACTGAAGGCTAAAGTTCGGTAGCATGGTACTGATGATAGATATTAAAAGTGACGGTTACAATCTCACCTCCAGTTCTCGCCGCAGAGCAGACAACCCGTGTTGATGGCATCTCCCCAAAAAAACATTTTTTCCAGACTCATTTAACCTTCTACTGTTTTCCACAGCAAAGTGGGTTCTAGCAACATGTCAACTTTCCTGTAAAATCACAAGAAATAACACGAGATCACATATAGTCATGTACTGTGTGATGTGAGTGTGTGCATATTGGACATTAAAGATAATATTTTCTGTGATGCAGAGTGTGGGATGCAACTAGATTTCAGAACTGGTTAGGATTTTAAATCTCCTGAAGTCTGAGCGAAGTCCTAAAAAATTGATATCCCCCCGGGGTATTTGTGTTGATCAGTTACCTAGTAAAATTAGTTTGTGTCATTATTTCTGTGTCCGCACAGAAGACTCGATAAACACTAGGGAACATCATTTGTATGTGCATTTCTGTGGCTGATGTGAGTTTGTGTGCTTCTATGTGTGTAAACATGAATAGTTTACCATAAATTATTTCCTATAAGCTACAAAATGAAACCCTGCTCTACTCAGCAGAAAATTACTTTGTCTCCTTTATTTGTCGTGTGGTTTGCATCACAGGTTTGCACTTATACCGGATAGAGCTCATATTTGTGCACATTTAGAATTATTGGTTCTTAGCTTCCACTGTTATGCAGCTTGACTACCAAGGAGCACAGCAGAAGAATAAGCTTCAATTCCTAAATCATCATTAGCAACAACCAACAGGCCACGGCTCAGCGCCCTGAAAATCCTCTTCTGACCCTCAAATGGTCCTCGGAGAGATGAGCTAGGAATAGAAAAACAGAATAAGCAGAGAGATGGAGGGTACTTTCACCTCGGATAGAGTTATTTGTCTCGGAAACAACAGGCCCATTCGTTTTTTTTACCATTTGCAGAACCATTTCACCAAGCAAGCCGAACAACAACAATGAATAGCACCATTCTTCACAGATGCAAAAGCAGATAAATAAAATATACGGTAATGCAATACCTTACAAGACGCTGCAGCCTGGAAAGTGGGCCGGCAGCCAGACAGTTGCCGCTCCTGGACTGGTGGAAGGGAGGGAATGAGAAATGCTCTAATATCCCTCAATGGTTATAGTCAAAGGTTCCCATCCAGTGTGGTGTTGCCGTGTAGCTGTTTTTACTTTTTCTTTGTGACCATTTTGAAGATATATTTAAGAAATGGGAGGTCCCCACTGCCCCATCGTACACTACAGCTGACTCTGAAAACCCTTTCCACTGCTGTTTATGGCTCCTTTCCCCCCACTGACCCACCAACAGCAAAGCGCTTCCAAAATTAACACAACAGCATTATATTTGCAGAGTTTTACCCCAAACTGTTTGATAATTGACCTGCCATTATGCAAGAAAGAGTTTATGATTGTAGTATAACCATACTGTTTTCTTTACTGCAACGAAAATATGATATTGGGCTTGATGCAAGAACATTTTGTATTCATATCCAAAATTTCTCATACTGTTTTTTTGTGAATTTTCTCTTAACTGCACAGACCTGCTGTAAATTGTCCATTTCAGCCTCACGGATGCCACCCGTTCACAAGAAGATGCATGCTTGTAAGATTCAATCATTTACACAGTCTTTTCTTTGGTTTGTGGGCAAATTTCAACCAAAGAGAAAGAGAAAGAATATCACACTGTCATGGTTCAAGTCCCACTGTCAAAAATCAGCAGATGAAAACACATCATATTTAGCAGTGCCAGTGGTGCAGAGTGTTGGGATCCAAACTAAAACACAAAATATTAATACTACATTTGTATGCAAAAAACACAACAACAAAACATTTAAAAGGCAAAGCGATCCATGGCAGGAGGCGATTAAGGAGACAGGACAGTCACAGAGACGGATGAGAGAATATTATAAAGTAGGTGATGTTACACTGTCAGATGCAAAGGAGGATGTTCCTCTGGACAGACTTTCAAAAAGACCCTGAGGCTCTCGAAGTTCAACAGCTTTCCTAACAACTAGTCAGGATATAAGGCCAAAATATGACAATGCAAATACTAAAATCACTTTGGGGTAAATTGGCATTAACTCATAACTTACATGAAACATATTTACACTCCAAATTCATTCAGATTCAGTGTCAAACAAGTGTTATTTATTTTGTGGAGAAGGGCACAGGAGAGAAGGATCTCCACACAACTAATACAACACGGCTGGACCACTTGTGGAATTTAATTGGTGTATGCCAGAAAATTCCTTAAATCGCTGCTGCGAGAACAGATTTGGTGACATAGGAGCAGTTCTTGCATGCGCCTATTGTTGCAAACTGTAGTGAGTGATTCAGTTGAGCCTGGCACTCAGGAAAGCCACTCGCACCACGTTCTGCAACATTAAAACACATTTGTGTCAAAGGGAAACGGTTTGGTTTTACCACCAATCTTTAAGAAAAAAATGGCACTTTAGTCTGCTTGTGGTAAACAGTGTCAAGCTGTAAAACGAAAAATAAAAGGGCAGAGGTGGAGTTGGGTTTCTGCTGGAATGTGGATTACATGAGTAATATTTCCAAATCTATCTGTCTCGCCATAACAACCTTATATGTATCCGGTCTGCTCGCCTCCACAACAGGAATAATAAATTCAATATTCCAGCCAGACGCACAAACCTGCCATTATTCACTATACCTGCCTGTGTGTGTGGGTGTGTGTGTGTGTGTGTGTGTGTGAGAGAGAGAGGGAGAGAGAGGGAGAAATGGAGAGACATTGGGAGAGAATAGGTGCGTGTGTGTATTTAGGTTAGTGCATATATGTGTGTGTGTGTGTGTGTGTGTGTATGTGTGTGTCGCTCACTAACTGCTGTTTCTGATTGTAATACATGAGGGCTTGCTGTATTTGAACCACATGTGTTACATGCCTGCTGCTCTAGTTTTACATCAGCAAAATGTGTGTCTGTGTGTGAGTGCACAATCCTGCTCCTGCTATAGAGTGTTATAGTAATAAAATCATCACACAACCTCATTGTTTCTGACATTTAACCAGAAACTCTGAAAAATGAGAGGGAGAGGAGAGGAAAGGAGAAAACATCTTGAGGAAAACATCCCCCTGTGGTTAAGGGTTTCAAGTCATAGCGATTATTCTCGATGTGATGGCAGCTTTATTTTCATACTAATTTCCAAGCATCACCCTGTGAATCAGATAGCTCTGTCTACAGAAGATACACGGGGAACTTGCCTCCAGCAGGGATGGGAGGTTGGAAATTGGGGCAGTATATTCTTGTGTCATGAGCTGATTTGTAGCGGTTAAACCTCTGAATTTTATTGTGGACTGTACAAGCCTGAATTGTCAAAAGTGCTTATATATAGGTGGTAGAACTGGACACAGAGGAGAAGCTATCAGATTTCATCTCCTATAAGGGAGCAGTAAATAGATGAACGAGCTACTTGGCCAAAATGTCCAAATACCCGTCTGAGAATTGGTATAACTGTTTTTTCTGACACTGAGGTAATAGGAAAAAATCCACCCTAAAACTACAGAGAAATCCGTTTTTTAAGTGTTTGTTTTCAACTTCAAATTAAACAGGTGAATTTATTCATCTAAATGTCTAAAAAAAATAATTTAAGTTTGAAAATTTAGATCTCCTCCAGAATTACAAACCTGTGTTACAAGAAAGTGATAGTAATAATTAAAAATGTAAATCTGGCATTCAGAGAGGTTTTTTTTGTCTTTTTACTGAGAGGCAGATTTTTGTAGGGCTTTTGGTTGTGCTGCAAAAATCTGGACTCAACTGATCCCACGACTCATTATATAAAACCGAAGCTACGGACTCCTTTTCTGATAAAAAGTTTGCCAAGGTGAAAATCAGATGCCTAGTTTAGTCTGTGAACTTCTCTCTCTAAACAGTATCTTGTATACCAAATCACATATTTGGAAAATATGAATATCAGGGTAAAAAGTTGAAAATGCAGTCACATCATGCTGAGATGGTTTCCACAGGAACTAAGTGACTTTTAATGGCTCAACATTTTTCAGATGGCTAAAACATCAGTCACAACGGTCAGATAACTGTTTCATCCCTTCAGTCAGAGCACATTTGCCTTTTAAGACTTTCTCACTGTCAGTCAGCAATCATAAAGACTGACATTCACTACAGAACAGGAGCTGGGTATGAATACCTCCTCCCATGGTTGCCTGTAATGTGTTGCAGCTTCGTGGCACATTTTGACTAAAGAGTGTGACTCACTTTTTCTTGATAGGAACAAATCCTGCTTTCACTCCTGCTCTCTCCACCTACACACAGCCAGCTGAAAGCAACAAGTTCATTTCTGATCTGAGGGGATTGGTTAGAGTCATTCTGGGAAATGCAGGAAAACATTAACTGGAGTAGCAGACAGGTTCAGAGGGATGGGGGACACCGAACGAGTAAATTGCAACACTTAATCACAAAATAACTGCTGGAATGCACTGTGCATCGCAGATTGATGGTATCTGAGAGAAAAAGAGTACCTGAGGGTGGAATTTTCCTTTAATCGTAGAGTCGTCATCCACTGACTCACAGCCCTGACACGGTGACAGTGGGTAATACAAGGGGACTGCTGTCCATTTCAGCGTGTTATGTGTCTGTGTGTGGGAAGGCAGTGGTGGCGGTGGCAGCGCAGACTGGAAACAAACTGTACCTCTGCAAAACTCAACAAGCTGTGACCAAGTTGCAGCAAAAGAGTCGCGGTGGCAATATTAACGATGCGGTGATGAAAGACACAAACGGAACTGAAATGAATTATTTGCATTTGCGCTTCACAAATTTTTCATGCCGAGCTGCAGGAAAGTTTTGGAGAGTTACCCTGCATGTATAATCCATTACGGACTGTCCGCTGAAAACGGTAATCCGTCACAGAATTCAGAAGAAAACTCTGAATTTATTTTTCATTACACTGCTTCCACAACGTATATCACATCCCTCTGAGACAACAGTTATTACAATCTAATCCCTCTATAATGACAAACTCAGGGCTTTAAAATGGCAGCCAGTGTCCACAATCCTATACAAAATATGGTTTTGCTGCCACAAGTTGTCGGTATGCTTCATCAGAAGAGCTTCAATCTTTTCTTGTGTCCCGAAATGAGTACAGCATCAGCAAATTATGTTAAAGAAATTAATGTCAGTGCCAAAACTGTGCACTAATTGAATTGTGCCTAAATGCCACACTGCAAAAAACCCCACTAAATAAATGATAGGAGACATCAAGTCCTGGAAAATCTAAATGACCCCTTTGATTTATCACAGCTTTATCTGATTTTGGACTTTGCTACAGTACATGCTTATACTTTTGGTTTTGCTGCACTTTCGTGTTATATTTGACATCAAAAGTATTTTACAGGAAGTTAGAGTCTTTCTGTGCTGCTTCAATTAGTCATTTGTTCATGTAAATTGTCAAAAAGGTTCCTTCTGATACCTGCTGGGCTCCACAGATGACTGTATTCTCATTATGAGTACGCATGAGAGCAGGAATGCAATACAGGGGGATTTTCTGAACAATCATTTATCAAGCTTTTATTGAATTTCTGAATGCGTTCCTCGTAGGATTCCTGCATATAATGGCCTATCTGCTGCAGTGTTTGTGTATTTCATAACTTTAAAAGCTTCGGTCAGAAATGTTAATACATTTCATTACTATAAACCTTTTATTATCCTCAACAAAAGCAGTTGTTATTACAACAAAGCTTTGAGTGTCTGCAGCTCAGAGCAACTAATGGCTTTGCCATGTGTGTGTGTCTGTGTGTAAGTGTGCGTGTGTGTGTGTATGTTCTACATGAGTAATATTGTAGTATAGATGAATTATTGGCACCCATCCATGACTATACACTGCTGTGCCACAAGGGTCTTTAATATGTGTGTGTGTGAATGTGTGTGTAAACCCATAGCTTTTATAGACTGGCTGGCAGACAAAAACAACAACCCTGAAGGTAAAGGAGACAAATCTAATCACACAACACAGGGGGAAAGCAATCTCACACACACACACACACACAATGACACACATACACATGCACACAGAGTACACAGGCAGTTTTTCTTTTTCCACTATTTTACACATACATGCATACTCACAGCCCTGGCTATATGACAGCTGTGGAAAGTCTGGGAACAGGCTGGTTTTTCAAGAAAGTGTCTGTTCGGTGGACCGTTACCACAGTTCAGCAGGGTTTGGCCACAGCTTCTGTCCCTTTCCTCTGCAAAATGCACCAAGATAAATAAATATGCCAATGTATTTCAAAGTCATGTATTAAAATGTATTTACAGTTCCGTCCCACACATCTCGGTTAAACATAATGAAATGCAACATGTTTATAATACACCCTGACTCTGCACAGTGCATTTAGCGTTACAGTTGAGAGAACGCACTTTGTTAAGTGTAACAGTAATCTGTATATGTAATTTATCTTTGAAACCGTCTGCACAATAGTGAAAGGATTTAATTTTGGATTCACGGGGCCCCAAGACATGAAAAAACAAACAAACTCTGTATAAAGACTGCCATGCAAATTTGACATGAAAGAAGAGCCACAACAAATAAACAGATACACAAAAAAGAAAAATGCAAAGAGAAAAGACAAGAAAGCAAAACAGTTCAAGACTGCATAAAAGTGTAATACTATAGCTCCCCGTAGTTTAAGAAATCAATAATTGAGGTTGCCTTTCATCAATAACTGATGTGTCAAACAACATACAGTGAAGCTACATGTAGTTTTGGTATTTCTAAATATAAGTAATTTGAATAGTACGTATGTTAATGCTGACCAGCTGATGACTAAAGAAGAAAACTATTTTGTGTCTTTGTCCATTTCTCTTCCTCTCTGATCACAGATTTTTTGATCATTATGAGCAACTGATGAGGACCAGCTCGCACACACAATACCACGATAAGCGCAACATGACGTCCTGCATACTTTCTCATGCAGAATCACGCGATTAGAAAATGAAAGCCACACACACACAAATGCACGACTGTAACATGGGTCACAGAAAGGAATTTGGCTTTGTCAAAACATCTGGGTTAACAGAGGACAATAAGAAAAGTAAAGAGAGTATAAAATAGCTTTCATACAAGACATGAAGTAAAGTGATAATAACGATGTAGGGAACAAAAAGAGGAAAAAACGTGAGTGAGTGGGCAACAGAGAGAAACCAGAGGCCACGCTGGTGCAGGAGATGATACTGAAGAGAGATAATTACCTAAAACAAAAACAAAAATATGACGATAGGTCAGAAATATCAAAGAGAAGGTGAAAGTGCAGATGAGGAGAATCGCTATGGCTGAAAGAAATACACAGAAAGTTGAAGAAAGAGAAAGAGAGAGAATCATAGTTTCCATTTTCCAGTGCGTCACATGAAAACAGTCTATTCATTAGAGCATCAAAACTAACACGCAATGTTATGACCACTTCAAAGAGCGGGATGAATATAAACAGAAATATACAGAGCGAGGGAGAGAGAGGAAAAACAAAGATGGTCTCTGTCTCTGCTGCCAACTCAAAGCAGTGGCGTGTATGTACAGTGTGCGCTTAAAACTATGCTTATGTGTATATTTGTAAACATAGAGTATATGTGCATTGGCAAGGACACATTCAGGGTCGAGGAGGCCCCTGTGACCACTGCACATACATAGTCAACATAATAACAAGTAGTTTGTGTCATATGAAGTAGTGAACATGGCAGGCGAATATATATTTTGTCAGAAATCCTTTTATTAAAATTTTCATAAAGTTTCGTAAAGTTAAAATAAATTCAATAGGCATAACTTGGCTGAGACAAGCCTCAGGTAAATGTTAAACTTTTTAAACAATGTCTGTAACTGTAACTTACCTCAAACATACAGCATCTTTGCCAATTCAGTGCTGCATTTTCCTGTTTTATCTATTGCCATAACTATTTCCTTGTGAGACTGTTTAATTTTCAATGAAAAACTTTTGTGCATTTCAGCAGAAAATATGTAAATATTAGCAAAAAAGTTAGAAAAGTTTTTGTCCAATAGAGATGCTTTTTCTGTCTTTCTCATCCCTTTGGGCAGCCCTGACCTCCTCTTTTAGTGAATCACTGCTCCGGGCACCATGAAAACAGTCTCACTATGTTATCATTTATTCACTCAGGTTCATAAGCTAAACTGACACACACATTTCAGATTTGTAATCTTCACCCTGTGCCCACAGGCTTCTAAAAGCCAGTGGTCTCGACTTCAGTCCTGCCCAGCCTGAGACCCACGTGGCCAGAGGAGATCCAGGGGCAATTTTCCTATTGATCTGGTCAGTAATCTTTGCTGAAAGGTACATACAAGTGAGTATGTGCCAATTCTAATATGCACCCATCTCACATAGAGTTCACCTCTCTTTTTTCATCACCCCATCTTAGTCACCTTTAATGGTTTTTATCTTTTTTGCTTCTCATTCTGTTTTCCTTGTTTTCCTACCCTCTCCCCCTCTCTGGCACCATCCTGCCCCACCAACATGTGATTAACCCCAGAATGGAAAAGCTGCCCCTGTCCACTTTGTGTAAAATGACGTGGCCTTGGGATATTTTGAAGTGCAGATTGTCTAAACAGACATTTCCATGTAAACGAGGATGTATGAACAGCGTCCAGAAGAACAGGCTGCATTTATCAGCTCACTTTCAACCAGGCGCTCGAAGCTATGGACTAATTTAACAGTTGTTAAAAAAACACACTGAGATTCTGGGAGATTGGCCCACTGATTAACTCGCCTGCTAAGTGATGGGAATACAGACTTCAAAATTTCCCTACATGATAATAACTTTACAAACTGTAATATAGTTTATGCCCATCATACAAAGGCAAGAACACAAAAGAGTTTCTATAAAAGGTTCCTGCGTGCTGAGCTGTTCCCAACTCAGTGTGTGAGCCCCTCGTTCTGGAATAATAATTTCATCAGCAGCATGCTGAGTGACAGTAGCTGACTAGAATCAGTTTAAATTTGATCAAATTAGCTAATTGATCCTTTTGAATTATGTAACTGGCAGTTTTGTATAGATGTTTTGTATGAGAGATAACACAACCTTCTATATTTCCTCAAAGGAAATGAACTGAGATGGATGTGTATTGACATAAATGCTTTTGTCACTGAGGCTGCAGGATATTGAGTTAGCAGAGCAGCGCTACAAACTGCAACCCAACACTCAGTGTCACCCACTGACTGGAGTTCGTGTTAGCAAATAGTTGCCCAGTTATACACGCAACAGACAGTACTTCAAAATTTGCAGAAGAGCCATGATGCTCATTTAAACAGTACAGTATGTAACATTTCTGCATTAAAACGTCTAAAACTGGGTTAACCTATATCCTGCATTAAGTTCTCCAGCTTTAAGCCACGTTTTAGGCACTGCGGCGTAACCAAAACAATGAACTGAAAGATGCTGTAAAGTTCAGCAGAAGTTGGTTCCACACCACAAGCGACCCCTTTTCACAAAAATCACAAAATGAACTGATGCATTATTCATTAAAAATAATAACTAGTAAAGTTCAGGGTGTACGAGCACACTGTGGATGTGTTAGCTTCTTTGAGGCTCTGTTGCACCTTTGCATACTGGCTACAGGTTTACCCAAAACAATTCTGTTTTGCAACTTCTCCACTGTCAGCTACTTACTTTCAATTTTATTACAACTGCCTGAAATTACAACTCTACAATGTGGAAAAATAATTTCTGTGTACTTGCAGTTGGTCCTGAAAGCTTGAAGATGTGGTGAGTAGTCATCTTCCCCCATTTTGAATTGACCATTTCTAATAATAGCTAAATCAGGACAGTCAGGATGATTTAGAATTGGTCAAACGTTTGTGTACACAAAGAGTAAGAGTAAGAATAAGAGTACACAAACACTCATGCAGACAATAGCTCTCTATTCCATTAACTCTCGCTTTCTTTCTCTCTCTCTCACACACACACACACACACACACAGACACACACACGTGCAGATGCCCACTGCAACCAGAAAAAAACCCCAATCAAACAAACAAAAGGAAAAAACACAAATCCACTTAAACCAAAATTAAACATTTTATCATGCTTTAAGCACATTTCACTCCAGCAATCACATAAACACATAAATATATTGAGAAATATTTTCCCTCTGTGAAACATTGTAACGATTATCGGATTATCGTTTCATCTTTTGTTTTGGTGGATCTGGACTCCCGATTTAAAATTCTAAACAGATCGGATAAAAGGATGCTTTGAAGTCTGATGACTGTTTCACTTTGGTTCTCCTCTTCTTCCCTTTTTCTCTTTTTCCTCCTTTCAGTCTCTTTTGTCTTTTTGCCTTTTTATCTCTCTCTCTCTCTCCATCGGTCTGTGAGTTGAGGTAAGCTTTGTTTTTCATCCAGACATCTCCCCAACAAGCTACTGATGCTTCTTGTACACAGCTGGCATCCAGAAAAGTGTTTGTTTCTTCTGTATTGGGCTCTTTCAGGATATTTCGTTTTTCAGTGGTCTGCTCTCAGCAGGTCAAAAGTCACGATTGATTCTTGATAAAGATTTCTGTCTCTCTCTTTATTCCCCTCCTTCCTTTACTTCAGTCTCTCCTTCCTCCTCTGCATGCTTCTCTGCCGTCCTTGTTTTCCTCTCACATATGTTGCGGTAGTAACACTAATTGACCATTCTTAAACATCCCATAACCTAATCCTTGTTTCTATGACGACATAATTCAATTCCACAGTCAGATTACTTAACAAATTCCTCTAAGAATGAGTTATAAGCACACATAAGCACACACAAGCACACACACACACACACACACACACACACACACACACACACACACACACACACACACACACACACATCTGCTTAGTCACTTTTCCAGTTGGCATGCTTCTTCAATTGAAGTAAATAATCAGGAACACCAACGTAGAATCAACGTGTGTGTGTTTGTGTGTGTGTGTGTGTGTGTGTTTGTGTGGAACACCAACGTTGATGGTTGATAGAGAAATGATGGAACTATTAAGTTCATTAAAAGACAGATTCGGCAGTCATGGTTTACTGGGACACAGATACAAACACACATATAGCCACAGACTAACACACACACACACCCACACACCCACACACTGTACTTGTTTTGTTAAGGATTCCTTGGGAAGGAATAGGTTTGTATTTTTATTCATATTTATGGCCTTTCGCTTCTGAAATGACCCAGTTTCCTCCTGGGAGTTGTTAGTCTTTAATTTTATGTGTGAAGAGAGATATACTGTAAGGTGGATGGAAAAGAGACGCATCAATGTGTGCGGTCCCTGGCTACCCTTGACATTATACATGATGACATGTATACTGTGAGTCTCTGATGGCAATAGTGTTAAATGTTATGAGCAGTGTAAAAACCCACTGGAACTGGAGAAACAAAATCATGTGTGGCAGCCATATAAACCAATGACATCATAAACTTTTATCAGAGCAAAACACAGTGTTTCGTGTTAGTAAAGTTTCCATTTGCCATTATCTCCATTAGCTGAGTATGTGTCCTGCTTTGATATAATTAGAGCAATGTAGAAAAGTGAGAAAACTGACCATAAAAATTCAGGTTGTTGTTAAAACACTGGGTTAGCTGCTCCTGGCAGTTGCTACCACAGCCTTCATGTCAACTCAAAAACTATGTTGCCTACATGGATACGCCACTCCCCACTGAATGATTGTGGCAAAATAACAGCGCCTCCCACACTGACTAAGTTAACATGAACCCGATGCCAGACCCAAAAAATGACATAAAAATGGCAATAGCATCTGATCTATATCAAGAACACAACACAAAGCATGGCAGTAACATACAGAGCTAAGAGGATTAAATGTAGTGTCAAAACAGAGGCTTTGCTGTTTTTGAGTGCAGTGACACTTTCTAATCCTACAAACAGCTCCTTTTTATTTTATCTCCTCTGTACCAGTTACCATAACAGCTTTGTCCAGAGCGGAAGACACAACTTCCTGCGTTTATTTAACCCTCATTGAACATGCCCACTGAAATGAACTGCAGCAAAAACAGAAGCTCAAAGATTAGCCCCCTGAAGAGAGGCTTGAATCCATTTTCTCTAATTCAGCTTTCAAAGTTCAGGCCCTGAAGTAGCAGCAATGGTAGACTTTAGTAATGATTCATGTAGTAGTAATGATTCATTTTATCCTCCCTAACACACACACAAGCATTATGCTTAGCCCCGATAAACCCCAGCACACACACACACACACACACCCTCACACACACACACACACACACACACACACACACACACAAAGGAGTTAATTCACACCAGAAACAGATTACAATTAATAATAATTAATGTGGCTCTTTGCCGCACCTTTAAATACACACACAGTAACACACATACATGAACAAACACACAAACATTAGTGCATGCTGTTTGCTCTCTCCATGCGCGCAGTGCCTGTCGCTGTTTATCATTCATGTCTACATCTCCTGTCTGTAATTTGAACGAGGGCATACGGCTGAAAGCCTGCTTGGAGCCCACTGACCTGAAACTTGCTAAATGACAGACAGAGACTGGAGCTGGTGAACATAATGACACAGAGACGTGAGATAAGCCGGCCCTGTTAAGAAGAATATCTGAATGCTAATCAGCATCAGTGATTCCTTTATTTACCCAGGGGTTGTTTGCTGAGGGTCCAGACTCTTCATAAGCAATGCTTTGCTTCACATTCACACAGTTCGGTAACTCTTGCTCTGTAAAAAAACATTACCCAGCTGCTCCACCAGAGGAGCTGTGGGTCCATTAAACCACTCAAGGGCAGTTTGAAGGTAATGCCTTAAACTTAAATCTACATTAGTAATAATTGAATGAGAGGTCACTCAAACTCCTTAATGACAACAGCATAAAAGACTGTAACCACAGCCATCCTTGGCTTTTGTAGATGATGATTATCTGTCAGCTTTGATGTTTATCTGTCCCCAATCGCAAAACAAACTGTCTTAATTTATAGTTTGGCAGGAGTTTTGACTTTCATGTGACATAGTCTGACTGTTGCCGGGACGAGACATTTTATAAATGATCCTC
The DNA here is from genome assembly GCA_008933995.1 of Datnioides undecimradiatus. NCBI lineage: Eukaryota > Metazoa > Chordata > Actinopteri > Lobotiformes > Datnioididae > Datnioides > Datnioides undecimradiatus. The sequence continues at coordinate 5,370,065 of WARS01000044.1, read as the reverse complement.
ATGTTCCTGAATGGTCAATAAAAAGACATGTCATCTCTCTTCAAGCAGCGATTTGACCAGTCATTCAGACTTGTGCTTCTTGCTATCTGATGAATGTAATGATGTTATAACATTCAATTTACTTCTAGCCTTGCCAACGGACCAGTTATCTGGGTCTTTAGCTGCTAAATTCTCCACTATCATCTGAGCTTTCTTTCCTGGAAACAGCTGCTTGTTGCGGCTAAAGACAACGCGGGTGGAAGCAGTGAGAGTGAACCAAAAGGTCATGGGTCAGGGTTGTAAAGCCAGAACATGAGCTGTAAAGAGCTTCAGATTCGGGTGGTAGTGATCAGGAGCGATCTCTTTCACTTTACATACAATCCTTTGACCCGTTGTTCAGAGAAAATAGTTCTTCACTGTGTCCTGCTGTACCTTTGCTGCTGTCAAATGTAGACAAATCTCAGCTTAGAATATAGTTGCCATAGTAACATTGTGCATTGTCACTGAGCTATTAATAAGAATGTAATGTAATGAGGCTCTCTAAACCAACTGCAAGACTTTTTTCAACAGAAATTACTCATTCATTTGTCCTCCTTCCCAGACTCTCCCAGCCTCTTTGGGGTTTTGACTTGTTGACCTTTCACATTCCTCATTAACACAACAAGTAAACACCAGTTTCTTAGGTCTAATATGACCAAGAGGCTTGCTAATGTCGCTTAATAGGACTAATATGCAAATGATCTCATAACTAAACCTCACACAGTGTGACGGCTGGTAGGTTTTGTCGAATATCTGTTGAAAGTTGGAGGTCTAATTAATTCTTTGCTCCAACCTCATTACCATATTTTTGGAACAAAAACGATTTGCATATTTTCCAGGCACCTAGCCCGAGTCCTGATGATGAGGGTTATAAGGAAGATACAGGCTTGCATATTTGTTTACAGTCATAACACACATATTCATATTCACGCACTCACACACACACAGCGGTCTCACAGCTGTGTGTACTGTAAATAAGCACATCAATAAACTATCAAACTCTCTATCTATATGTGTGTCTATCTATCTGTCTATCTGTGTGTCTCAGTATGTATGCATTAGTGGTTTTCTGATCAAATTTTGCCTTGACTCATGTATATTCATGATCAATCAGAACTGAGTGCAGTTAAGCATAGCCCATCAGATTCTGCCCCGACACTCCTGGATTTACATATTTTAATTGCTGCTGCAACGACTGTATTACTGACGCATCACCTGCCTCTTGCACACACACTCACACACGCACACACATAGGTGGTGTGACAGAGGCTTGCTTCTCAGTTAAATTTAGATGTTCATGATCTGTTGGTTTCAGTCTCTAATCCTCTCTCTCTCTCTCCCTCTGTGTCTCTCTATTTCACTTTTGCTAGTAATATCAGTAATTATTCTGGATACTTCCCAATAGTCTGTCTGGAATTGAATTTAGCTATCTTTGTGTGTGTGTGTGTGTGTGTGTGTGTGTGTGTGTGTGTGTGTGTGTGCTCCTGCGCTAGTATTTCTCTCTCTCTCCCCAAGTGTAATTGCCTGTTAAGCTGTTTCAAAAGCAGGTGCAGGTTGTCTGAATGAGTTCTCTGTTTTCTAGGTAGCTAACTGCATTAACCTGCCAACATCTTTCTGTGTGTGTGTGTGTGGGTGGGTGGGTGTGTCTGTGTGTATGTATAATGAGGGTGACGTAAGTCATCATGTCTGACAGCTCCCTTCCTGAAACACACCTAAGAAAACATGCCCTGCTATGCACATATGTGGGACTCAGTCCCTCACGAACGCATGCGTAAATTTTCACAGACATGGATGCATGTGTACAAGCACACACACTGCTTGTACACATGCACTCCTCTGAAAACACAGCACACACACACTTTATGCTGCTGACAGATGAAAACCTGGCATCTCCAAAAAGGTAAACATTTCTGTCTTCAACATTTTCTGATTGATAGCCATGCTTGTGAAACCACATTGTTTACAGAATACAGTTTGTAAAGCGTGCATGAGTATTACAGCATTCATAAATCCTATTAAAGCTCATTTTTAATATATGTAACACAAAAATAACAACATATGAAGTAAGACAAGTGTTAAAAGCTTTAAAATCCAGTAATTTGTCTCTTTTGGAAGAAATACACTAGTGATAATTGTAGCGGAGAATAGTTTTTGCTTTGTTCAGTTTTAATTTATAATGCAGTGCAACATAACCCGTGTTGTCTATGATAAAGACAATTTAACCAATTTTGAACCTACAGTGTCACAAATGCTACTAATGGTAAGTGTATTTAACAGCTCATTTTCATTTAGATACCTTTAGACACCAGGTCTTCTTTTGTCAGACTGAAGTGCAAAATTCACTTGCAAATGTCTAAAGTCACTGATAATAGACATAAATATTTAATGATGCAATTTGTTGGTGACTTAATCTTTCATTAATGTTGTAGTATTAGTTTGTCTGGAGACAGAAAGCTGGGAATATAAGCAAAAAATTTAGTTAGGAAGTTGTAATTAAAACAAGTAAAGATATCTTGAATGCAGAAACCTTTAGCAGTGTTGTGAAAGAATAAACCAAACAGCATCTAGTCTTGCTGCTGAAAAGCTTAAAGCTGCTGAAATGATTCTTGTGAACATCTGAACCTTAACAGATCTGTGTTTTACCCAGTGGACATAAATGATTGTGCACAATAATATCTGGTCACTGCCCAACACAACCACAGTCTGAACTGTTGGCCACTGCGCAGCCCCACTGGAGCAGTTGGATGCCTATTCAGTGACAGCTAAATGGTTGATAATAAGGTAGAGGCGCCTTCCTAAGCAGATATATCCTGCTGGTCAAACTGAGTCTCCTCTGGCCACTAAGCCTGCCTCTGTTTTTAACAATTGTGGACGTTATTATGTACAATATAAAAGCTGCAATATTCAATTCAATTGCAAGCTCATAACAAAATATCAAAATCTAACACATTTATTTTGTGATTGCTAAAACGCAGAGTACTTTAGCTAATGAGAACAACACCATCACCAACAAGTTAGGATATCTCTCCTTGGAAATTTGCTAATTAAACCACAGTGTACCACGAGGTCCACTCACTCCTGACTTACAGGTGAAATCTGCTGCTCCATGTCACCAGGAAGACTCAGATAAAAATTAGCCAAAGCTTTCAAAGTCTCTCTCTTTCCCTCAAAGGAAACGCCCCCTTCAGTTATTGTTTTCAATAAAGCTAAAGAGAGGAACACATGCAGGCGGACTTCAGAGGCACGGAGGGAAGACATATCATCCTCTTTGTACAGAAAGCACTGGGGTTTATGGGAAATGTGGTTTCAATTATGGAAGAGAATTACAATACTACTGACAGATAGAAACTAGCTGTTGTATTCCCCATGTTTTTTGCATCAATCAGTTTATAATTAAATACTGGAATAATAGTGATTTTGCTGTTACTAATATAAATGATTAAGAAAAACTAACACATTTCACATTTTTGCCAAGAGTTATTAATATTGATATTGTACCACTCGTATGCCAAAAACAAATGAAACATGAGGTGTTCATTAAGTGCTTGTAAGTGTTTTTTGGAAGTTTTGTGCACAGTTTTTATCTCTGTTTCTTCTGTTTTTATGCTAAGCTAAGCTAAGCTAAACCAGCAGCTAGCAAGAAACTGTCACCATTTTCCTAACATGAGGTAGGTGTCAGTCCTTGTCTTGGCAAAAAAAGGAATAAGCGCCTTTTCCCAAAATGTTAAACTATTTTTTTCAGCCAAGGATTTTTGACAAAGATATGCTGTTTCAACAAAAACATGCAGAGTTTAAAAAAACATGAAATATATTAAAGAAAGGTTCTGTACTAAAAGAGAGGAAGAAAAAGACAGATAGACAGACAGGCACACAGAGACACAGACAAATGCAGTGAAAGCATAATAGGTACAAGAGCTGAGGAGAGTCAGAAGAAAAAAACTAAACAAAACTCGGTGCCGGGGTTCCCTGCGTTCCAGCTTGTCTCATTGTAAATTCCCTCATTTAAAAAATGGTGAAATTCATTTCTCACACAGATGGGAACAGGCAAGGCTGATTTCATTAAAATACCCCATCTGTTGGAGGGAGAGAGGGGGTGAGAGAGAGAGAGAAAGAGAGAGAGAGAGAAAGACAAACAAGGGTGAACCAAACAAAACAGTTCTTCTGTCCTGGAATAATTTGTTTCCCCTCCAATGATGTATGTTGTGTGCGTGTATGTGTGTGTGTGTGTGTGTGTGTGTGTGTGTGTGCTAGTGATGGTAGCTGAATTTGAACAGACAGGCCGCCATTGCTCGAGGAGCCAGAGAAAGAGAGAAAGAGAAATATGTGTAAGATACAACAAAGAGAGATTGTGAGAGGGGGCAGAGACGTGGAGGAGGGAAATGTGCAGCTGGAGCGATAGAGTAGGTGTAAGGGTAAAAGAGGGAGGAAGAACGACAGGTAGAGAGCCGTAACTTTGTAATGACAGTGAGAGGGATGGAAAAAGCCACAGACATTTGACAATTCTGCAAAAACCTCTGTTTTCATTCAAGGGTAATGTCTTTATTTTATATCCAGTGCTAACATTTTTAAAGTTCTCACTTTCTACAATACATGACTTGATTTAAGGTTTGGGCAAGATCTTTGTTCTGGAGAATAAACAATGGTGAAGGTATGGTTATGATTATACTGCAGCTTAAACACTTGGTGAAGGCTGGTAAAGGATTGTGGTTATGGTTAATAAAAAACAAACATTAATTGCGTGTGTCTGGTAGCCTGTATTAGGCTGATGAATGACACATCCATCCACCACCCTGACTTACACAGCCTTACTGTCCACCTTGCTTCATGAAAGACAACACTTCTTCCTGATTTGACATCAAATGTTGGCATTCAACTTGAACACTAAGGTGTCCAATATGGCGGTAATCCCCAGGAGACTGGGCTGACAGCCTATATTTAGCCTGCGAGCTTGTCAAAAACGCTCTCCAGATGGGATAAATGTGAAAAGAACAACAGAGCCTGGGGTCCTTTCATCACCTCAACACAACCAGCAAGCCACTGCACCTATGTACTTCTGGCAAATAACCTCTCTGTAAAAACCATTTGGGATGAAACAAACAAGATAAACTAGTCAAGGTCAAGAATGAACTCTCAAGCTCATTTTTATTCTTGCTGAGCTGTCTGAAAACTAAAACAGAAAAAGTATGTAAATGAGAACAACTTTATCTTCAGTTCAGTGGCCATATTGAAAAACACTATAGATGATCATGGAGAGCAGGAGGGGACCAAATGGAGGTTTAGCCAGCTGAGACTCGGCACTGTCTGTTTTACTACTTACCATATGTTGGCCGTGATATACAATTTTGTCATTTGCTGATAGAAACAGGATTAAGAAGAGGGGGATCTGGCTTTTTACGATAGATTTCAGATGAAGATCTTTATGGAAATTACCTGAAAAAGTGAGCATTTTCAAAATTAGCTGGCTCACTGTTTGCAAACTCTGTGAGAAAGAGGGAGACACGAAATCTAATAATGGTTAGATGGATTGAGGAAGATGAGAAGGAATACAAAACATAGTGAGACAGAGTAGCAGGCAGCGTATTTCACATTTGTTTTCAGATTCTTTGAGTTTTATTGAAGCTTAATCTCTCTTGTGGGTGAGTGTGAGTGCTCAGGGTGGTGTGAGGGCATGTGTGTACATAGACGAGCATGTGATTGATCCGAGTGGGAGTGTAGGCCAAGTTCAGATTGCTGTATAATTCATTGTTTATCCTTTTTATTGCATTTGACCAACAGAATTTCCCTACAGAGGTAATAAAGTTTATCCTCTAAAAAGACATAAACTGACAAAGAGGGCTAATGAGGAGGGGAAGATGAAGAGATACAGAGAGAGAAGTGTTCTTAACAGGTTCTGCTTCTGAACCTTTGGCCTGGACCAGCCAGTCACGCTGCACCTCCGAACAGGGAAATCTGGAATCGTGCTCTGAAGAGTGTGAAAGTTCAACAAAAACTGCAAGTTACATCTCTTCCAGAGCTTTAGGGTGAAGCGGCAAGACCTCATTTGCTTTTTCAAGCCCAGCGGGAGAGTTCTGTCGTCCCATTTAATGTTTGTTTTCACTGACAGCAATTCAGCTAAACTGTGTTTTCTAGGAGGAAAGTGATGTATACTCTAGCTGCCACAAAACATCCAAAGAGGAGAGGATGTTTCCTTTGAGTGGCTGAGACATGTAACTTGTGAATTTACGTATTTGATTTCAGTGGATTAGATGACATTGGGATGATGTGTTCATTTGTTGCATAATAGTCATTTACTTATTTGTTACACTTTGTAATTACTTTGAGCTGTATATTTATTAATGTGGCTTTTAGTAATTAAGACAAATCTACAGCATAATGAGACCCATGTTTTTCCCACAGTACAAGTACATCAGATTTTAAATGAAGTGTCAAACATAGTTACATAAAGGAATGCTCACATGTCTTAGTCTGACGGCTAAGATATTTCTTACTTCCTTGTAGAAAAACATTATATGTCATAGGATATTTTGTTTGTAAAATGTTGAGGTGTCAATAGTTTTAAAAAAATTGAAAACATATAAAGTGCAATATTCTAGGAGTATTTCAGTGCCTTGTAGAGCTAAAAAGAGACAATAACGAGTATCTCCTGCTAAAAGAGCAAAGTTAGCATCAGCTAGAAATACTGTTTTTGCTGAACTCTGGTACAGAGCTGAGTAAGTACACTGTGACATCTGTGTTAGGGATACAAAAGATCACTCTTTTAACCACATCGATTAATGCCGTGTGTGTTCAAAAATGAAAAACAGAACTTTCAACAAGACTGGACTAAAAGTTTTAATCAGTTGTTGAGGTGCTTGGCAACAACTTTACTGCACTGGTTCACACTCGTTCCTCATAGTGTTGTTTTCAGTGACGGCACGCAGCTATTGCTTTAAGCTTGCTTTTGAAAGGCACCTTGGGACTTCTTACATTTTAACTTTAAAGGGCTTCCCAGCTGAGATTTATTCATCTAATCTGTTTCCAGAGTCTGAATGTAACAGTGTAATATTTCAGTAAACATTCTCCTATCTTACTCTTTGGATTAAATGCCACTGAAACGTCAGCTAACACAAGTTTTAAGAGGTTCACTACTGTTTCTAGTAATATATCTAAAAATATAATATATATATATAGATAGATAGATATAAATAGAAAGCATTTTCATCTTGGTGTGTGGGAGACTCAGACATTAAATAACAGGCCCCAGTCTCACTGATTCTTTTCAATCATCTTGGCATTGCAAGGTTCCCCGTCACCTTTTCTGCCAGTCATAATATAGAATAGCCAAACATAACCTTTGGATGATAGAATGAACCTCCAAACGCTACAGGGAACATGCAGTCACATTTTGCAGACACACTCAAATATCTCACAAACATCTCAGACAGATAAAAGTAGGAGCCCATAAAGAGCAGCCTGCTGTCTCACCTGCACCACTTGCCCTCACTTATGCTAGTAGTTTTTCCCTCAGCCCCTCATTAAAGGCTAATTTATCTGAGTTTTTGAAAGTTTGGAAGTGACATGTCTGCCTGGGAGATTTCAGCCCATAACCCACGCAGTTCAGTGAAAATTAGAAAGTACTTTTCCCCTGCATATTTTTTCTGTACACCCCAACTGAATAAAAACTCAGATACACCACTTGGAAAAATTAATTTATTTAAGTTTTCATGAGTCCAAATAGGCAGCAGAAACTGGTTTATAGTAGTAGTACCTTAAATGTGTGTACGTCTATCCTGTTATGCTGACATCATCCCACTAAGGAGACTCAGCAATAACGGTAACACAGAAAACACACTTTCTCTCCCTTATTGTAATGTACACACACACACACACACACACACACACACACACACACACTAACAGCCAGCCACACAGACTCAGTGATAATGCACACTGGGCATTTATCTTTACAGTGAATTATGGTACACTGCAGTCTCATTGACTCTGTGCACAAATGTGTGAGTGTGTGTCTCTAAGTGTGTATATGCATAAGTGTTGAATTATAGCCTACCCTTGTGTTGTGTGTGAATGTGAGCGTCCGTGTGTGTGCACGAGTGTGTGTTGAATTGAATTATGGCGTTGCGCTATCTCATTGACTTCAACCGAGTCCCATTCATCACAACTTAACCATGGAAATAGACTTTATGGACAAAATGCTGTTTTAGCAGTGTGTGTGAGCCTGTGTGCATATGAGAGTCTTTGTGTGTGTGACCATAGAAATATCCCTAATGAACATTACAGCATGGGTGTGTGTCAGAGGGAGAGAGAAGGGATCAGTGTGTGCAGAGTTAGGTGCATGTGTTTGAGATAAAAATGTTATTGCTGCTTTGATTTATTTCTGATTCATTCTACCTGCATCGAGAAATGATTTTTCCAGCAGCGATGCAATTTAAATCCAAAGCCTGGAAGTGAACACATGGACACACATACACACCACAGAAAGTTAGCTCATGTCAGCTAGCAATCACACAAAGGAACGATTTATGAGGCTGTTCACAGTAACCTAAAATATATGTGTATTCGTATGCACACACAGAGGTGTGCATGCACTCCTTCACATTCATACAGTATGTACAATCCATTCACATTGACCTTTTACTATAATAACATAGTTGCTATTTCTGTATGGGTGTGTGTGTGTAAAGGTCAGCGCAAAGTAAAAGTAAATGTGAGGCTTACACATGAGCAGACAGCAGGATTCATGTTCCCTATAACAGGCTTATAGTTTTAAGACTTTTCTAGGCCAGAGCTGAAAGTTTAGTGTCCTGCAAAGATTTTAACAACGCCAGTAATTTCTACACCCTCTAAATAATACCCTCATGTGTGTTATGAGCACGAGAGGAGATAACTCAAGAAACTAGCATCTACAGATCGCTTTCATTCTGTAAGTGTATTTTCCGCTGAGCGGGGACACGCCAGCCGATGTTTACCACGGTTTCCTCGCTCTTCTTTTTAGTGGCGTGGAAACCCAGCAGTATGGGTTTGAACGGCACAAATAGAGTTTTATTTTGACACACACACACACACACACACACACACACACACACACACACGCGTGCACACACACACACATACATGCACACTCACACTTTGTGGTACTGAGTTTACCTCTGCAGTGACAGCTCAATAACAGCAGTTGTCTCTTAGGTTTATGGTTGGCAGTGCAATCACACCTGCATTGTTTCTATGTCTCTGCGTCTCTGCTACTACTTTTAAAACATCAAGCTGTCTCTCTCATGGAATCATCAAGAAAAGCCTCCTCTTCTCTCTCTGTCTTCTGTGGTATTATATCTTGTAAACTCCCCCATTCCCACTGCTCCTGCCAGCAACATGATTGCCACTGAGGAGTTTTTATTTGTCCTGTTGAAGCTTAAGTGTCGGTCGATGCCCCTACATCTCCATCCAATCTCTTTTTCCCTGGTGTTTATCATGGCTGTTAAAACTTTTCATCCCTCTCTTTTAATCTTTGAATCTCGCTTCAGCAGGGCTCAGGATTACTTCTTGGATGTGACAGCACTTTCTCACCAAGTGTGACAGGGGCAAACATAAAAAAAAAGTGAAAGAAAGAGAAATATCACACTCTTTTCACATCTGACCCATGAAAAAAGTGAATCAAATAATGCAATTATTACTTTTGTAGAGCTGTTATTGTAATAATTTTGATGTCAGCTTTTACACAAACACAAATTGACTGCTGTTAGAGGCAACTATGTCAAAAAAAAAAAGTTAGACAGCAAACACACCAGCTATGGACTATTATTGATTACAGTGAAAGACAAAGGTAGGCAGCGCAGGGGACATGATGAGCTTAAATGTTTCATGCCATTACTTTGATGTAAAGTGTTGTGATTAAACACTTTCATCAATCGTCTGTTTGAGCCGACTGCAATCATTTTGCACAATAGTTATAATTGCTCCCCTCCACCTGTATAAAAACAGAAATGTCATATATTCATCGCTATTGCCGTGACATTTTCTGCTGTTTGATGACTGATAAAGTCCCATTTGTGATGAGATGATGTTTGCAGCCTAGGGATAAACTAAAGCTCTATAGGCAAGAAGTAGAGCATCATCAGATAAAAGATGACAACAGCACGGGGTAAAAGTGTTAACTGAGTCACAACAGTCACAAGGCTGGTGGACAGTCATACCCTTATGCAATCACTTCCAACCATCTAATCACTTTCTTCCTCCGCCTTCATAAAAGCAACTCACTGTTGCTTTTATGAAGGTGGATAGATGAATAAAATGAGGAGGCAAATAGAGCAACAACAAGACGCATTTACGCACAGGCAGTTTTAATATAAAGATAGTTTTTCCAATTTTCATTAACTTCAAGAGCCGTCTGGTGTTTTTCCACAGTGTCCTCCAGCTCCACACAGCCAAGGTGTGCATGCAAATATCTGCACATTAATTTGTGCACACAGTGCCAATGAAAATAGTGTGTTTTTGTGTGTGTGTGTGGGAATCCTGCTGAGTCTTTAAGCTAAGGCACATCAAAGGCAACAACTGTGGTAGCCTGGGTTGGTAGTACATGTTACACTGTTTTAGATAACTGTAGATTTGATGGGATAGCTTTATTAATCCCCAGTCCCAACTAATTTCCATCAAATTAACTCATACAGACAACAGATATTAAAGACATCTCATTCACAGTATATAACAAATGAATGACACTGTAAAAAGCCATTTTGGTCAGTGAAAGAGTGTCTGAGACTGTTAAAATCACTGCTAAATGATGGCTTTTAAAATAGACAGTCTTTTGTAGTAACTGAGCCACTTTCTGATCATGTTATTGATCCTTTTTTATCTGTAGTCATGCAGCATGGAAGAGGATACTAGCTTGGATACTTCCCTGATTTAAAAACAGCTTCTTGGTGATATCAAAGGATCTGAGCTTCCCCGAGAAGAATAGTGTTGACTGGACCTAATTGAATCCAACCTCAGTGTTCTTTTTTCAGTTTAATTTACTGTCCAGGTAGACGCCAAGATATTTGTGAGACTGGACAGTCTCTATCTGCTGGCCAGTAATTACACCTCCTTCTTCTTCCCTCTGAAATCAATAGTTAACTTTTTGGTCTTCCCTACGTTCAATTACAAAAAAATTGCATCCAACCAACTGACAAATAATTCAACCTTTCTTTTGTAGGCCAGACTATGGCCTCGATTCAGGAGGCACACCAGGGTCATGTTGCCTGAAAATGTTTGGATTTGACAGAAGACCTGTCGACAGCAAGGTGTCAGTGGGATAGAGTCTGCATAAAAAGAGGACCATGCTCAGTGGGACTCTGTTTTAGTTAAGATAATGTCAGATAATTTAAATAATCTAAGATTATTAAAGTTGCATTAATATTTTGAGATTAATTGATTTATTAGCAAAATTGTGGTTGAATTGTATTGGAGGCGGCTGTCAAAGCAGTGAAACAAAAAAGAAGTGCATCTTACTCTGCCACACCTTTCCTCTATGCTAGTTGTGAGAGATCTTAAAAGACTGAGACCTACTTCGGATTGGAACAAGGTAAGATGTTTTTGACATTATTGTCACTTTTGTTCAAGACAGACAAAAAGAAAAAGTTGAATGAAGGATTGAGCACAAATGGCCAGCACAAACTTTCGTGGTGGGTGGATGGTCACCATCAGGGCTGGCCGCCTCAAGGCGCTTGTTGCCTGTTTTTTGTTTTTCAGGAAAATTATTTGGACAAGATGTTCACCAAGTGTCATGAACCCACTGTCACAAAACAACATTTTGTGTTCCAAATCATAATCAAATGCTCATAAAAATTCAGTTGTGGCATTAAATTGTCAACAAATGTTGCCAAAGTGCACTTTACCACAAGTATTATACATGAATGTAGAAATAGTTTTGTCATTGTTGTGAAATTATCAGCTCATTTTTTTTAAATTCATGAAGCCCAAAAATGTGACATTTGGTGCCACAAGGTGCTTTTTTGAGCACATAATGCATGTTTTGGCTCCAAACATACATTTTGAAATATGTGACTCTTTACAACACAAGAAGCTAAACACACGCGTGCACACACACACACACACACACACACACAGACAAACACTCTTCTGACCATGTACTCCAAAATATGCTGAGCCAATGAACTAAGCCAACCACTGTTTATAATTATAGATTTACCACTCTGTGAGTGTGTGTGTGTGTGTGCGTGTTGAGACTCTGACTTTTGTCTGGCGTTTTCTTTTGACTTCACCTGACCTCAATTTACCTGCTGCTTGCCTCTAAATGCAGCAGCACCACCACACACACAGACACACAGACACACACACACACACACACACACACACACACAGATACACACTTTTTTACTTGCTTTGTGTGCATACACGTACACATCCTCTGTCTCAGTCTCTCACTCACACACCCACACACACAATTCTTCATATGAATAATACATCACTATATAAGAGCTGTCCTAAAGTCTAGAGAGAACCAGAGACCAGAGTGAGCGAGGAGTGTGTGGGAAAGTTTGTGTGTGTGTGTGTGTGTGTGTGTGTGTGTGTGTGTTGTTAGAGTTACTTAGTTTATTAGATGACTGACTCTGACTTTCTGAACAAAGTTACACATACTGTACAGTGCTGCATTTATCTCTGACTGTCTCCCCCCATGTCTCCCTGCATGTCTTTGAAGGCTGTCAGGTCGCATATGCCAACTGATGACACTCTGATCTGTGTGTGTGTATGTGTCGTGTGTGTGTGTGTGTGTGTGTGTGTGTGTGTGTGTGTGTGTAAGCGAGTGTTTGTGTGCGTGCTTGCTATAACCTCTGTGCCAGCTTAAAGCCCGTCCTCCGTTTAGGGTGGTGATGGCCCGATTTGTCTTCCATTTGTCAACTTCAGCTCCCCTAGAGACATCGAGAGACAGAGAGAGACACACACACACCAACACACAGAGGGAGACAGAGAGAGTAAGGTTTTGAGACAAAAAAACAGTGGATGTGTTTGTAAGACTGAAACTTTGTCTGCCGATGCACATTTTTCTGTTTGTAAATTCAAGATGTTAACAGATATTCTGTTTATTTACTTGAGCTGTCACCATCTTGTACAGTCTGGCATAAATACATCAGAGAGGTGGAATATCAGTATTGTAATATTATACACTAATATCAAGGTGAATTACTTTGGTTGCCAAGATAGGGGGGCACTGCTCCATGTTAAATAAAACATGATAGGGCGCAATTGTTGGAAAATGAAACTGAAAAAGGTGGTAGTGAAGATGTAAAGGGCATTTTTAACCCTCGAGAAGAAAAAATGTTTTGCAAGGATCGATTTCACAGTGTATAGAAAGCTGGCAGAGTAAGACAGGAACAACAGCCTGAGTGCATCTGGTTAGTATTTAGGAACCAGACATCAGTGCTTTTTGCTCGTACAGTAGTGAAACATATTATGTATCCACTTTTTTAAACGATCTGCATCAAATGCAATTAAAGCAGCACTCCTTGCATGTAGATTAAAACATTTTTTTGCAAGTTGTAACTCATTATCTACAAACAATACACTTTATAGTACTGCTTAACATTTTACAACATGTGGAAGGATTTGAAGTTTTGGCAGCTATTAGTTTCCATTAATTTCAGTATGGTATTAAAATGAAAAAGCAGACTCTTGAAAAATTCATTAAAAGATTGGAAACACTGCAGCTAAAACAACAGTCTGCAAAGTAGTGTGCAGCAGAGTAAAATACTGTGTAGGAAATGGGCTGAACATCATAGGGATGGTCCTTGAAAGAAACTCCTGAAAAAAGCTGAGGAACATGCCCAAAAACAGTGGATGCAAGTAGGGCAACTATTACTCAAAGTGTAATGGTTCAACTGTCTGGTATAAAGTAATAGCAGAGACTGTCCATATATCACTCCTGTACCAAACTGCTTCTACTGCCAACTTCTGTCACCATCTGCTTCTGGTACCAAATGCCAGGGGAATTTAATCTTTGTCTCACTTCTGCTCAGCCTTTGAAGCCTGCTGTTGTTTAGCATCTATGTGTGTGTGTGTTTGTGTGTGTGTGTGTGTGTGTGTGTGTGTGTGCACGCATGGTTGAAAGAGAGCGAGACTAATTGTGTTTCCATTGTTTAGGTGTCAACAACTCATGGCGGGCTACTTGTTTGCATATTGTTAATTTCCTCCCCTCACTGTGTACGACCGTGCATCTCTGCATGTTTCTACCTGATTTGTGTCTATGTCTGTGTCTGTGTGTGTGTGTGTGTGTGTGTCCTGCCAAGTCAAGAGGTCCCTCCACACTGACACTCGATTTGACAGGCCTGCTGACACTCTAGCATTTAGCTGTGCGCGTGCACGTTTGTCTGCATGTGTCTGTGTGTGTGTGGTATGAGTGACAAGGTGTGACACACTAGCATTTGTCTCGTAAATGCCAGAACAGAGAACTGACACCAAAGGGCAGAGAGACGGCCAAACAGAGACACGTAGACACAGAAAGGAAACTTAGAGAAAGAGAGAGAAAATAGGTTTGCCATGTTCCTGCATTTAATTGGTTGTTCACAGGCATAGTTGATGTTTTTAAAATCCAGAGAAACCTCTGAGCCACTAATCTGCCTTTAAACTATAACAGTCTCCCACCTGCCAAGGTGTTTGCATGGCTGGGGCACCATCATTTTGGATGTCACACATTGTTTTTGACGTTACTGTGCAGGCACACTGCAACAAATTGGCATCTTAACAAGTCTGTTACTCAATCCCGTTAAAGTTTTGTATTACAGGTGAAAAATCATTTCAGCGTATTTCCAATACAAGTATTTGTCAGTGTTTTGCTGCTGCACACAGAGGCCCCGATGTTTTTGTTTTCAGCAGCAAAGGAGCTGTCCGAGGTACTCGCATTTACCTGCGGTAATGGATGCAGCTAGTGACTAGTAAATATACTCACCTGTTTGTCTCTTTCTCCTGGTTGATAGGTCCTGAGTACTGTACATCTCTTTATACTGGGTTCTAACCACATGATGTGTCCAAGGTCAATTTCATTCATAAAACTAGGAAGGTGAAACTCTGGTACGACAGGTCTTATCAATTGACAGATATTGTACTGGCATTGGATCACACGACCATGTGTTTAGATTATGTGTTTTTTGTGCCTTGTGATGATGCCTTGTGATAAAGTCTTTATCCAGTTTTGTTGATCATTCATGCAAAGGCCACACGAGTGATTTGAGGTGAGCAACCCTCTGGCACTTACACCCAAGTTTCTTTACAGTTTAAGTTTGTAGTTCATTTTACTCTATCTTAGGCAAAGCACAGGACACGTCACAGATAAATAGAATGACAAATAGGTTTTGTTTCTTATATCATACTTTATTAATCAGTTTTGACCTTACATCCTGTTCTATTTCACATTTAGTTGATACTTTTACAGTCGCTCTAGTTTGTCTTAAGTTTCGTTTTCTTAAGTAGTTCTAATTTCATTTCATTAAAAAAAATCTATATACATATGTTAAACCAGTTTACCGTAGGGTGTTGTGACTGCTTGGAGGATCTAAGCTCCAGAAAGCACCTTCTCACTAACAGCTACATTTAGTTTGATTAATATTGAAAGTTAATTAAAAATGTAAATAAGTTTAAGTCCTTTCAGGAATTTGTCTGATTTATTGCTACTTGTACCTTGTTGATAGTTACTTTTGAAAAACTACCCATGATTCCGTTTGCCTGCCAGCTTGTGACAGCTGTGTAGAGGTTTCCATAACTCATATTAATGTTGTTGGTTTTCTATTTGCTGTCACTAATATATGCAGTAGCACAGGATAAGGTGCCATAAAACAATTTCACAGTGCTAATTTTAACTTTAACGACCCATAGCTTCTGCATTCACTCAGTGATTTGAGTGCTACATACATTTTTTAGATTGAATCTTGTACCAAAATGTAACAGAGTCATGTTGGGTCGGGGTCAGATGAGAGCACTGATTTAACAGCTGCCATCAGAAATAGACTTAAATACTGTACATGGTGCAGCCGGCTAAAGTAGTCTAGCTCATATTTGTTTAATATGAGCTAGTTCCACTGGTTCAAGGATACCATATCAGATAAATATATAATGCACGGTGCCAGCACTCTGCTATTTGCGTAGGAGCTTTTGGAAGTGATGTCCACATTAGTGGTGCCAAGTCTCATGCTACTGAAATTAGTTTTCATCAACATGCAAATGACGAAATACAGTCAAAATATTCTCATCAGCAATGTATGGCTAATGTGATTTGGATAAAATGTTTTTGTATAGATCTGTAGTCAAGTGCTCGGGTTTTTGAGGTTGTTCATGTTCTGGTAGGTTTAATTTATTTATTTTCACTGAAATGCAGCAGAGTCAATAACTAAAACATGGAGAATAATCAAAACATATTGATTCAAAACTGAAACAGTACATCACACTGCAGCTTTTGAGAAACATCACTGAATGTGAAGTTGCAGATTGACAGATCTCTCCGAAAGTTTTGCTCCCTCTTTGAAATCTAAACAAGTTCAAGAGCCTTTTGAACCTTTCTGTTTCTGCTCTGTCAATAATGCCTGTCTGCGTTGAACTGACTTGGCCAGTGCAGAAGTCATTTAAGGAAGAGTCTCTCAGATCTCAGCCTCAGAGCCAAGATGATTGAATGTAGTCTCTCTGCCTCGCTCCGACTCATTAAAACATATTAATTCTCCTGTCGTGTGGGGACCCAAACTGAGTAAATGCAGTCTCTCACCCTGGGACCCAGTCTCATTAAAATATAATGGCACTCGTGTCATGTAGGGACTCAGCAGACGCTTCCCATGAACCATGTTGAGCTCAGATTATAAGAAAGAAATAATGTTGCTACCTGCGAGGGAAATGTATCTTTTCAGTTCAACAAGAAACAAATCAGCTTCTGTTTGTAACGCTGGGTCATTTTTCATGATGATTTATGCATAATCAACTGTTGCACTCGCTAAAAGCAGTTTTTGAGTATCCAGTGCCTAAAATTTAAATATGAAATGTGTGTGGACCGAATACAACAATCATTTTAGAGTCTGGAAATCAAATGATGACGTATGAAAAGCATAAAAAGCTGCAGAAGTCTCAAGTGAAGACATTTGTGGATTGTGTATCTCTATCTTTGTTAAAAGGCGTATATATGTCTCTGATACTATGTTTTAGTTAACTGTTACGTTGCCATATACCAAATGGCTGTAATAACTTTAGCAGGCACCACCCAGAGTGGTCAGTCACTGTTTAAGACATATAAATGTGCTTTGGTTCACATGTAATGAAAAGTTTGGTTTCAGCAGAAGCAACAAATGTTTTGTTGTTATTTGTCTTTCAATCATTGTTGTAATATAGTGCAGAAATACCATTTATTAAAGTTAAGGTCACCTCTTCTGGTTCATAATCAGTCAAAACTCACTTTTAAGATCATTTTTCTAACATACAAACTAAATATTTATAAAAAGACAATTTAATTGTTTGTAATAACCAAATCTAGAAATGTGAGATGACAATTTCTGTACTAATCTGTGTTTTAATTGTCTTCTTGATGACATTTGCTGGGGTTCAGAAGTGTAAAGAGTCCTTCACATGTATTGATGCATAACTTCTTCTGTTTCTTTTCCTCTTTTTGACCTCTAGTCTCCTCTGATTTCTATTTCAAATGCCTCCACAAAACAACAAAAAATGTTTTAAATCAGGCTTCACAAACTTCAGCAGTTTTTTTTGAGGATGTGATCAAATACAGACATTATACATGCATAATATGCACATGCACACACACACACACTCGCAAACACATAGCTTATGTTTGTTTTTAATGGTTGAGGTTTATTTTTTGTACACTAATAATATATTTTGAAGGAATATAATTATTTCCGTAGGATTTAATGCTTCATTGAAAAAGCCTGCTTTTTGTGTTTGTTTGAGTGCATGTGTGTACAGTGTGTTCGTCCTATTGTTTGGACAAAAGTGTGTGCGTGTCTGTGTGTGTGCTGTATGCGAATGTCTTTGTTTGAGGGAAATGAGGGACAAAAATGACAAATGGTTTTTTAAACTCGTACTGACACACTATAGAATGTGTTTTTATGTGTCGAGAGACCAAAACTGTGTGAGCGAGAGCATGAGAGTGCGCTGTACTGTGCACTGTGTGTTTTTGCGTGTGTGTGTCACTGCACAGCCACCGTATGTTCCTTTCTTAAAGGGTCATGCTTAATCCCCACAGCCTGAAGTTCATCTTCAGTTATCTTAAGCCCAGGAAACTACAGTGAAAACCAATTTGAACAACTTTGGAATTAACGTTAAAGGGAACATTTTCTTCCTGGCGCGGAGGTGGAAGGTACATGCAAAAAGGCCCATTTTGTAATCATGCCTCCACCAAGAAGCAACATAATCATCAACAATCATTATCACTTTTCAGAGAAAGGATTATCTATATGCTCCTCGAATTATCTTGACATAGTTTCTTTTCCAGACTCCTGGTAAACACGCAAATGTAGTGTTCAACCAATTTTTTTTTCAGATAAACAGTCTTAGGCAGTGACCAGGCTGAAAGCTTTTTTTTTTTAACAAAAAATCAACAATTTTCTAAGAAAGTTTGCCAGTTGAAGTATTATGTCCATACACATTAAACAAAGGTTTACATATGCAAGAGAATATAAACATGGTCATCCTGTGATGAGGGCTGCTTGGATTCTGTTTCCATGTAAGAAAAATAAAGAGAAAATATTTAAGAGTTTCTGGCATCAGTGTCTCTCAAAGTAATAAAAAACACAACACAGCAACCAGGGAATTGCATAAATGATAATTTATTATTTATTTTAATTACACTACCAATAAACTTCCAGGATTATTTCTTCTGAAAAACATAATAATATCATTAGTCCTGGTGTCTCTAAACTAGTTTGAAGTCATTTATATTCTGTAACGGACTGAATCTTTCATTTAAGAGTTCAGTCCAGTCTCCAATGGCTCTTGCAGGCCCTTGCAGCAATGCATTATGGGTCCCTCCACTTTTTCTGACTCTGATATTTGTCTGTTTCCTGCCTTGAAAATAACATATGAATTTTTTAAATGTATGAGTTTCTGCACATGAAATCATTTGTTAGGATGTGTATGTCCCTAAAAAGTGAGTTTGCACTATGTGAGTTAGTGCAGTGCATCAGTTTGTGTGTGTTTCATACAGCTGAATCCCTCCAACCTCATTTTTCACAAGAGGCCTGAGAGTCACAAGCACACACAAACACACACAAAAAGAAGAAGAGAGGAAAAATCCTTATCTTCAAACACTGTGGCTTCCACTCCTTGGAGATTCTTGTGGCGCCTGTGCATGTGTATGTGTGTGCGTGTGTGTTCGTGCATGTGTGTGTGTGTCTGAGCTTGTGCATATAATTTCCATGTCAGACAACGAAGTCATTTTGTATATGTGTCATCATGTGTGTCTTTTTGTGTGTATCATATTGTGTGTGCCTTCTTGTGTGTGTCTGTGTGTGCGTGTTTTCTGATGTGGTTTTGTTCAACAGAAAAACAAGCCTTTAAGTTTTACAGAGAAAATCCTCAAATCCCCAAATGGATTGATAATTACAAACAGGACAAGACTGATATGCGTGTGTGTGCGCGCGCCTGTGTGTGTGTGTGTGTGTGTCAGTGGGCTGTAACCGAACATGTTTTATGAGTTTTGAAGGAAAAATAATTGCAAATTCCTGCCACAGCTCAAAGAGAGGGAGAAAGGCAAAGACAGAGATACAGATCCAGTCTGAGATTTACATCGTGAGATGAGCAGAAACACCACAAACAGAGCGATGGATAGAGAAGCACAGAGATGGAAGAGACAGGAAATGATTGAGAAAGAGATATTTTCGTAGAGAGAAAGAGAAAAGCCTAAAATGAAAAAAAAAAGATATATGATTAACATTAGATAGCTCTTTGCTGCAAGATGCCATTCAGGATGGTTTTGTTTAGTCCCATTACAACCAAAGTTTGTTCACAGTACCAAATGCTCCTGGGCTGGCAATTAAAGCATCTCTTAAGTGGTTTCATTGTTAATATGAGCCAGCAAGCAATTATTTGCATAACCTTTTCTTTTTAGTGTGTGACATAATCTGTTTCCTTTCTCAATTTTCTATACTGTTTTCATTTAATTGTATGAAACTGCACTGCATTCAAATCAGCTTAGGAAATATTGTTGATTTTTGACAGTGGTGCCAAGAAAGCATCTTTGATGTGAAAATTAAGACACCGCCAGAGACAGCGGGAGCAGAAAAGAAGAGAGGGAGCGAAGAGAGAGAAACAAGAGGAGGAGAGGATGACACTGGCACAGAGAGAGAGAGAGAGAGAGAGAGAGCGAGAAGGGAAGAAAGAGAGGAGGGGGACAGAGAGGATTGTTTAAATGAGACATTTTGATGAATGAGCAGAGATTTGGGCCAGTGGCAGTACAACTAAGCCAGAAAATTATAGACTTCTAAACAACTTCACACATAGAGAGAGACCTTGAATTCAGCAGAGTACAATAGGACAGAATAGAAGAGGAGAGAAGGACAAAATAGACCTGAAAAGAATATAAAAGGCCCATAATTCAGAATATAGGGAAAAAACAAGACTATAAGTCAAGTCAGTCATGCCCTCAGCCCTGTGTAGCCCAGCGTTTCCTTAAAGTAAATGCTGACATCAGCATCTTCACTGACAATGCTATGTAATGGTGAAGCTAAGAAGCTGTAATGTGTAACTTGTTACACATTATAGCTTATAGTTACACCATCTTCCAATTTCACGTGTTAACATGAAAACACTCGCCAATTAGCACTTAACGCAAATCGCAGCTCGGGCTGAAAGGATTTAGTCAAAAAACATTGGACAAAATCAAATTTTGACCTGCTGACATCACAGTAAGAGATCACCAAAGTTATTACAATGGATACAGAAGGGAACATCCATCTCTACCAAGGGCAATCCAGTAATTGCCAAGACATATCACCAAAATCCAAAAGTATGAGGGGGAGCTCTGGCCAAAGTTAGTCAGATTCACTCTCTGGGGACCATCAATGAATGTCCACAATGTCACTGTAATCTAATCAAGAGTTACGTGGACATTTCAGTCAACTTATAAACCAGCACTGCCATTCAGAGAACCATGGCATGGCTAAAAACACAACACATGGTTTGCACATTGCTATACGATACACACGATACAACTACTTTGCATATTTTCACCAGTTTTGGCCATTTGTGTTGAACTGGGGTGGGACCTTCAAAACATTACACATCCTATATGTGAGACACTTTGCTTGAGCATGCCAGAATCTCACCATGCTCAGTGGAAACTGTAGTATAAATTGTGGGTAGTCCTGTACAAAGAAAACACACTGTATACAATGTACAGTACAGTCGATAATAAAATGTACAGTCAGGCTTTGCTCTTGTCTCACAAATGTTTCAATAGTAAAAGAAGAGCAAAGTGTGTATGTCTGTGTGTGTGTGTGTGTGTGTGTGTGTGTGTGTGTGTGTGTGTGTGTGTGTGTGTGTGCGGTGCAGTACACAGCCATCACAGTCATCATTTTCTGCCTTTCTGCCACTGGAGGCAGCAATGTCTCACACACTGACACTCCTCCTCCTCCTCTCTCTCTCACACACACACATATACTCATGAACACACGCAAAACGATCCATCAAGTGTGTGAAAGATCCTTAAGGCCTTAACATTACTCTTGTTTGGTGTGATCGAGTGCTTGACAACTCTGTCTATTCCTCTATTTCATTCTCTCGTTCTCTCTCTGTCTTTCTCCCTTTTATTTCTCTTGTTCGCCGCCTTTTTGTCTCTTAATCTTGCTTCCTCACGTACATTCACCCTAAATCTCTGTGGTCCCCCCTCTCTTACTCACTCCATACCTCGCCATCGCTCTCCCTCTTTCACTGCCTTGCCCACTCTCTCCTCCCTTTTTCTTTTAATCCTCACTTACTCCTTCACATACACACACATGCACATTCACCCTGGAAGGTTGTAGTTATCAATCATGGTGATTATGATCTGTATCGCCGCCGC
This sequence comes from Datnioides undecimradiatus, assembly GCA_008933995.1. Taxonomy (NCBI): domain Eukaryota; kingdom Metazoa; phylum Chordata; class Actinopteri; order Lobotiformes; family Datnioididae; genus Datnioides; species Datnioides undecimradiatus. The sequence continues at coordinate 5,348,014 of WARS01000044.1, read as the reverse complement.
AGCATCAACGAGGTTTTTGTGGAATGATGACATCATTCATCTATACATCACTGCTAATATGGTCTTCATTTGGTGCTCTTGAAGTGGGGAGGGAGGGAGACAGAGACAGACAGAGAAGGAGACAAAAGCTCCATTCGGATGGGATTAGTTTCCTGAAACGACGTCTGAGATATAATTACTAACAAAGGGCAACGCTGCTTTCATGTAGTCATTCATATGTGATTAGAATCACTGAGGTTTCCAACCAATATTAACAGAAAACTTGTTACAGTTAACTTGAAGTTTCTGACATGAAATTAAGATTGAACTGAGGCTCTCTTGTGGAGACAGTCACTGTCCATCCATCATCCGTCTTTCTTTTCTGTTCATGTTCATCTTTTAATTGGCTCCTGGCAGTCTGTGCGAGTGCTAGGCAAAAATCAGGATACACGGTTCAGCTTGCAACTTCTTTAATATCCAAAAATTAGAGGCGAATTAGTTGATTGAGAATCTATTTTCACAATCACATTATATTTGAAGTATTTTTTTAAACCTGATGCCTACCATTGTCTAGTTGCAGCCTTTCTAATGTGAAGATGATGAGTGTTTTCCTGATTTTCTAAATCAGTTACTCCAGAAAATATCCAGCAAATGTATTGACAATGGTCTAGTGATTGTTTATCATAACCTGAAGCCATAAAACACTGAAAATATGGCTTGAGATATTAGCTATTGCCAAAGTGTATTGATTAGAGGACAGGACTGTTGCATCATGTAAGATCCAGTAGGTTTTAGCCCTAATGGCACTAAATTTACCTCTGAGTGCATCAGGAGGTAATTTGTCATGTAATTTTTACCAAGAGGGAGCATGAAATACACAGACATGGCTGGTTGATATCACTGGATGCATCTGTGATTAATAGAATAGCCAAATCTCCTACTAGGAAACAAAACAAAAGTTACACAGCAAAAAGAAATGGTTTGAAAATGTAAACAGTGGTTTCCTGGTTTTTATAAATTCAGAATTTGGTCTCTGTTTTGGGACCAGCGAGACACTCATGTCCCAGAAAGTTATTGATTTAAAAGAGAAGAAGAGGAAAACTAAGACAGAGGAGTAAAATAAGAGTGATGGGTTGAGTCAGAAATAAAGGGAAAGGAGAGGGAACAAAGAGTGAGACAGTGTGAAACAATCAAACAAAAGTTGAGGAGGAAAGCAGGAGAGAGAGCGACAGACAGAAAGGAGGTGTGGGGAGAAAGTGAGACAGACGGACAAGAAAAATGGTGTTCTGTGTTAAGTTGTGATGGATGCTGCAGCAGTGCAACCTGGGATTGATTTGGGGATGGCTGTCTGTCAACAAGCCAACCAGAGAGAGGAAATAGGTAGCAGAGGAGTGAAGATTGATTACCATGGTAACGGCCAGTAATAATGATCAGTAAGTGTTTGGGTAGCAGTGCAGCTCTCACCAAACACCAGGAAATACAGAATTAACTGCCTGAGCTCACGGTTTGTATCATCTCTGTAGTTTGACGTCTGTGTGACTGGAGAGTTCATTTTCAGGACAATTCATAGGCATTTTGGGAGAAATAAAATGTTACAACCATCATTCAATATGTCTTAAATTTAGAGGGTCCAGTCTGTAAAAGTGTCATCATTTTGGCGGTCAAAGGCTTTGACTCACTGTTCCTATTCGCCCTACAAAGGTCCATTTTGTATCTATTTCCTGCTGTTGATACTTTTTAAAAACGATCTTTTTTATCATTTTTCATCTTTGACGCATTTAACGGTACAGTGCGAAGTTTCCATGCAGCTTTGGTTCCCCGACATTGTGTAAAACTACATTGAGTTGAAATGCAGAAATCATAAAACAGTCTACTGAAATTTCACCCTGCACCTTTTTTTTTTAAAGACCCTACTCACTGGACGCTGACCTTGAAGTAGTTCAGTGGTTTTTGATCCTGCTCCTCAGGACTTGGTACCCTGCTGATTTTCATTCGAGTCAATGCATCCAGAAATGAGCCACATGTGGGACAGCAGGTGAATGCAGTTAACCAGGTGGTTTGATAGAAACTCAACTGTGCTCTGGAGCTGGAGGACCAGGACTGAAGAGCCATGAATGAATTCATAAAAACTGTGTTTTGTTACTTTGATCTATTTCACCCTGACAGGACCTGCAGAGCTGAGCATCACAGAAACCTGCAAAGAGCCTGTCTTTGTCTTTGGCCTGAAGACACTACTGAACTCTGTGCTTTGTGTTGATAAAGAAAATCTACTTGGCAGGTGATATAGCATGTCCTCAAAATGACTATTCATGCAAAGAGATCCAAATAAAAACATTACTAGTCAAAAGAGCAAGAAACAAAAACAAATAATGTGCTTTCCTGTGAGTGAGTCTGTGTGGGTTAATTAGGAAAGTGGAGTTTGTTAAAACATCAGGAAGATCTTTAACCTAACAATCAAAAATGAATGAACACTGGTTTCAGCCACAAACTGGAGTACCGTCTATGTTTTTTAGCTGATCACTGAAAGTGAACATCTCTACTCTGAATCCAGTTGTGTGTTTGTGTTTTGCTTGAAGCCCGCTGGAGCTCTGAGTTACATCTTGTATAGTGAAAGAGAATTGAAACCATTTAAATTGGAGACAGAATATTGACAATATGTAAACCGCACAGAGGAAAACATCTTTTTACGGGAAAGGAGAGCATTAAAAGAGTCAAAATGGATCGACCACACTAGGCTCTCTGTTCTTCTTTCTGCTCGCTGCATTCTGTAAATTAGCTTTTTTTCCTGCGTTTCTCCCCGTCCTTAAATCTCTCTATCCGTATCCTTTTTTTTGTCTCTTTCTCGGATGCCACCCGAAGTCTTTCTCCATCTCCGTGTCTCTCTTTTATGTCTGATGTTATCTGAACCTACATCAGACTCTCCTCTCTCTTTATTTACAGCATTTATGTTAATGAATATGGATTTTCTGCTGGCGATGAGATTTCCCTGCTAACTTTTACGGCTGTTTCAGCACAAAAAAAAAAAAAAAATTCCTTGGGGTTTGGAGTGACATTCTGGATGAAAGTTAGTTGTAAACTGGAGGTTGCATAAACACACACAAGTGACAATTTTAGCACAAGAACATATTAAAAAGACAACTATGCAAGAATATTTTTTAAATAAAGACATTATGGCACTGGGAAAAATAGCAGCTGTAGCGAGATGAAATATGAGGAGTGTGAGTGTGTGAGGACATTATACCATGAAATAATACATAGACTATAGAACAGAGAAATACTCAATTAAATCCAGGGAGTAAGTTATGAGATTTTATGAAGCTGAGAATTTTTTATGCATAACTTCATTAAGGTAAGAATACAAACTACATACATTAAGATGCCTGGATTTTCCATATTTTCCACTGTGATCCACGTGGGGGTCAAAGGTCATCAACGCACGATAAGATGCAGAGGAAGAGATGGATGACAGTGGCACAGGGAGGGGATTTCACACACACTGACGGCAATCATGCGCCGAGGAATATAGAATAACAGTGTGTGTGTGTGTGTGTGTGTGTGTGTGTGTGTGTGTGTGTGTGTGTGTGTGTGTATTTTTGAAAAGAGTGAGCTGGCATGCTACCCTGTCTGCCGCCCATCAAGCAGAGCGCTGTGGAAAATTCATCTGGATCATACACACACCTAATGACGTCACAGACACACTCACACACACACATTGTGCAGAACCATTTTATTTTAGTTTCTAAATTAGAAGAAAAAGTTACAGGGACTAAACTCACTGAACCGAGTGGAAGGGAGGGACAGAGGGTGGGACGGAGGGAGGGGACGAGAGAAGGAAGATGAGAAAATGAGACAGAAAGACAGAAGGACAAAAGAGGGGAGGAAGAGAGACACGTAGAGGTAAAGAGAGACGGATGACAGAGGTCGAAGAAGAAGACAGAAAATCTTGTCTACCTCTTGCACACGCACATGGACGCACACACACCTAATCAGTCTGTATATGACCACCCCTATCCCTTTTCCCCTCATACATAAATATCAAACTATGTTATGCAGGTACAACTAATCCCCTGTGTGTGTGTGTGTGTGTGTGTGTGTGAGCGAGAGAGACTGGAGTGTGGGGTGTGTCTGTGTGTATGGCGGGGGGTGAGGGGAAATCTGGCACGGCATGGTAGTCATTTCCCTTCTAGACTCAACATCATACAGATACACACACACACACACATACACACACGCATGCACGGCAAGCGTTGGAATATCATTACGGTAAGAGCTGCAGTGAGCAGGCCCCTGACACAAGCGGCCCTTTGTTCGGTTGTAGACACACACACCCGCACGCACTCACACACACACACACACACACACACACACACAGCAGACCCAGACTCAGGCCTTCCATATCGCCAATATAATTACAGCTATTACATCTGACTCAAATATAACTTTACATCTCTCTCTCTCTCTCTCTCAGTCTGCGTCTTACTCGATCTTCCCTCTTTTTCCCTCTCTCCCTCTGTCTCTCTTTTTTACTCTTGAGTACCCATGTTGGAGCCATGTAGAACCATTTGTGTGTGTGTGTGTGTGTGTGTGGTGGCATAATGCTATATAAACATTACCTCAACTAACGAGCGGTAACTGGTCTGGCCCAAATTTTGTGTGTGTGTGAGTGTGCGTGGTTTAACTTAATGACCTGTACAGTCCGTTTTTTGTTCGGAGGGCTTTTACTGTGAAACGGGGGAAAAAGCTCCATCTCTCTCTCCCCTCAGTCATACATTGAACAAGGGATGTTGAATGGATGAAAGATGGGTGGATAAAACAAGGTTGGACTTAGAAACTCTCCTCAAACACAACGCATACTTTTTATTTCTTACTGTCCTTGTTTTTCTTGTTAATTTTAATGTGCTGAAACAATTAGTTTATTGAAAATTAACCTGCTTCATTTTGATAATTAATTCAAAGTAATCCATCAAACCCAAACATCCTAGTATCCGACATCTGAAAAGTGCGCACTTGCTGCTTTTGTCTTTTTATTAATTTAAGACTTTATTGTTGTGTTTTGGACTCTCAGTTGGATAAAATAATATGCTTAAATATGTTCACTAAACAATTCAGCCGTTGATCTATTATAGATGTATAGATATTCGTGTCTGTTTACATGTTTCCCTTTTAACCCTTCTAGAAAGTGCCTGTGGTGTAAAAGAAAGCTCGAGTATAGTTAAACTAGTCCTACTCAGCTTTATGGATCAAAAATAAAGAAAAAAACATACACTTCTATCAACATTCAAATGACATTTTAAACTTTTTGTTTCTTTGTTCAAACATCTTCAATATTTATTAACTTTGTGGTTTATTAACACAATTTAATGCTCTGAAACACTAAATGTAGGATTGCTTTTAAGTTTTGTCCGTGCCATATAAAAACATACAAAAAAATGTGAATATAAAATATTCCATTAGTACCTTTATTTAATCAGGTACTCCCACGGAGAGCAAGCCTTTCTTTTTCCAAGAGAGACCTGAGAAACAAAAAACAGTTGCAGTGAGACAACCACCACAGAAGAAAAAACAAATATAAAGTCAAAACACTGACAGCAACAAATAGAATCATTAAAAGCAATTACAGGAGTCATAAAAAACATCATATAATAAAGCTTTAACTTTCCAAAGGGAATAAAATAATCTAACTAAAATTTCCATTTTTAAAACCCTGTGCCACACTGCCTGTTTTGAAGCCAGCATGAAACCATTAACCACCATTAGTCAGCAGCACAAATAGCCGACCCACGTCGCCTCCTGCAGAAGTGACCGGCGAAGAGGTGGGAGGTTTCATTCAGTGCACCTTGCAGGGCGCTGAGTGCATTTGTTTTTAGTACGGGCCGACCTCAGCAACAAAGGTCACCTTTTTTGTGGCTCTGCAGCTCTGTGGGTCAATTATGGCACAAACAGGTTCAGAGTTCAGTCCACACTGTCACCAGGACCAGTTGAAGCAGATTTAAAGGACTGAAAAAAATGCAACACATGCTGCACAGAGAGGCCTGAGACTAACAGCAGCCTTAGCAGCAGCAGCTGCAACCGTGTGTCCCCGCCTCCCTGCTTGTACTTAAAAAGAAACTTATGTCTTGGCTGTAACTCTCCAAAATCATTGATATTTAAACATCTCCAAGGCCTTTTCAAAAGCCATTTAGGCATCAAAAGAAGGGGAAGGGATTAAACTGTAGCAGTGTAACAAGCCCAGAGACAAGACTTCACTCATTTTCATTCTTCTGAGACAGTTCGCCAACAAGTAGCCATGACATCTGATGGTTTCTTTCAGACCGCCACACATATGTATGTTGTTACGTCAAATGTTATTGGCCTGTCGTCTGCAACATGATCGACAGATCAAGTTATTCTGTAATCTCTTTCCCTCTCTCTCTCTGTGTGTTAAGCAGTCGTTTTTCATGGGTACATGGCCAGTGACTTTCTAGTGCTCTAAAATCACATGTAATGGCAAACTGACTGTGTGTGTGAGTGTGTGTGTCCCCGTGTGTTTGTTTGTAACAAATCAGTGGCTTGAGAGTAAAGGCCTTTTTGTAGGAGACAGTGTGGGTGGTGGATGACAATGGAAAACAGTCATTTGCCATCATATACAAAGCGCCCGCACACACAATGATACAGATGTAAATTTATGTACAGTATAGACGGCGTTAATGAATAATGTATCGACATGAACTGAAATAGAAAGAGCCAAGTGTGTTTTTTAATTATTGATTTTATCGCAGTAGATTGAAAAAGCCATTCGACATCAAGTCAAGAATGACATGACTTGACTTGGCAGTTGTCCCTCCTTAAGTGTGGGGAAGCCTTTACTGTTGACACTGGTGGGTGTTTTTGACTTGAAATAGCTTTTTGCCTTGAGCACAGTGTTCGAGTGCAATTTTAACGAAAAGCCGAAGGTTTCGTGTTACAGGTGCTTGAACAGGTTTTGCTGAATTATTCCAGTCTTCCTACCTCAACAAAGTGTTAAATGTAATTGCCATGTTTTTACAGGATTTCTATTTTAATGCATATATAATAATAAGAATCTTTGGAGATCTGGTTTTGAATATATTTGAATATATTTTAGCTTCACAGGCAGCAAAGGGAAAACTATCCTATACAAAACTATGTCTCATTGCAGAAACATGTTCGTTTTCATCGCACTGTTTATCTTGTGTGGTTTTGTACTCTTGATAATCTTTTTATTGAAGTCCAGTTTATTGTCTCTAGAGTGATTCGGCTCATGTTGCTCAAAGCGGTATTTTTAAACAAATGAAACACACACAGACACACACAGACACACACACACACACACACACTCCTATTCAATACAGTAGTGACAACTGTGATGAATTATTTTTATAAGGTGTAAGGTATGAGTGTGTGTGTGTGAGGTTCAGGGCTTTGCTCTGAATTTAAATGAGCAATATACTATGTGTACATTGACAAATGTAACAAATATATAACTTGTGTGATATGGGTAATATGGAGAAATAACTGATTGTATTAAGAGAAAATGAATCCATGTATCTGTTGTTTCCTGGGCTCCTTGCTCAACTTTTTCTTCTCTCCTCCTCCTCCTCGTTTTCTCCTCCTCCTCGTTTTCCCTCAAAACAGAAGCTGATTTAGTGAACGTGCTTCAGTTCTGTGTGTTTTACCAACACGGCCTTTGCATCTTTTCACCTCGCACTTTCAGTTTAAGACTGCACTCATTGTTCTCCAGGGCAGCAGATTAACAATGGCTTGAAGATGACATCTAATTTTTTTCTATGATCAACAAGCCTAAAGAACAACGTCAGTATCTGTGCATTGCACTACAATGATCTCTCTTTGCATTCGTTGCGTCTTGTCTGTGTCCACTTAGTTCCCTCTTCCTGATGGCTGTCTTGCTCGCTCTGTTGGTTAAGTTTGAAAACATCTATCAAGAAAAAACTGACTTTTCAGATCTAGTTTTTAGTCATGGCTGGGGGTCGTGGTGGGTCTCAACACCAATATACTGTAACTATCTACCTACCAAGTACCTCAGATGTCACCGCTCTAATAATATACCTCGGAGTGAGTCACACACGCTGCTAAAATAGAAGTGCGCACACACTCTGCGCTGATGCATGTCTAGGAGACAGCATTGATTTTAAAATGCCATTTTTTCCTAGAATCTCTTCCCCACACCCTCTCCATTTGTTAAACAAGATTTCCTGCTTCACTTGCTTTGTTTGACTCTTTACCTTCACTCTTCTCTTTGAATCTTTAAATGTGTCGTCTTGTGCAATCCCTGTTTTGTTTTTGTTTTTAAATCCGAAACAGGCCCTTTACCCATTCCTGTCTGTCTTATTTATTCAGTGTGGGTGATGACAGGGGCTATTTCTGCAATAAATCTATCTTGCACAAACAGCACACATGCACACAGCTTTCACAAACACTCGTAGATCAGTAAAATGCTCAACATATAGCCGGACATGCAAAAATTGGCTTTTTGTTTTGCTGTATAAACCATTTTTTTCCTCATTGGTTTTCTGGGCAAAAACATCCAACATGTTGCTGAAAATCCTGCGCTCTCATTAGATCTGATTTAATTGCCACAAGACTGAGACACCTCTGGATCATCAAACCAGCGCTCTACCCCCATAATTCATGACTGGCCAGTGTGTACTTTAAAACTGTCTAAATTAGAAAAATGAGTAGCAAATTAGAGCGAACTGGATAAGCATAACTTGCCCAGACACCCACAAACAGGGTTTCTCAGCAGGAGTCCAACACACGGTTTGCATATTCAGAAAGCCACACAGCTGGAGGGCTGTGGGCAGCAACCAAATCTGCCTGGTTCAATTTTTGTGTTTGCAAATTAGATGCAAGATGGTCCAATTGGTTAAGTGTCCTAATATAAACACAGATTTGATAAAGAAGTTTGGATAATAAAGAGAGGCTGGATGCTTCTAAATCACTTGATATATGTAATTATGCTTCTCTGTGCCGGTTGGGATGTTTACCTCTCAAAATATGGAACGTTTTCCACACATCCATTTTTTTCACACGGTTTATCATCACAAAAATGACTCTAATCATGTGTCGTCCCCATCTACAAAAGATTATCACAAGGTCGTAGATGCAAATGCATTTGATGAGTTGATTTGTTGCGCCTCACTATGACTACAGGAGTTTTTAATTCAAAGCAATTTTGAAATCAGGTTGCATCAGACACAGAAGGAGAAACTTAAACTTAACTACTCTAATCTCCAGCATGCACACGCTAAAGGTTTTAAACAATTGTGAGTTACACATGCCAGACTATAACTTAGATTAAAACGTCAGAGGGAGTACTTTTGATAATTGCGTGATCTCCTGGGGGTGTAGATGTAAACAAAAGTGGAGACTAACAAGGTGCAACGACTTGCTGTGGAGGTGAGAGTTTAACCGCCAGCTTTAATGTTTGTCAACAGTAATATGCTGGCGAACGTTAGCCTCAAGGGCTGGAATGTTTACCGTTGCCTGGCAACACCGCCAGTTCTTGGACAGATTAACGACTCATCTCTCTCATTGGCCACTGTGCTTCTCTGAAAACACGGACTTATTTATGCAGCTTTCAACTCCTAAATATCAAAAATGTTTAAAATTATTGGATCAGTCCAGGTGAGATTGTGAGAAGTTCAGGAGGTTTAACTTTCCAGACCTGAAAACCACTCATAATATCTCATCGTCTGGGCCAGACATTGCTGCCAACCAAAGGTCAAAGACCAGATTTCTTGGGCCAAAACTCCTGTAGTCTGAGTGTGGCTAAAGCAAAAAGAAGAGCAAGACAGGTGTCTTGATAGTTGTTGTTGATAGAAGTCAAGAATACACTTTACAGTGAGTTGTAGTGTAATTAATACAACTATAGTATGCACAACATCTTCTAATGTGAAAAGTATGTATAAATGCCTTATGAGAACTGCATGTAAATGTGGTCTGACGTAACATCTTTCATATCTCATTTGAGTTTTATTAGTCTAAATCCAAGTTTTGTGGCTGTGGCCCAAGTAAGGCCTAATTCATTAAAAGAAGTCATTCATTTATTCAAAAAATTTTTTTAAAAAAAGAGAAAAATCTGGGTGTTGAAATGCATGGAAGACTTTAATAAACACAGTACACAGGGCCTGTGATCATTTTAAAAATAAAAGGCCGACAACATCAATGTTTTTATACAACATCTGTTAATGTGTGTGGTCACAGCTCCCTGTTTTTTTTTTGCTTTTATAACTTTACAATTGAGAAAATCTAAACATAAGTGAAATATGATTTGCCAAACCTATAAAAATTTAACAGATTTGAGGCTTCTCTCGTCACAGCGTGTTGACAGCAGCATCAAAATATTGCAGGCTGTTATAAGATGTGTAGAAAAATATCATTTTGCAAACCATCTGAATGAAGTCCTTGAGGAGCTAATTTGCAGTCAGCTGAACAAAGATATATGATAATGTTTGTTTACTGTGTGTGTTAGCGTGTGCATATTTGTGAGTGCACTTCTCTGCAGGGAGCACTGTTTAACACACACACCATCTGGACTTCTTCAAACACTGCATCAATCTAAGTTCCTGAACATCAGTGTGTATGTGTGTGTGTGTGTGGCTTGCACATACTGTATGTTTATGGCGTCTGGAGGCGATTGCTTGCACATGTGTGCGCGTTCACTCCCTTGCACCTGCATATTCCTGTGTTTGGTTATTTACTGTAAACATGTGTGCTTTTGTGCCTTATTGTTATTTTCCTTTGTTTGACACTTTCACAGGTTTTGCGTGCGTGCGTGTGAGAGAGTTAACTTTTTGGTCACAAACAGTCAACAATCTTCAGTTTGAGGTGACCGAGAACAAAGACAACCTTTTGTTCAGATTTTGTGAAAATATGGGAACGAATTAACTCATCAACCACACGCTTCACAGCTTGATGGCTGGTTTTGGTTTTACATCATCAATAATTATGCTAACATCATACTGCAAACTGAGTTAGTGGCTGATGATTCTGCCAGCTTGATTTCAGACCTCTAAAAAATACACATCTATTTTTTTTTTCCTGTGATCCAAGTGGAAATTCGATCTGATCGTCAGTCTTGGTTATTTGTGAGTGTGGTTTAAAAAAAACAACCTGACCGTGTTTTCTGTGCTCACCACTTTGTGTCCTACAGCATCACAGACACGCAGCGGCAGAGCACTTCTCTGAACCGACAGAGTCTAAGCTCACTTTAGGCACGATTTGCTCTAATCTACTTTAGATTCGATTGTAGACTGTGGGTTATGTGGTCATTGTCTCCAGCTGTTGCCCCCATCAACAGTCTGCAGCAATTAATATCTATTAGTGCTCTTTCCATTTGCACTAATTACATCTTTTAACCTACTTCCTAACCTACATTACCTCATTGTTGTTGCTGTTAGGCTCTCTGACGTTATTGATAATGCACATTATGCCACTCTCACTTGCACTGCCACAGCAGGTAATCAAATCTTCCATTTCCATTTTCCCATTGCATTTCTACTTATTATTGCAGAGCTACACCCATTACACCCGTCACAACCATCCATTCAGTTGTCAGAGCGAGAATGTTTGCCCAGTGACTCACTCCCTCTTACTGGATAGCCAGGTATTATTAAATATGGAGTCGGTTCATTTTATTCCAACAGCCAGTTAGTTAACCAGTCAATAAGTTAGGCACCCAGTCAATCAACGAGGCTGTACTCCGTCTAGTCAGTTGTCGTCCAGTTACGCATCTGGTCAGCGTGCCAACTAGTCAATCAGTCATCCAGCCAAGTGGTCAGTCAGCCAGAGAAACAACCAGCCAAACAGTTTGCCAGCAAGCCAAATAGTAAATTACCCATCCAGCCCACCAGCCAAAAACAAGCAGGCAGCTAGTCGGACGGACACACAGAAGTGTAATTAGTGATAAGTGATTAGGATGTTCCAGTCATTTAGGACGAACAATTGCATTCTGCAATTAGGGGATCTCTCTTTCCCTCTCTGTTTCTCCACTCCCCCTTGTTCAATACTTTCTGCTCTCCAGTTACAGTTGTGTGTGTATGTGTGTGTGCGCACACGCGCTTGTATGTGTATGTATGTGTGTCTCTGTGTGGCCAGACACATCACGTACACACATCCCAAACACAAACATTAGGATTCTGCTCTATGCTGCACTTAGAGAAACTTCCATTGAGAATCCATTAGCGGCCTAAAAGCACTCAGACTAATTATGAATATAAATTCACTGATGTTCTCAGATGCAGTGTTCAGATGCACAAAAAGTTGTTTTGATAAAACAAAATATTTCACTTTTTGAGTTAAGCAACATTCTTTTGTTCGTTCTATACACGTTCTAAAGTGTATGTGTGGTTTTACATCAATTTACATACCTGAGCAACTATGACTGATGCCGTGGTAAAACACGCCTTGTCTACGTGTTTATAAAGCCATCAAAGTTCTCAGATGAAATGATTAGATGCAGTGATCAGATAATCACTGTTGCAGTTTGTTTAATTGATCTAGCCATTGATTTTTCATAATGTTTTCAAATTGTTGCATTCCTTTGCACTTCTTAATTGTCTGTAAAGGAAAATGGATGTATCTGAACTGATTTGGTATTTACAAAGAGCAACCTGACAGCATGTTATATGGCCCTTGTCTGGTGTAACAGAGATTAGAGATTAAATTAGTGATTCTTATACAGTTTTGTGGGGGTCTGTATGACTGCATTACTGCATTTTCTTTGAAAAAAGAAAAAAACTCTTACAATGAATGGCAATAAAGTGACTGCATGTAATTTACTAACACAAAGAAGTGGATTCTGCAAAGATGTTTAAAAGACAGGTATTTGTCTTCTTAAACTAAACTTTAAATTGCGGCGCAATTTTTAAAAATATAATTCTGATTTAATGTTTAAGCACAGTAGTCAGTGTTGAAACTTCCCCATTACTTAAACATGAATTAGTCTGCGTGTCTTTGCAGTGTATTTATGATACAAGATGTTGTAGCAAGAACATTAATAACTGCTGCATTTGTTTCACTTAATTGTGATTTGCTATCTGCTGTGACAAATCAATAAACCTCCTACAGGATTTTTTTTTTTTACCTCCAAACCATCTACCAATTTGAAGCCTCGCCCCTTTCCCCCTCCTTTTTCTAATTTTCTGTCCTTTCCCTCTTCATGTCTCTATTCTCCAATCATGCTTTTCTGCAAACCTCTTAACCCCCCAGAAGGAAAAGCTGTAATATTGGGTTTCTGCTGCTAATGGGACACGTTCAAAAAGGGCCATCACAAAATAGATTTTATTTTTTTTTGGCGCCTTGTGGAAGTCTTCAGTTTCCTTTTTCCCCATGTCTCATTTGTTTGAATCCCGGGGCACAATCTGTGAGAGGGAGCTTGAAGATTGTGACGTCATGATTCACACTTTCTTAGACGCAAGAAAATGTGTTCAATGAAAAGCTAATTAGCTATTGTATATGAACAACAACAAGTAGATGTCTATCATTTTGACATGAAAGGGCAGAAGTTCTGGGCCATTAATTAATTACTTTTCCTGATCAGCTGCTAAATAATAGTCTGACTGACAGTAACTCGTTTTTAACCACTGTGGGCATTGGCAAGAATTAAAGCGATCCATTTCACTATTGTAAATATTCATCACCTGCAGTTCATCATTCATTATCTCTAAAACGTACCACAGCCACTCTATAAAAAAGTTATTGCTTTATCCTCTGAGCACTCAAGTCCTCTAAACCTGACTGGAATAATATTTTGTAAACACTTTGTTCAAATGGCGCATTGAATAATTCCTTGTGCCTAATTCCTTGTAATTTAACCAGACAAGTTAATCTCCAGTTTACAAGCTTGAGTCATGATTTAGCGAGGAGACACTCAGCTCATTTACTGAAACCGTGTCGGCCCAGAAACAGTTCTGGTCTGAGGGATGTTGCCATATTTACCAACCCAACACACAGTGGTGAGGACAAACGTCCTCTTTTGTCTAGACATTATAGCCCAAATACTTTGTGTGGTCACAGGAAATCAAAACGGAGTCAACTGAGGCAGCAGATTTGTGCCAGACACAGTTGTAATGGGATTAAAGTGTTCCTTCATGACAGAAGTTAATAATTATTGTTTACGGAAGACAGCAGGAAAGATACTAGACAAGAGGACATGTGACTGAAGTCCAGTCCTGATGCAAATTCGACCCCAGAGTGTCACAAGCTCATGGCCTGATCTTTAAACAGCAATCCACAAAGCTTTTATATCCACTCTTTCACTCTCTCAGTAACTATATTACAGCAATAACAAGATAATGTTGTTATGTTACAGAATGAATAAATTCATTTTTACTCAGACCTTCTCTGTGCCAGCTGATAAAGAGGACAGATCCATTATCAGTGCTTTTCACCGACACACACAGACAGACATTCATTTAATAAAGAAAATCTGATAGGATAACTACAGCCATCAGAGGAATCAAGTGTGTCAATGTGAAGGCATTAAAGAGACAAAATCCTTTTATATGTTACTCTGTTGTCAAATAGAATACCTTGAATGATAAAAGTTTAACAAAAGTTGTATTGAGATGTAAGGGGCGGATGGCTGGGCTTCCATCTGAAGCTTTTTTGATAAAGTCAGCAACCATCTACTTTCACAAAGTGCTTTTCTCCAAAGCATTTTCACACATACACACACACACACACACACACACACACACACGCACACACCAATGGCAGCAAGCGCCCATGCAGGGTGCAAACCTGATGATCAGAAAATTGGGGTTAAGTGTCTGAAGAAACATTGACATGTGGACAGAAGGAGGTGGAGATGGAGCTGCCAACCCTGTGATCTCTGCTCTTCCTCCTGAGCCACAAGAGGTACAAATGAGATAATTTCACCTATATGAGTAGTTAATAACTCAAAGTGTGCAACTTGTTTTATTGCTTAGTTCATTTCTACTGCTCTCACCCATGTGTTTCCCAGTGTGTGTGTGTACTTGTGCATTTGTTTGAGTGTAAAGTAAATGATGATGAGCTTGGCTTTGGCTTTGGGTTTGATTTTGATGTTTGGTCCGTCTGTTGAAGTTTAAAGTCCATGGTGATGATGTGTGAAGGTGCAAGGGCAACCTCACAGCCATATTAGGTCAGGTGGTCACATAACGGCCTGTATCTCTGGTTCCACTGGTGATTGCGCAATATAACTCAGTGTTCTTTGTGTGTGTGTGTGTGTGTGTGTATGTGTGTGTGTCAGTCACCTGTAGGTCAATGAGAGACCAGAAGTGTCAGAATATAAACTAAAATATCAGACATGACCATCAGTTCTTGACATAAATCCTTGTTATCGTCACCATCCATTTTTATTATAATTCTTAGAAAGAGCAGAACAGCAATCATTATGCTCCAGAGTGACAAGAGAAAAGGAGGCGGAAACAGAAAGGGGGAAAGGAGAATAGAAAATGCAAAGTCATAATTGGGCTATAAAGAATATTGTTAGCAGTAAATGATCCACATAATGTGATGACTCAGCAGTTCTTGGATCCTATCATGAGCCAGCAGTTCTGTGATGACAGTCCATGCCATTCATGGATAGACACACACAACTAAAGGTCACAGCAGAACCAACTCTGAGGTTTTGGCTGAGTTTCTTCAAAGAGCAATGTTGGTCCAGGTTACAGTCTGGGTTCAGTGTTTCTGCCCTTTTCAGAAGCTGAGAAATGTTGATGGAAATCATTGTGCCATGTCTTGGTCTTGCATAACACAACTTCAAAACATCAGCAATGGTGGGTTATAATTCCTAAGAAGCAGTTTTGTTTCCTTGAATGTATGAACTAACTGAGCTAAAAGCGTTTATTCACTCCCACACTACTGAGAAACAATTTTAATAGTTTGCTGGAAGACCGCAGGAGAAATAAGAAACAAATAAAGCTCTAGATGTCAGAGTTCACATTGCTAGCAAATATCTAGAAGTTGGTGTTTATTTCCTACATTTTTTGGAAGGGCAAGAAAAGCAGAAACTGAATATGAAATGCCTTAATCACTCCACAATCGCTCATCCTGTACAGGAATAAAGAAAAGCCTCTAGAGATCTGGTGTGTGGTGACATCTGAACTTCATCAGTGACGATGTTTTTCCCAAGTTGGTGTCCCAAGTTTTATCCCGGCATCACTATCATCTTTGGGGCATGGCTGGTGGACACCAAGCGTTTCTTTTCATTCCAAATTTAATTTAAAAGTTGAGCCTGTTTCTTTTTCATCTGATGATGTTTCCATAAAAAAATAAATAAATAAAAAAAAAAACTTTTCCAGTTTGGCCAGACTTCCACTGCACTACTTTGTCGATCCACATTTTATAAATAGAGACTTTGTGTTAGCTAGCTGTTGTGGTTTAAGTTCATCTACAGGCAGAAAAATTACAACACTTAATTTCAGATCTGTGACATGCTCACACCTTCTCTGTATCAGTTAGTTGTAGTTGTGACCCCATTTACGCCTTATGCACCTTAATCAGATTGGATAGATATCGAATATCAATTCAGAGTGTAAATGCATTAAAGAAGCATTCAAAGACAAATTGTAGCTGTGTGAATGTATTCATCTCCCCATGATGCCAAGGTTATCTTTTCTCCTCCCAAGAGTAACTACATCAGTAAGTGCTCTGTGGAAATAACCACTCTCAGGGTCTTCACAATATTCACATCCACTATCTGTCCCTGTTATAATGGCAACTGAAGTTCCACTTAAATTACACAGAAATGAAATCTAATTTGCAATAAAGTGACAGGAAACAGCAGATTTTGCCATGTGCGTCATACAGAAAGTGCATTCAGCTGTTTGACTCAAGCGTATACATGCCACAGTGTCAGAGCTTGTTTTGGATGTGATAAGAGATTCTCCAGTGTCCGTAACAAGGATGAGTTGTGTACATGGATAAACTTGTGAATGGGCCGCAAACCTGAGGGCCCTCTGTGGACAAATATGTAAAAGAATTCAATAAGTTGCTGACTTGACATCAGCAGAGAATACAGCACAACCTGACCTGCCTGCTGCACATGAATCATTTATGAGAGGAGCAGGGACCACTGGGACTCTTTATGGTCGAATGCGGACCTGGCCGGCGTCCCCACAAGCCCCTGAAGTTGGGAATCTTGTCCCTCACCATATTGGGTTTGATGTCACAACTCCATCTGGATCCATTTTTGAGGCAGCCATTTTGTATCCCTCCTGGCAAACATTTCACCCATTGTATTCGGATACAAGAGAATATCCAGCCCATAGGAGACTGGGCCGAATCGCACAGGGATTGTGATTAGGACGTCAACGGGCGTACAGCGGCTGTAATTACAGTATGTTTGAGAGTTCAGACGTTCCAGTGGACTCACCAGGTAATCGGTCATTATGTTACCGCACTCATCTGTGTAATATTTTTGGAAGAAACCGGACTCTGCCACAGGTGAAATCTAATATGTACAGCTTTACCTTTTTTGTTCCAGCTTCACTCCTCATACCTCTTCCTTTTATTATTTTCATTTTCTCCATCCTCTCTCCTTCTCCCCCTCTTGTTTCTGTCCTCATCCTGCACTATCCACCCTTCTTGCTACATCCCTCGCCTCCAGTCCTCCTCATCTCTCTCCGTCCCCTTCTTCGTCTTCCTCTCCCCCTCTATCCATGCCTCACTCCTCTCCAGTGTTTCACTCGCTCAGCCTCCTTCACTCCACTTGCATATGCTGTGAATCAGAATGGGTTTCCACGGGGAACTGCTCTGAATATTATCTTAAATTTTTCATTCCTCATCTCTACTGCTAGTTTTACCCTCAATTTGTTGCCCAGAGCCAAAAAGCAACATGGGATTCATGAAACGTGCACACACCACAGAAAATGCGATTACAGCCCATCCATCTCTCTTTCCATCCTTCTCTCTCACTATCCAAAACAACATGGGAATCAGGAAACGTGCTCACACCTCAGACTGGGGTACTTCTCCTTCTCTCTCTGTCGTCTCCCGTTTCCCTCACCCCATCCCTCCCTGTTTTTGTCTCCCTTTCAATACCTTTTATTTCATTTTTCTCCTCACTCGTCTCGATTCATGTTATCACTCCTTCTCTCCCCACTTCAATGTCTCTTTTTCTCTGCCTTTCTCTCCATCTATATTTCACTCCCTCATGCTCAGAGGTAATTCTCTCCCTCCTCTCCCGAGCCTTATTCATCATCATCATCATCCTCTCTCTCTCTCTCTCTCTCTCCCACACACACACACACACACACACACACACACACACACGTATACATTATACACTCACAAAGACGTACACAATTCCAGTCTGCATATCAGGGCCACAGCTTCTGAACAATATAAAGGATAATAGCATTTTGGTGGGTTGATGTAAAGGGAGAAAAAGGAAAAAGAGAAAGTTGAGAGAGAAGAGGAAAGGAGAAGTCATCCTCTCACCACTCTCTGGACGAAATAACACATGCTGCATGGGCACAAGCTCAGCTCTTGGGTAAAAAATGGCTGTTTGTTTGCAAGTGCACGTTTTTATCACATGATGTTGTCTCTAAACACTGTACGTAGTTTACAACCATTTGAATAAAGGATAATTACTACTACACAAGGGGTGGGAGAGAGATAACGCACAGAGACAGCAAGCGAGAAACACTGACAGAGACAAAGAGAAAAAAGAGTCTATTTATTATGAGTTTGGCTGGGAATGACATGAATAACAGGCTCTCTAAATGAGTCAAATATGGTTTAGTCAGACAAAAAAACCCTGATGCACAGTGTGAGACACTTAAAAGAAGGCAGAAATAATGGTTTTTTGTTCACATCAAAAACTGAAGCTATAATTTTCCAAAACTCTGTGTCTCCATTGTAAGGAAATTCTCATTATTATTACAATGGAGAATCCTGTTAAAGTGTCAAAATGTTGTCAGCGGAGCTCTTGATCATTTTCAACAACAGAAGGCAAATGAAGGGATACGCAGGGCACAGTATGGATGCATGTTCGCAGGCATTATTCAACCTTGGTTTAATCAAAGATTAACTTCACTTATAACGTGTATACAGTGTTAAAAGTCAAGAGTCTTCTAACACTTCTAACACAATGAAAAAGAGAAATAACAGAAATGAAGACTCTAAGAAACTTTTAACAGTACAACTCTGAGGAGGCAAAGAGTTCAATTTTCTAAAATTGATTTTTTTTCTTTTAAATTTCATAAAGGTAAACAAGAGTTATTACTCTTAGCCAGGGATGTACAAAGGCAAGAAGTGAAACAAAAAAACAGATAAAATTACATGCATATGTTGTCCTTCAGTTGTTTGCTTGTTTTGCATGAATTATGTATTGTATTTGACTTTTTTCTTTTGCTTGAGTGCAAGCCTGCAGTTAACAGACAGACAGTTCCCCTGGTTATCAAACTGCTGTAACTTTGGAATAGCTCCCATAAATCCAACCTTGTTACGTGCACATGTACAATAGCAATCATTCATTCAGGTAACAAATGCACAAAGACATGAAGACATGTACGCGGACAAACGCACGCCAACCAAACTCGGTCTATCTTTGTGTAGTACACACATTTATGAAAACAATGAGGTCACATAAATGAACAGACGCAGCTAAGACGGGATGGAAAAGAAATAAGAAGAGAATAAAGTGCACCACAAATACACACACGCACACACACACACACACACACACACACACACACACACACACACACACAGACACTGGGGAGAAATGATAAATTAACATCATGTGTCGTCATAGACAGTTTACCCATGTGACATTAGCTAAGATGATGGATGAGTGTGGTTTATAGTCAAAATATGTCTTTGTGTGCATGTCTCTTTGTGTATCTGTGTAAAACAGACAGAGACTGAACAAATTTGCGTCTCTGGTCTGTGATCGTGCGAATATGTGTGATTTTTGTTTTCCTGGATTTGGGCAAATCCATATTGTCACGCTTGTGCACATGTCATAGACTAAACCCATTTATTGTTATACAGTGTATATATATGTATACATATATATATATATATATGAGAGCAATCCTCTCTTTTCTCCATCCCCTCTTCTCTTTTCTCCGCATCTAAGTTATTTCTGAACATTAATGCCACGACAAATGCAATGGTAAAATTGTTTAGTGGATGCTGAATTTGTCTAATCATCTGAAGTATTAGACTAAAGACAAGGCAGGCCTTTGGTCCAGTGTGAAATCATTGATAATCACCAATATTAGGTTAATGTTTAGCCATTAAAAGCTGCAGGACACACTGTATATTTGCATGTGTGTGTTTACATGTGTGTGTGTTTGCGTGAATCTGTTAACATCATGTCACCAAATGTGTATTGTATTAAACCAGATTAGATCAGTGAATTAGATCAGTAGAGGACTTACAAGAAACAACTGAGGCAAGTATTTAAAACAATTGGAGGCAACAGCAATAAAGCATTGTGTGATGTATTTATTGCCGTTTGAGGGAGGCAGTGGAGGGTGTGGGTTGCTGAATATCACAGCTGCAGCTGAGTTGAACTATTGAACAACATCTCATCTAATTCTCATCACTGACTCCAGATGACAACGTGGACAGAGGTTGGACAGGAGTCAGGAGACCCTGTAGTCCCGTGGGACACTGGTCACATATCAACCTGTCGCCCATTTAGAGAGCTGATTGGTGGCTGGCTGTTTGTTAATGTCCTGTCTAAAATGGACTTACAGACTCTGGTGAATTTACAGCGGTCCCCACAGTCAAGGACACTGCTTCAGGTGTTCGTGTGCGCGTGTGTGCCTGTGCTAGAGTTGATGCTGTGGGTCAGTGAAATGTGTTTTATTGTTTTACACAGTCTAGTCTCTGGAGCCACATGTCAGGTGGATCAAGGTGCTTTAAAGTCTTACCTCTGACTAATCAGCTATTTATTCAAGCCTTGACAGACCAACACAATTGTGTACTTGCACTGTACAAACTGTCACATTCATTATTCAACGTCCATGCAGAGCTTTCCTTAAAATAGCACTCCAGTAATTGGTGGAATTGTTCCTCTTACTCCCACAGTTTTCACTCTTCATGCATATTTTTTCATCTTGTTTCAAACAAAGGCATTTTGCACTACGAGTGTCAAAGACCTGAAATTTTGTGGCAAAACAGAAAAAGAGGTTTTTTTTAGCTCACTCTACACCCACATTTTTGAAGCCACAAACATATTTTACAACAACGTGTTCAGCAGCGTCTCTTCTCTCTCATGCTGGGAATAACAGAAAATATTTAACATTTTGTGGGAATCAGAGCAGGTGACACACAGCGTGGGGTTAAGCTGTTCAACTCTTCTTGAAAAATTCTCTTTAACTTTGACATACTCGTCATCCAACTTCACCATTGACACAAGTGTTGACTGAGTGCAGAGAAGTTTCAAAAGGGAGTCAGGAAACCTGACTTTTCCCACATTTTTCACACCACAAACACATATTTTACAGCAATGTGTTCATTAGAGTCCCTTCTCTCTCACGGTATATAAAAGGAGTCACTTAGCACTTAACTGCAGTTCATGGATTTTTAACTGATGTGACACACAAACAAACACACACACACACACACACACACACACACTCTCTCTCACACACACAGATGCACAATGTAAGTACAGGCTGTTCAAACGGAGAGGTGTTTTGAGCAATTCACACTTGTTATATTATTCTGTAACAACAACTTGAACTTTATGCATCCAAATACAGAATTTATGATACAGGGACACACACACACACACACACACACACACACACAGATATTTTCAAAATAAAATCACCAGACAGCAACAGGAGTTTGATAGGGGCCAAGGAGTGGCTGGATTTTCTAAGAAAAAGCCTCCAAGTGGTAACAAAAAGGCTTGCAGTGGGTTAGATTTTCAAAATAAAAGCCCCTACATGGTGCCCCTACATGGTAACTGGTGCTGAGTGGGAGCTGTGGCACAAGAGGGATTTTCAGAGCTTTCAAAGAAAAGTTCCCAGGTGGAAAGAAAAGTTGACTGGAAGACATTTTAGCACACGTCATATTCTAAATAAAAGACCTGAACGGTAACAGGAGCCTACAGCAAGCTACACGAGTGCTGACGCTGATGATTACCCTTATAAAGACTGAAACACCCTGACTGCTTCATTGTACACTCATTTAAATCTTCTCACTGTCATTTTAACACCTTTTCTTTCTTTCACAAAACCCTTTGTCCCCTTTCTTGCCAATTCAAGTCTTCCTACTCCAGCTGCTCCATCATATAAAGCCAGCGATGCAGTTTCCCCACCACAAATTCTCCTCAAGTTTATTTTTGACTTCAATAAAGTTGGTGGATCACAGGAGACATATTTAGAGTATAAATGGTTTTAATGGGTGCAGCAGGGGTATCCTTATTTTTAGTGACTACTTGGTGTAGATGCCCACCAATAAAATCATGAATCCTTCACCCAAAACCATCTTTTGATTGGACCCTTTTGATGATGACATATACTAAGATCATTTTCTCAGACATGACAAAACTTCTCCAGACCCACAGGAGGCATGGTGCAAAGGTTTCCGCAGCTTGAGTATCACATCTAATTACAAGTAAAAGCTGTGTAGATCTGTTATTTTATCTAATGTTTCAATCACAGTTCTGACTTTGTTATAAAGATATTTATTACTAACTTCCTGATATGATTAGACTGTCTAAAAGCTTTTTTGTTGCAGTCTATGAACACATTATCCATGTTAAATGTTGTGTATCACATTACAGGTTTTCTTATGCTGTACAAGCATGTGTGTCCATACATATGTGTTTTATCGATAACTACAAGAGATGAAATGTTGTGACAAACTGATCACTGGCCGTTAATGCCATTCAGAAGATTTTAAAAACACAAAACTCAAGTTGTAATTATTACATGTGCATTATCCCTTTAAGTGAAAGTAAGTCACTGTGCCTTTTTCCACAACATTAGATCAAACTTTATCTGTGAACATCCCCAAGAGTGAGAGTTGCTCCATTGGAAATAAATAGAAGATCAACTTTGAAACAAAAAGGGCTGTTTTAGCTTTTCCATGAAACTGAATTATAATTCACTGTTGTGCCAACAATTCTAATGAGGAAAATATGTCCTTATCCCCCAAAACTGACACTGGTGATATCCACAAATATGGAATAAGCTGTCAGAGATCAAGAGGAAAACATGTCAAGTCTAGTTTAGGGTGAATTAACCCTTTAAAACTACTAATCATCCCACTTGACTGCGTGGTCTGAGGGTTGTCATTGCTTTACGGTACATTGTCAGTATGTCAAATGAAAAGTGCTGCTGAACAAAGACAAATACAAGTGAAAAACCGTCTGGAAAGCTGGATTTGATCCCACAGAAATGGCTTTGATAGCAATGTGTAAAAGTAGACACTGGTAGCGTGTAGACAGTTGGCACCATGAGACAGACAAAGACAGAGAGAGAGGGAGAGAGAGAGCAGCACATCGAGAAGAGAGACATTGTGGTTTTTCTTCTCATGGATATATAATCAGTTTAAGAGGAAGTTTTTTCCCCTCAGTTTTGCTTTGATGCACAATCACATTTCGACCCGCACTGTAATTCTCTGTCTCCCTCTTCATCTGTCCCTCTGACTCTCTCTCTCTCTTTTGCTCTCTTTCTCTTTTTCATCTGTGTTTGATGTGGTGGCACCCTGGCATTGTTCTCGCTATTGTGCCAGTGTGGAAAGAAAGGAGGAGGGACAGGCGAACGGGACGGAGGGAACGAGACAGAGATAGATGAAGGGATGGTATTGCAGTATTGATGTGGCATTGAGGCCCCAGTAAAGTTGAAAATCTGGATATAATTGACAGCTACACTGGCAGATCTGGGAATCCCATCAGAACGCAGCGGAATGTTCTCGAATGTTCCGTAATGACCTCTGAGAACTCTGTGGAAGGGCCAGCAGGCAGCAGGACTCATATATCATCATATCATCATCACAAATACCAAACATTCATGTTTCTAATTATTCCTCCTGCTCTCCCTCTTTGTTTATCTTCCATTACACTGTCCTTATCTCTCCTGCGTGTGTGCCTGAGTGTGTGTCGTATAAATTCCCACTGCGGTGTGTGTTTTATGAGGGTCCATTTTGTGTGTCTAAGTGACTCTACTATACACATACATGACACTTTGGTTTGTGGGTATCTGTCTCTGTGTGTGACTCTGTGTGGATGACTCTGCCTGTTTGTCTTTGATAGAATGCATGTAAGTGTGTGTGTGTGTGTGTGTGTGCGTGCCTGTGCACTTGTACTTGTCTTGTATGAGGATCAGCTTTTAAACATTTGGGTTCTGTGTACAGGCCATTTCTTAATTCTTCACAATTTACAGTCTAGACTTAATTTTGCCATTGTTACCACCACCAGTACAAATTTTCTGATTTTCAGTACGCCTTTCTGCAGCAATGCACAGGTGTAATAGGTCTAATATCACTATAATGTTAAAATTGCAGCCTTCTGTGGAGGGTTTTTTTTTTTTTGCCACCACAACACATACTGTACGTCTTGCATCTGTGTATAGGGCTTGACACTGATGGTGTGATACTTGAGTAGCTTTTGTTCTCTACAACCCTTTGTAGTTTTGTGTGTGTCAACACTAGTTTACCGTCTCAAATATTTGTCAGGGATATGAGTAAGAATTTATTTCCTTCACCAGAAGACATTTTAGGGGAAAAAAGCTCCACTTCAGTAGAACTTCATCTCTTGAGCATGTTGTGGTCATTTTTTACAACAGCAAACAGCTGACGAATCTGCTGAAGCATCATCAGAGCAAATGCAACACCAGTATGTTTTTCTAAAGGCTCATATAAGAGAACAACAGAAAGGCTTCACTAACACAGAAGGAAGAATATATTCAAGATCAACAAGTTATTCATATCAGATCACATAATCCCATCAGACCACAATAATGGGATTACACAATCTGTTGTTCTGAAGTGGAGACGCACACCCGTTTCCTCTTCATGTGGTATCTGAATGTGTTTCCAGATGGATGTATTTGTCTGCAGGTGGGTGGAGTGCATGACTTTATTTTATGTTTTAATACCACTTCTTCATACAGAAGCTGAGAACGCTGAGAATGCTTGCAATTACTTTTTTAAACTCAGTTATCTCGAGATCACAAGTTAATTATTTAATCAACCCGTTATCGAGATAAAACAAAAGGTCGTTTCCTCTTTATTACCTCTAATGTTTATCAGAGATCTGGAGTGCCGTGCCAGCATGCTTAGATGGTGTCTTGACAACAGAGGCAACTGATTTAAGCAGAAAATGTCAGATCAAAGAGTAGCCATTATTGATCAGTGCATCTGACTGTAGGCCACCTCAGTCTAGATCTAACACAGTGCAGAAGGTGCATTGTGCACAGATGACAAGCATTTAACGTCATCACAGCCTCTGTCAGATACCTGGTTTGTTATGAATTTATTACAAGCGGTGTTCTCTAGAGATGATGATATAATAAACTTGTGATCTCGATACAACAGCATTAAAACATAATTGCCAGCACAGCCATTCTCGGCTACCATAACATCACCAACCCTCACGCACAGATACACATTTGTTGTCTCAGTTTCTCCCTGATTCTGTGTTTGACCCTCTCTGTTTCTCTCCATTGATTCAAACCACTGCAAATGATTAATCCCATTTTCTGGATGAATACAAAAGTATCTCTTCACCGACTCACACTGAATACTGAAAAGACAAAACAGAAAGTGACTCGCTCAGATTTCCAGATGAATCTCTATGTCTATCTACCCCATCCTACAACATCCTTAACTTGGCCTGACTACCTAGTGATGACAGATCTGAATACTGCATCACAGAGTTAACTTACTTCTGGTGCCTGATGTGTCTAGTACCATTGCTAAGATCAACATTAGGATCAAAAGAACAAAAATCACTCTCCCTTACATGTCCCTCTGAATCTATGCTGGCAATATATCCTTTTAACACCCAACTTATTGTGTAAATGGGGTTTATTTAAACATGGGAAAATCCACTAAAAAGAGGCAATTGACTCCTTTTACATTTCAGTCAGTGTGGGGGGTTTTTCTGTGTCACAAACGGGACACCAGTATCATTATTTCCCCTACCTTTGGAATAAAGAGAACGTCTCTCACCTGGCTATTCACATGCCAACTTATATCGATTGGAGCTGGGGCTGATAAGTACCTGTGACTACTGCAGAGTCATCTGACCTGAGTTTGAATGTCAGCTGTACCCTTTAACATTGAAGACAAAAACCAGATGTTAGCAGGTGTTAGTGGGTTTTTGTCCTTTGTGAAATGAGCTTCATTTTGACCAACATGTATTGATGCGTATCTATTAGAGGGTCACGGTGTCTGATACCACCCTGGACAGGTCGCCAGTTTATCACATAGAAACAAAAGACCATTCACACACATTTACAACTACGGGCAATTTTAAATCACCAATTAAGCTAACCCGCATGTCTATGGACTGTGGGGGGAAGCTTGAGCCCCCAGAGAAAACCCACACAAATACAGCAAGAACATGCAAACCTCAGCCTGAAAGGCCCCCCTCTTGTTGTGAGGGAACAGAGCCGCCCGAAGTCACACTAATACAAACGATTTTATCTCACTATTGAACAAAGTAAGGAGGCCTTAGTGCCACCAAACCATAAATAAGTTTAATCAGAATCCTTTAAGTTAAAAATACACACAGTCACAAATTGAACTGCAATGTCAGTTCACATTCAGTCAAGTTTTCTTCACATAGATGAGGATAATTATTAAATATTCTTTCCAACAGCCTTACCCATCAGGAGGCTTTATATAGAACAGTGCTGCTACAGTGAAAAGGTGTGACACTGCTTGTCTTTTAAGGCACACCATCATAGTTTTCTTGTTGCAGTTATTCTAACATGATTTCAAAGCCTATGTTGGGTTTGGTACTTTCTTCATGAGCTTCTTCTAATGAGATCTAGTAAATCGCTTATACAGATGTTGGAGATGGCATCTTATATCGGCAGTTTGCAATGAGGCTACAAATGATTAGAAATGGTAGAAATGGTCGACCATCTCTTTCTTTTAAGCACTCATACAACTTTTCATCTACATCCTTACAACTTTGACATAATGCTTTATTATAAACATTATAGATGTGAAGCAGCAGTGAGGTTTACAAAACACTTACTGCAATGCCTGTGTCTTATTGGCCGTAATGCTTAAGGCTTTTAATGTGTTCTCATCTGCTTATAGTACTGTACAGTTATAGTTTTACACGCTTGAATATTCACAGTGCTTTATAATAATAATCATGACACAATATAAAGTATTTTTATAATGACTTATATGGTTAAATATCATAATACTTTATATTGTTTCTGCAAGGATCTTAGTATTACTATCACTCCTATATCAGTCCATTCAAATAATTCTTAAAGATTACAATATGATCATTTTTAATGCATCATTGTTATTATTTATATTATTATGTGATTATAAGTTACTCTTTGTGGTCAAATAATACATTACAAGCCAGTTAAGTCACTATATGGTCTTTTTTGCTTTAAATGAGGTGAAATAAAGTATCATTAAATATGTGCAAGAACAACACGCATATATTTCAAAGTTAGTATTAGAGGTGGTGACATTTTGCCAAAGCTGAATATGGAAATCAATCAAATGTCATCTTAATGAATCCAATCTGTCTTTGTTTTAACTTTGAATATAAATTGAGGACCTGTGTTGGTATACCCTTGATATTTTGCTCTTGGGGAAAATACAAAAAGTGGAAAATGTCACCTGTATCTGTCAGGCGTAACTGTGTTGTGTGTGAAATTCAATGGTTCAATGGCGAATTCGTAAAGCGTGTGTGAGAAAGATAAAGGGCGATGATGAAGGACTGAAAGAGAAAAGGAGAGAAAGAGAGACAGTGAAACTCAGAGTGAATGAGTGAGCCAGAGGGGAGGAGTGAGGGGGAGATGGGGGAGATAGGGAGAGAGGGGAGAGAGACCGAGAGATGATTGATGGAGCCAAAAAGCCGATTTCTTGCTTCATCTGATCTGCATTACTCTGCAATCAGCAGACACACACATACACACACACACACACACATACAGACACACACCCACGCACACCTTGCAATCAACACACATACACACTCTCAATGACTCTCTCACAGACTATTAGTCTGCAATCAACATACAGCTTACTGATCAGCAACTGTCATCAACAACACACAACGCATACATATAGACTGTGCGCACACACTGCACACACACACACATATACATACACACAATGTCGGTTTATGCTGTTGATGAAGTCAGTACTCATCTACCTTGGTGCTGATAGCTTTGGTCATCATACACACAGATGCACACACACAAACACACACACACACACACACACACACACACACACACACACACATTTACAACAAAGAAGCAGAAAATAACTTTACCTTGCACTTCTGCTCCACTACATGTCACTGGGAAATATTGTACTTTTTACTCCACATTTACATCTACATTTATGTGAGAACTTTAGTTACTAGTTACTTTTCCAGGTAAAGAGAAAAATGTTTAAATATGGTGCATACAGTTCAAAGTCCAATCTGAACCAGCTACAATGGTAATATGTTAAAGTAAAAACGGTTAGATAATATAGTCCACACTGTATGATATGGTAGCATTACAAGAACAGGGGGTTTTCTGCTGCCTAATGAGCACATACCTTTAATAATGTGATAAGTTTGTGGTGCCAATACATTTATTCTATTATTACTTGACTTGCTCATATATTAAAGTAAAAGATCTAAATATCTTTTCCACCACTGCACACACACTCTGCTGGGAAATCTAAAGGCATAAAATGTTGCACACACAGTCTGAAGGATGCCAGTTTCAACATGCGTTAATGGCAACACCACCCACCGTGTTTAACAGCTACTTTGGGTTTTGTGTGTTGGACACAGATGGCCTTGCTTGTGTTCTTTTTTATTCTTTCTATTGATTCCCGAAGGACAAATTCATCTTTTCACTTGCCTCCTCAACAGGAAGGTCAAACTGGAGGGTCGGCTACACAATGGCTCCCCTGGAGCTGTAGGCCTTCAGGATCTCACTCAAGGACGTTGAGCTTTATCTTGTCCTGAAAAACAAAATGCACAGACCTTAAACTGGAAGTCTCAACTCCACATTTTTACTAAAATATTGATATTCAGGGCCTGAAATGATGAGTGTCTGAGGCACTGCTGTATGACTTGTCTGCAAATGTGTGTTTTTGCTGGTTTGATTTCTTGCCAGATAGACAGTTTTGAAAATAATGTTTTTCATGTAAATTACACCTTAAACCTTAAACACATGATTTAAAGTGAATGTTGTAGTCCACATTTGTGACTTGCATCATCTTGGAGCTGATTTTGATTCTTTCTCTCTCCAGAAACAACCCAGTGAGAATTCTTGGTCTGACTGACTGGACGATGTCCATCCAGTTTTATACAGTAATAGTCAGTAGGTGATATAGGAGGGATGCTGTCCCCTTTGTTAGCAAACTGACCAAAATGCATCCCTCTGCCAACCCTGCCCACCCCCCCTGGGGTCACTAAAAGATGGACTGCACTGAGAGATAAACGTAAACACGCAGGGGGCGGACGAGACGAGAGACAACAGCTAGAGAAATAAGTCAGTCAGGGAAAAGTAATTTTGCATGGGCTGTTTTGAAAAGAGCATTTTGAGCAAACATACCCATTCAAATCTGACAGAGAAAATAAAATATTTTATGTGACTCTGAATCATAAAGCAAGTTAGACATTATGATGCTCTGGACCTTAGTTTGGGGTCATATTATGTACTGCTACTGAGATCATAAGGGAACACCTCTGTCACTGGTATTTGTTTGCTGTTTTAAATTAACTGGCCAATACAGCAACAGATGGGATTAACAAATTAAAAAGCAAATTTAGTTCTCAGTGTAACACACATGAATGTGTGGGAATCTGGATGTCTGTTTCAATTAATGATAGAATAGACTTTTAAACTTTCATTAGCCACAGTAAAGATGAGAGTTTCCAGATTTTAAAGACAGCTGTAGCTGTGTGGGAAACCCACATGAAAACACTTTGCTTTGGTTGGTTCTTCAACTGTCTCAGTGGAGAGAACCACTTAAGGATGTTACAATTTAGTGATTACACAACATTATGATGCAAACTAGTTGGATCTTGGGATATACACACCGAGAATACTGCAGATTTCCATGTCACAATTTGAAATGAAAGTTTACTGCGGCGGGGGGGGGCAGAAATCAGAAAATGCAAAATTACTCAATTTGTTGGATTCTCCTGACTTACATGTAAACAAATATTTTTAGTTTTACATTAGTGATCCTGTAAACTCAGAAAACATCGGCTCTCTGGCTGATGTCAGGTTTTTCTCTGGCCCAATATTTCTGGGGTTCATTTGCAGCCATCTGCATCGGCATCGGCTGATATCTGTTAAACCGATGACAAATATCAGAGCCAAGACTTCCTCCTTGTGCTGATCATCGTTTACAGAATGTTTAGTATTTGTGTTTCATGATGAGACCACATTTCAGACTTGCAATCTTGTTACCCGATGAGTTTCAATACTGCAACTCGGCCAAAACGTTCCACGTCTTTTGATCTCCACACAGAGTCAGACACGATTTGTCAATACTACTCAGTACTAAATAGAAACCAGAGGACTTTCAGCACCAAAGTCTTGTGCCACTACCTACAGATTCAGTAGCTCTATGCAGTCTCTGTTCATATAAACCAGTGCTCCCATAGTGGGGAACATTAGATCCTTACCATGGAAAGAAAAAACATTTCTTAATCATTCACCTATCAAAGATTTACATTTACATACAAAAACACTGCATGTGTTGTGGTTTATGTAGTATGTTTTAATGCTGTACACACATATTTGGTGTGTGCTCAGACAAAAAAAAAAACACTTACATGTACAAATACAAAAACATACACTCTCAAAAAGCAACTAACCTGCTCAACATGGAGATGAAAAATGTGAGCAAACAGATTTGAAAACATCTTAAAGTCAATGAAGCAAATGTCTCCCATTCTCTCTCACACACACAGAATGACTTATTAGTAGTCTAATGTATGTGAAGTCTTGCAAAGCAAATGCATGCAAACACACACTCCACATGGATGAATGATTAGTAACTTAATGTTAGTGAAGCGTCATCATTTTTCAGTTGAGTGCTGGAGGTTTGTTGGTATGAATTATGACCTCTGTAACGCCATCCATCTACCGCTCTGTTTTTCCTCTATCCTCCCTCCATCCAGCTCTCTGTCTTCATGTCTGTGTGTGTGTGTCTCTCTCTCTCCCTCTTCTTTCTGTCTTCCTCCCTCACTCCATCTCATCGCTCATCTCTCTGCCTGCCTGATCATCATAATCAGATATGATTTATAGTGACACACACACGAACTCGTAGGCTCGCACACGCACGCCAATCGTTAATCAGATATTTGTCCTGCGGTGGCCTATCATAATTCTAACGATAACAGAATCTCTAGAAAATTAAAAAAACACAGTGCAACAAGATGCTGTCTGATAAATTACTCTCCTTTCCTTGAGCGGTTTATGTGCACACACACACACGTACACAAGAAACACACATACATAGACGCCTGCTTAACAAAATTCCTCCTATGTGTCTAAGATGACTAAATTAATTTAAGTAGGACAGGACATACACACACACACACACACACACACACACACACACACCTGTGTCTGTCATTACTTTCTCATCCTCGCTCCCGCCTAACTCATTCTTGATGTGCTACACACCGTCTCAGTTTAGCTGATGTAAAAATGCTAAATGATGCCATAGTGTCATAATGGGGTTTATGCTGTGAGAATGCTAATGACGGCTGGTAGCTGATGTTAAAGGGGCAATCAGTAATATTTCACTGACTCTCTCTTTGCACAAAATGACCATAATTTATGAACAGGGGCTTGCAAGTGTTGCTGATCAATGCCAACACGTCGGCAGCCACTGAGGTAACAGAGGAGCTTTCAAACTTTCTAAAGAGGCAGGTCTGTTTAGAGAGCTTGTGTCTGTGAATGTGAAAGTAATGGCAACTTCAGAGATTATGGGGCCTTAGAGAACTTGTGCACTCTATTGAGCTGAATAATTTTTGTGTTCCAAAATGAAAAAGCCATCATTTGAAAATAACTAATTCCCGGCCTCTCTGGAGGCTCATGGGTTTGAAAATGAGACATTTCATGGGTTTGCTTTGACATTTACTGGTGACTAGAAAATATTTTCTCAATTTATTTTGCTAACACCAAATCTAGTGGCTTTTCAGATATTGACTGAAGGAAGTGAACTGTCTGTAATTTTACTAAACAGATCCATGAATATTCTTTAAAGAGAGGGTCAAAAGTTGAAACAGCTTGAGAAATACCAGAGAAAACTTGTGCTCAACATAAAGAATTTTGAAAGTCTTTGTCTTATGTCAAGCTCGGTGGAAAGCATACAATGTGATTCCCACAGGTGTTTAAAGAAAGAACCTTAAGAGTGAGAACTGTCATTTTAACACTAAGCAACCTCTTATTCCAATTGCCCATAAAAGTTACACAATACAGCACAACTAGAGCCAAACTATAACCAATACAATGTTCAACCCAATACATATTTTTTTGTCAGCAGTTATAATCAAGTGAATAAAACTGCCCCATGCCAGAGCAGAGAGTAGAGGTGGGGAAAAGAGTACAAGGAAGAAAAGAAGGGGGGAAAGGAAAGTGACATCAAGGAGAGAGTGAGGGGAAGAAGGGAGTAGGTAAATAAGGATGGGCCAGAGGCTTAAAGATGGCCTGTATCTTTCCTCCTGTATCACGCTTTCCTCCCTCAATGGACAAAGCGCTTTACAATTCTGCCTTTCATTTAACCATTCACACACACACAGACACCAGTGGTGAGGGAGCTGCCATGCAAGACGCTGACCTGCCCATCGGGAGCAAACCGGGCCTCACTGTCTGGCTCAAGGACACTTCGCTATGTGAACAGGAGGAGCCAGGGATCGAAACGCCAACCCGGCGATTAATGGACGACCTGCTCGCCCCCCTGGGGCACAGCCATCCCCTACAGGAGAAGAGGGATGGGGTACATAGGAACAGTTATGGCCACATTGTCTGCATTATCCGTGGCGTATACGTGTGAGTGAAGCAGAACAGAGAGAGCAGACAGTAGTAGACTGATGCAGCACTCTCATTTCGTCCTTATTCCTTTATCTTTTACCCAGGAATCTGTCTTGCCTTTAGGGTTGCTTTTTATTTCTATGAGAAATGCTTTGAGTTGTGGTTTTGATTTTTGTTTAGTGTTCCTGCCTTTCTTGCTTTCTCACCATGCCAGCATCTCTTTATCTGTGTCTGTAAAAACAGGCTGCGTGAGTGCACGCAAACTGAAAGAGAGGAGGTGAAAGCATCAAGAAAGACAGGGCTTTGCTCCGAGCTGTTTGGTCAGGTTATAGTTTTATGTGTGAGACACTCACCTCATACAGAGAGCAAAAGCCACTGAGCTTTATTTCACTTATTTCCCAAGACAATCAAATCAAAATCTTGTCCAAACAATAAACGTAAAAAGAGTCCCTGATCCAAAAACATAAACTTTGTATGTGGTTGAACAATAAAACGTAGTTGACTCAAGTAAATACATCCTTTTTTCTATCCCCCTCTTAACACGGCTGAAATAAATCACGCTCCTCAGTCACAAACACGGTGCCCGTCGCCCAGCCCAGAGCTTCTCATCAGTCACAATCAGAAGTGGATTTGCTCATTTTTAAGAGGGGAAGGATAACTGAATTTACCTTGTAGACAAACTGTTCGCTGCCACATAAAGTGCCGCTCTGAGCTCTGAGTGTTCATGCAACGCACTCCCGCCTACAACCTGTGAAAACAATACTGAGTTTGTTTTTGGGCAGCATACATTTGCTTTACGTTTGCTATCATGACTCTAAAGCTCCTTTGTCAGCCATGGTACACTTAAAAACCCATCTGGAGTCATGGCAAGTGTATTGATATTTGTCTGCAACACCTTGATCACAGCAGTGTGAACATTCAGCAGGTCTAATATCATTTGGGTGATAGTTTTGTTTTTGTTTTCCTGCTCTGCAGCCTGAGGTATGGTATTTTGTTTGTTCTAATCCGTATTTTAAGGTTTTTGAATGAGGACATTACAGTTTTCTAATGTACCCTGTCCCACTCACTCTCTTACTCACACAGATGTACAGTACGTGTGTAGATACACAAGAAAATTGAATTTGAACCCTTGTTTGAAACAACGTTGTTTGAACTACCCACAGTTTTTTTGGTGAAGTCTGGAGAGGTAAAATGGTTCCTCTCTCCTCCAACGTAACCAGGAGAAAAACAAAAATCCTTCCCGTCGAAAACCATGAATTCTAATTTAAAGAACATTTTTGTTAATTTCCTTTCCATTTCCTGTTATCTTGCTGTTTTTTGCTGCCTGATGCACACGCGGCTGCATAAATGCATGCATACACAAAAGGTGCAGGAGTTTTAATTGATCGGTGTATATGTCAGTCAGAGCTGTGATTTCCCAATGGGTCATTTCCCAGCTTCTGTGTTTGTAGTGTGTGTGTGTGTGTGTGTGTGTGTGTGTGTGTGTGTGTGCGTGTGCATGTGTGTGTGTGTGTGTTTGTGTGTCTTCGTTTTTTGGCATTTCTCCATCTCCTCCTGTCCAAGAAAATGCTCTTTTTTCATTGATTTCTAAATGAATTAGAAAGAAAAACTACCTCTCCTTCTGCCTTTATTTGTCACCTCCTGCATCTCTCATGTCTGTTTTCTCCTTTTCCATCCCTCCACCCTGCCATCTCCATCCTTAATTCTCTAATACTCATCGTTTTCCTCTTTCTTTTTTATCTTTCCCCACACCTGTCATCCATAATCAGGTATACTCTCCACCTTGTCCTGGTCCACATCTGGCAGTATGTGATGTGGTTTGATCCTGGTCTCCGTTTTCGTTTAGCCACTTGATGACTTCATCTCCCTCTCATCACTGGATGTGGAATTCCTTGTGTATCATATGCCACTTGCCAAGTTGTTTGCAGGCTTACTCGACCGTCCATAAGCCCTCTACAGTGGATGACTATTGGACCATTGGATTACCACCTGGCTGTCAGCATGTCATCCCTGTAGCCTGGTAACAACGTCTGATTGCAGGCAGCGATACAAAGCAAGCGGACTGTGTGTTTTTATTTTCCTCTTTTCTGTCTCCATCTCACACTCTATGACCCAACCTCCTCTATTTACAGATGTTGTGATGGTCTGTTCTGTATTTGTTTAAAATAGAAATGCTTATGCATTCAAACCACCATCAAAAAAAACTACTTTTCTGGGAACTTTACCAAATGTTTTAGCCCTGTTTAACAGCAAACTTAACAGGATTGTCCTTGTTTTTGTGACTTTTCCACCTTAGTGTCTTCAAACAAATTGGACTGGATTGGAAACACTTCAATAAGTGTGTATGACAGGCCAAGCCATAATAAAAGTTTAAGGAACTGTCAGAACAGCATGAAAACCATAACAAACAATCACATCAATCATCAACATCATATCAACACAGTCATATTTTTAGATCTCAGAGATCACTGAACTCTGCCTGTTATTCTTATTGTTGGTTGTTGATTCTTTAGTGATTCAGCATGCAACATATTCATTTAAAAACTCATTTTGAGTTTTTGGCTTTTGTCCCTGAAGTAGTCTCAGTTGTATATCTCTCTCAGTGTTTGTGTTAACTTGTGTTAAACAATCATGAATTATTGAATGCTGTTAGGTTTAAGCTGATAAAGCCACACATCCTTAGTAAAAATAAACATAACAGCAAATCATGTCTCTTGTACAGCCTGCACTATGATACTTTAAATTTAATTTCTCATGATTGCAGAATTTCTCTTATTATTTCCATGCAAATCTGCTGTTTGCATGATCTCTAAAGTACAAATTCCACTGCAAGTGTTGCAGCAGTGTTTCCTCCTCTAGGTTCTGGCTTTGTGCCGCTTCCTCTTTGGGGTTAAAATATTTCAGGCTACAGTGGAAATAACTAAGAGCCTTGATAGCATTTTGGGTGCAAATTAAGCTGCAATTCATCTCGCTGTATTCCCATTGTATTGGGATGTAATCCCTGGGATTTGCTTTGTAAATCTGAGTGAAACATAGATTTAGTTTATCCCTTGTGAATGTGTGACACAAAACAGACGTGGGGGGTAAATCACATCTAGGTCTAGTGTGAATAGCACTTCAAATTGATAACACCAACAGCCAAGCACAATGAGTTGTCTGGCCTTTTTTCTCAGTTTTACAGAAACAGGTGCAAAAACCAAACTGAGAAAGAAACAAATATTTATCACTGAGGGAAGAACTTACTGTATTAACCATTAGAATGTATTTAATTGCATTTTTAAAATTGTTTTATTGTACTGTTTTTGGTAAAGCACTTTATGTTTAAAAGGTGCAGTGAAAATAAAGTTAAGATTGCTTCTGCTATTCAGAGACTCAGTGGATTGTAGAGCTTTAAGCTGACATAGTAAGCTCTCACTGTTGTATGACCTCTGAACAACAGTTTAACTATGATGGTACACTGGTAAAAACAACTCTGCAGGACACAGAAGCTGTCCCAAATCTTAAGTCGAGTGGTAACCCCATAAAAGTGGGCCGGTCTTCAGGGTCACAAAGGTTCATTGTCGAGAAAGACAGACAGAGAAAGAGGCAGAGAGGAAAGGGAGAAAAACAGACAACAGAAGGGCACGGAGACGGACGGGAGGGCAAAACCTCATCAAAAAGGGAAAAAAGATATACAAAGTTTAAAAACAGTTTTATGAAGACAAGAAGTAGAAAAGAATGAGACAGAGGGAGGGAAGAAGGGGTGGAGGCCGGATTGATGGCCATGCATGAAAACAACAAAAAAAGTTAAAAAGAAAAAGAAGAAACTTCACCACAGAGAAGCCGATTGCATGTTCAGATCTTTAACTGCTGGTCAAAACAACTACACATACATAAACACACACACACACACATCTGCGCATGCATGCAGAGCCCGACACGCTCAGGACTGGGTTATTCTAAGCGATAATGTCTTTAGCAGCACCAAGGCCTCTTTGGATTTTGGTCCTGTGGCTGGGAAGCTCTAAACCCACAAGCTATGATAGTAACTAGCTGGTTCTGAGGCATGAAAAGCCAAATCATCTCAGTCATACTCTCTACAGATGGCAATAATGGAGATGGCTTTTATGTCTTTCAACAAGACAGAGCACATGGACCCAATTTCAGGTTAACCTCAGGTTCTTTTGGCTGGTTCATAGCTCTTGATATGACATAAACTGAATTTAGCAATATTTTTTACTAGTGCTTGTAGAATCGACAGGTGATGCAAGCAGCTAGTAGTAATACTAATACCAATACTCTTCAAATATCTGCAACAGAGCATCAGAATAAAGTGGAGAAACTCCCAGAGCTACAAAATTAAATGACAGAGATATGTTTATTCAGTATTTATTAACAAACAGTGCTGCACAGGAAGCAGTGTTTATTTATTTCCGAGTGATTAATTGCCTGGTGAAAGTCGAGGCTTTCACAACCTGTATCTACAACAACATGCCGGCATATTTCACTGTGCAGGATGTCTCTTTGATGTAATTCCTAATGACGTGCTGGGCCAAAAATGTTTCATTAATTTAATTCAAAATGTTGTCACTTCTGGTAATGCTGCCAAAATAATTTATTTATTCTTTTATTACGGCTTTAATTCTGGAACTACAGGCTTTTATTTGTTCATTCATGCAGCTATAAATATGAATTTTACTCTTCACGGTGCCTTTGAGCAAGACATTCTGCTGTGTCTGCCATCTGCAGTGGGTTTACTCACACACACAACACACATCCGGCCATCTTCAATTGCTGTCTGAGCAACGTCCTATTAACATCTGCCTGTCATAATAAAAGAAAAGAAATCTGCAGACATCCTGGGGCACCACTGGACAACAACTGGAGGAGCAGTGTAGCTCCAGTCCGTGTCCATCAAAGGACTAGTCGAAGTCCATTTGCCTCCAAGTTGAGAAGTTCTGTGTGTGTGTGTGTGTGTGTGTGTGTGTGTGTGTGTGTGTGTGAGTTAGTTGTTGTGTTTGGAAACTAAATTTCTCAGGGAGGCCCCGTCTCTTTTCTGTGGTTGGTCTCTCAATTTCTTTTCTTCTTTCTGTCTATCAGTCGATCTGTTTGTCTGTTGTGGTCGGTGCTCATTTTAGCCCGAGGACAACCCAACTCTACACACACACTCACAGGCTCAGTATTTTGGCATTGAGCTCAAACAAAACCACAATGGTCCAGCCCTTGGCAAGACAGCCAAGATGAACTGACCACTTTGACGTCCGTCTGGACACACACATACGCACAAACACACACAAACAGAGTCCAATAGAATAGTACAAGATCTCAGTCATTTCATCTGTGTGATGGCATACAGTATTTCATATTACCATCTGTTAAAGAAGATGTCAGAAGAAAATATGTTAAAATCAGAGCATTGTGCTGGACGTTTACCTGGAGGACATACTCAACATTGTTTTGTATTCAACTGCTGCTATGATTTACTCCCAGTAAATACGTTTGCGAATAAACAAGTTCTAAGAATCGATTGCAGTTGTGACTCAGGCTTGGAAACTTGAGAAGGACCAATGGCTGAGCTTTTCTCCGAGGAAAGATTGGGGAAAAGTATTTCTTTACTTATTGACGTGTTTGAGTGGGCACACCACACCCTGACACACACACACACACACACACACACACACATTCACACACACACGCACACACACCCTGTGCAGGGCCCCAGCTAAAAGCAGAGGGGACTGTTTCCTGTCTGTTGAACCACGCCCTGAGTGAAAGAAGGAGAGAGTACAGGCCACGCATCTACTTTGGCCAATACAGTTTATCTGTGGCTTGAACTTGTCATATTTTGTTAGTTTTGCTTTACTTTGTCCTGAGAAAATGTGGTTGTGTGGTATAGGAGAAAGTCAGAAACAGCTGACCGAATAAAAATGTAAAAGTGTGAGTATAAGGAACTAATAGTGTGTTCTGCATGTAGTCTGTAGGACCCCATCTTCAGGATGGTGTACAAGGTGCAATTACATCCTCTTCAGAGTAGTTTAGATATGCAGTGGTACATCACTGTACTGTGCTCCTGCCACACTCCCTGGGAGTCTTGTTTTGTAGGTATGCCAAACCCCATCTTAAATGTGTGCTAGACCACCTCTACTGCGTGAAAATGGCGTCTGTTCAGCTTGAGTTTCATTTTGGGGAAGGAGAAGAAATCACAGGGAGTAGGGCAGGTAGTGAGGTATGACTGTGTTTCAAAGGCAAAAAACCTTTGATGCTCTGTCAGCAGCTGTGTTGGCATCATGGAGCATCCATCACACCACTGTTCAGGTGATTTGCATTGAATTTCCTGTCTAAGATGGCTCAGAGTAGTGCAGAAGAGTTCTGGGATAGATGCAGAATGCCACAAATGTTGGTGCGCAATCCTGACCTGATGGACTGTCCTTCATCTTGAGGACTGAGACTGAAGACTGCTGTTTCATTTCTGGGTCTTGGCCAAAGTCTTGTAGACGGTGATGATCTGCGGCATGCTGCAATGCTTGTGGTTGACACAGATTTGAATGTTTTCTATCTGTTTGAGGTCCATGGTGGCAATGTGCAAATGTACACCTGCAACCGGTCACAAAAACATTTGAATCAATGATGATTTAGCAATGTAATGTGGAATACACACACACAACAGTTATTGCTTGCACCTGCTGCACTGTTGCACCATTTATATTAACAATGTGTTTAAAGTTTTAAAGTCCTCGTGTTTTGAGACAATGTCATCTGTGGCACAGTGGAGAGATAATCATGACTTTCTATATGTACATCGCTTTGGATAATAGCCTCTGCTCAATGGCATTGTAGAACTGTAGACTTAACTTTATGTCTCCCTGTTGTTTTCCCTCATTATATGGCAAAAAGCACGTGGGCACTGATTTCAAAGGCAACGGAAAATATCAACTATTTCAGACAATACTATAAAACTTTCTGTCAAGAGTTTGAATCAATTCATTTCCTTTTACAATGCGACAATACCTCCGTGGACACAGTGATTCCCATAAACAAACCCTATCTAACACCACTGGGATGA
Organism: Datnioides undecimradiatus; assembly: GCA_008933995.1. NCBI lineage: Eukaryota > Metazoa > Chordata > Actinopteri > Lobotiformes > Datnioididae > Datnioides > Datnioides undecimradiatus. The sequence goes on along the minus strand of WARS01000044.1, from coordinate 5,307,814 downwards.
ACTGGGACACCGATGGAGATGCAGACCTTATTATCATCAGTGGTCAACCTAACTGATGCTTCTGTGATTGAGGTAAATGCCTAAAGTAAGGTTCTTCTGAAAAGTCTTCCCAGAAGAGTTGTGGCTATAGTAATGCCTACGGTTTTGAATGAAATGCTCTGTAGTTGCATATGAGTATGATTTGTGGCTTTTTGCATTCTTTGTTTAGATGTCCACTGACTTTTGGCAATGTAGTTTACTTATTTGTATTTTTTACTGTGCCCCTCATTAGGTGATGACAACCACCGGCCATAAGAGTCACAAGATGAGCTGCTCTTATGTGTGTGTGCGTATGTGTGTGTGTGTGTGCGTGTAGTTTATATGTGTCTTAATTTTTGCCCCGGTGGTCATCACAAGGATAAAAGATTATGAAAATCAAAATGAGATTACATGCACGTGTGTGTGTGTACCTGTGGGTGTCTGTTTGTACATATGTAGATCTGGGTTGTGTGAGCATGGTGTGTGTGTGTGTGTGTGTGTGTGTGTGTGTGTGTGTGTGTGCATCTGTTTGTGTAAAAGTGTGTGTGTGTAGGTGTGTGTGCGCACTCAGGTACATAGTATAAGAGAAAACTTAGCCATGTATAAAATTGGCTTCGCTGGCTGGCTGCTCATATTCACTCAACCAGCCTTGTAGCTCCACACAGAAACTATCGTTCAAATCACCTTGAATGGTGATTCTCTCGTCCCCTCGCTCTCTCACTCGCCCCCTCCCTCTCCCTTTCTCCCTCTCACTCTCTGTCTCTCTCTCTCCGTCTCTCTCTTGCCCCTCGCTCCCTCCAGTTCCACAGGCTGAGCTCTATTTTAGCAGCGAGCCATAAGAGAGTGGGCGAGGATTCAAATTGAAACCTGCCCATTTATGAATCAAATTTGTTCCGCATATACATTTTCCATAGCACACAGGACTGCATCAGCCTGTGTTTAGACAAGTCTGCACGTGTGTGTGTGTGTGTGTGTGTGTGTGTGTGTGTGTGTGTGTGTGAGTGTGTGAAGGAGGGTTTCGGACATTATTTATAGTGGCAGTATATGATCGTTTGTGTGTGCGCCTCTGTGTGACCATTTATGAATTATGCCATTGTTCCCCTCATCAACTCTGTTTACAGTACACTCAGTTTAGCCTAATCCTCTGTATGTATAGAGGTTATGATTTTTACATGGGGCCTGGATTTATTAATCCTTTTGTGATTCAGTTTTTCACTTCCTGGAAACTGTTGTTATTTATTCAAGGCAAAAGCACACTGTTGCTTGCCATCATTCATTGAGTGGACAACGTATTAAGACCTCCTGCTCCCGACCCGGCACTGGACGGAGGTTAAAGCTCTCTCTCCTCATCGATTTCACCTTTTTAAATCCACTTCAGTCATGAGGAGGAGAAGTGAAGGAAGACATGAGGCACTATTGACACAGTGCTCAAAACAAGGTACAGATCAATTTAAGTGCAGAGTTTATAATAAAATGCATTTATGTTCAATGAAATATGATAAAAAAAAAATCCCAGATGAAGATCAGATAAATTTGTAAAACACTGTATTGTAATGTATTAGTTTAAAATTGTATTCTTCATCTTACTCTTTTTACTCCTTTTCTTCTACTTCTTCCTTTAATTTGAAATTTTCAAGAACACACACTAAACTCAGTAGACATTAGCCCCTGTTCATTATACCAAATATATACACAAATAGCCAAACAAATTGAAATTATTATTTCAGCAGGTTATTACTTTTCTGAGTAATTTCCCTGTAATCTAACTTGACAGATTTTAACTGTCAGAGTGCAGCTTTCAGTCAGCGTACTCATTTTACTTCCTCTCCATAACAAAGCTACCAGTGGAGTGTGGTCGTTTTAGGTTCCCCTACATACACATTCAGCTTCTTTCAATTGCAAATGATGAACTGGGTGAGTGCATGCGCTTTGGGACCTTCTCCACGTCGGCTTCAGAGTTAAAAAGAGAATTACTTTGACGTACTGTAAGCATACTGGTTTGATTAAACTTGTTTGTGAAACGCTTTTATAAATGAGGCCGCGGGGCAGATAAACCATGATCAAACGAGCCATGAATGATTAGTTACACAATAGACTCCAACTTAAGCACGTCCAATATTTAGCCATGACAATAAACACATCTGGAACATCGCATAATAAAAATAATTTCTGAAGGCCAATTTCAGAAAGTGTATTGAGTTTTATAAACCCAGTTCGTCAAGGTCCGGATTTTGAGTGTTGATTTTTTTTTTTTTTTTTTAAAGAACAAATCTTCCACTAAATTTCAGGAAAATGAAAACAGCATGTTACTTGTCGCAATGTGGGAAACGTAGTCTTCCATTTTGTCGATCTTCTATGTCTCTATGATATATTTTTCTTAATCAAATAATAGTTTACAAACTGTCCGCAAAGAACAAAAGTCAGAACACGCTGTGAGGTAAGACATTTCAGGAAAGCACAATCAGAACAGTGAAGACTGAATGATGATGATTTCGATGACAGAAAAAGCAACAAAAGAAAGAGTCCTCTCAGTGCTCTATAAATGAATTGCTGCCTCAGTCCTCGTCTCCCCTGAGCAGAAAGAGAAGACGAGGGGGAAAAAGAGGCAAAGCGAGTGAACATGGTGAGATGGAAAATGTGAGGAGCGGGCCGGGGCCGAGCCGGCGGTTTCACCAGTATAACTGTCCTATTGTCTGACTCGACCGGAGACCGAGCACAGGAAAGATACACACACGCACAGACATACAGCTGTGTTGTTGTCATTGACTGTCATCAAATGCTGTGTAAATGCTGCGTATAAGGTGTATGTGTTTGTGTAAAGCTTAAGCATAGAATCTGACAGAACCGAAGACACGAAGAGAAAGAAAGTAGTGTGGTGAAGTTTGACGATAAATATGATGGCAGTGTTGATATCATTTACACGTGCACTGCGCATGAGAGATAATGTGAGCACTGATCATAACACTGAGTGGTAAAGGTATGAAACTCAGCATGGTTTGCCAATTTAATGAAATGTGCCCCACGGCAGTAATTTGTTAGTTGCATTACTTGTCTTTTACATATTAAACATTATACTTTGTTATAGATAAAACAGCTGTAGTTTGACATAAACAAATATGTTTATTCTCTCTCTGGTGGAGACTTTGAATAGGAATGTCACCCACATAACTGTCCATTACATATAAGGCTACAACAGCTACAGCTAGCATTTGGCATGACTTTGTCATCTCTGGAGACAGATTAGTTGTTTGCCTCTTGTTTCCTGTCTCTGCAAAGCTAACAGGCTGATCTCTGCAGCCTAATATTAAATGACATCAATATAGTAATAAAACCTTACAAACCAGACTTAGTCAACTTAATTTTCTATTGTTAATTTGTCGTTGATGGCGTTTCTTTTATTGATAATGGCGTGTTAAGTAGTACATGAATGTAAAACCTCAGTTATTGTGTGTCTGGTCCTGTCGTATCAGGAGTAACACATATAAAGATGACAGTGAACATAAACAGTATCGGTACCATTTGTACAGTGAGTGTTCCTCTAACAAGGCTTCGTCATCAGTCGCTGTCATGTTGAATTATCATAGCTTGTGCCATCTGTTCATCATGGGTCTGTGAGCCTTGCCTCACCAGGGGGTGAGGGCTGGGAGAGTTTTGGAAAGTTCTGCAGACTCACACAGCTGCAGACAAGTGAAATGAAATAAAAACTGGATAGTTTATGTGTTAATACTCACTGTAACCATGACTTCTATGTGATGGTTACTCTTTTTTTGGACCAAAGTTGGACTGAGCGAGTATCGGAAAAACTCTCTTCATTTGGCATAAGCGGTTTTCATGCACCTTTAATACCCCACTATTGAGCCTGTCTGTCACCATGAATAAACCTGTAAACAGAATATTCCAGTCCAGCTGTGGTGTCCTGCTCACAGTCTGCCAGAATAAAGGCTGCCAGCTCCCCTCTCCGACTGAACACAAGGCTACTCCTAACACAGTGGAAAATAGTGATGCTCCCACTGGTAGCAGCAGAAGTCAGTGCTTATCAGCAGCATGGGTTCTGTTAACATTAAGTGGAGGTTTATTTATATATACAGTACATTCATCACATCTCTCAAGTCTCCTTTTTTTTTACGCAGAAAACAGAAAAGTTCTAGAGAGAGAGACAAAAACTAGATCTAACAAATCAAATAACAACAACAGGCCAAAACAAACTAACAAACCTGCCCTATCTAATCTCATCAGGGGCACTGTACTTGAAAAGAAAATGGATGAAACCTTGGAAACAGACAGTGGGAGTTTGCACAAACAGCAAGAACTAAAAGTCGAAGGAGTAACCTGACTCAAATTGACAGTCAGACATCATAACTGGTTTTCCAGTAATCTTACAACCATCTTAACTGGATTATTCTGCCAGAGTAATGTTACCTATATGTGTCCAAAGGCAGGTAACATGAGGATCCATGTTTAAAATGGATAATTCTTTGTGTAAATTTTGTGTTTTGTGCAGGTGGAGCTTTGCTGCATTAAAACCCCAACCTCTGCGTAAACACAGTCATTGCAAGAAGAGCTGGTTAAATGTTAGCGTGCTAACACAGTGATGATATGTTTACATGTGACCACCCAAACCGAGTCACATCAGCAACTGGGTTAAGAACTGAAAATGCCTCCATGCAGCGTAAATGTAGCCAGTTAAATACAGTCAGTGTTGCAGCCATGTTTGAACAAAGGACTGTATTTCAACCACGGCAGAGCAGAAATTCAGCCAATATTGCTCGAATAAACCGAACTTGAAGCTTCAGAGAACAACATCAACAACTGTATCTGTCAGTTTCTTACTTCTTGTTCAAATTAATAAGTTTTAAAGGACACGAAGAACAAAGCTTCATATATTTCCAAACCAGAGCTCTCTCTGTCTCTCTTTGGTTAATGCCATATGTCACTGTGGGACCAAGATAGATTTATATCTGGACTTTTACTAAAAGCCTCAAAGTTTCAAAACAACATTTTAAAATCTCATCTAAGTCCAGACACAGAGTCTCTCTCTCTCTCTCTCTCTCTCTCTCTCTGTCTGTGTCTCTGCGTGTGTGTGTGTATCATTGCCCCAGCGTATGTCTAAGAGCCGAGGGACACAATGAGCAAATGGGAGAGAGTAGACAGAGACCAGAGGGAAATGCAGACAGAGGGAGAGAAAAAGACAGACACTGGCTGTTGATTTGTGAGCAGAAGTGTGTATGTGAAATCTATAAATGTTACACTGACATATGGACAGACCGGCAGCCGGTCAGCATGTAAACTGAAACCAGATTTACTTTTCACAAGTTATGCTCCCCATTCAGCAGCATCTCAGTCATTCTTTCTCTCTTCCACACATTTATTCCCCTCTCCCACCTCTCCCTTTATGTGAAATCTGCTAAAAGCTTGAAGCTACTTCACAGTATAAATTAATTTTATAGAAACTGTCCTGGACGTGAGGAGAAGAAAAGCGGAGAAATTCAAGTGATATAATGACAAAAGTCTTGATTTTACTGCAGGTGAACAGTAGCTATTCAGATATAATGACACACTGTGGGACATGTTTTATTTGATCTGTGTGTTTATGATGGATGAGGTTGAAACTGAAACCTCTCAAACCTAAGTGCCTTTAGGAAATTTATCATGAAAGACATAATGTGTGAATAAATACTTACTCTATTACAGTAATATATTTCCAAGGGCTACAGTACGCACACAGACACTGTCTAAATTATAATAATATATTTCCCTAGATTCTGAATATTATCTTCACCTGATCTACATAATATAAATTTATTATAAAATATAATAAACATTTAAGTTTGTCACATCCATTTACCTCAAGCTGACTCTAAATGCAAAAGAAGCCAGTATTTGAAAGTGTTCACCAAACAATCTAAGATGTTTGGGTGATTTATTTCTTTTAATTTCACAAGTTAAATCCAACTCATTAAAAGTTGTACAACGTTTTGTTATACACAGTATAAAAAAACAACAACAATAAAAAAAAAACCTAAATAACATCATCCCAGTCGTTGTTTTTCCACCCGAGTTGCTCCCATAGGTTTTGTGGTCAGACAGCAGCCAAAAGCTGTGGTCTGCACTGCTAAATACAAGTATTCATACAATCTTGGTAAAAAAAAAATTGTCAACATAAATCTCCTTAATTTGATGTGTACAGCTGTCCATTCAGCCGAGCATGCGGCACAACAAAACATAAATACAGATTTGTGGTTTTTCATGCATTATTTAATAAGAGTTCAATGGATAAGACACAGAGGAAAATATTAGATGTACTGAAATCATGCATTTATAGATATTATGAAACATCTAAAGAAATCTATACAACAAAAGCACGTTAGTTTATACACTCTCCCCGCATCGACATAAGATTCTTTGGACAAAGTAGTGCAATGCTCAAACATATTTATGTTTAGAGTGTTTTTGTTTATTTATTCACAATCTCATAGCAAAAATAATATTGTGTGTGTGTGTGTGTTAGAGAGAGAGGAAAAAACAAAATGTCCTAAAATGTGGGGAGGGGTTTTTTTCGTTATAGTTCTGCGGTCGAAGTTGCTGGTTCAGCCACACACACACAACACAAACACAGCACACTTATTCATGTGCTCAGACTATTATACATCTACAAGTAAGGTGAGACATGTGATGCTCCAAGAGTATCACACACAGATCTGATTCTTTGTGTTCAAATGGACCATACTGATCATTTCAGTCTGCTGAAGTAACAATATCAAGTTTGCAGGGAAGTATATGTGCTTTTTAATTCAGTTCTGGTTCAGTTCAATTCTTTTTAATTAAGTACGTTCACAACAATGTTATTTTCCTTTTGCGCATAAACTTTCAGAAATTGCAATTAACACTTTTCACATAACATGCAAAAAATAACTTTTTAGTTACGCCTAAACTCGACATTGGAGAGGAGTCCAGTTTCATCTTTAATTGGTTATGTTTCAGTCAACGGGGTCATTTAATCCTGTAGAATATACTTTAGTTTCTTTATCTGCTGTTACATCACTGTCTCTCTACTGTAACATGTGACCTCGTGTTTTGACCACAAAATAACAAGAATATTCAGCACAATGATGTGCTTCAACTGAAAAATATGCACGTTATAATATTCAATATTGCTGGATGAGAAACGCTCTGTGGGTTTTGTGGTGTGCTTAGTCATGGCTGGTCAGTATGAGAATTATTATTTTATTATGCTACATTTTAAGTTAATGTTTCATGATCATATAAGTCACAGCAATGAAACTGTCTTCTGACATTCTTCTGTAATTTGTCAACTTATATTAAAATAGCAAATTGCAAATATTAGAATAAAAAGTTCAGTCCAACTATTCATTCATATTTATTTTGTCATTTGTCAATGTGCAGTTTCTCCAAGAAAAACAGCGCTACACTCGTCACTCATTACAATTAAACTTACTGGAACTCCCTATTAAGTAAGGACAATCAACAGAATATGGTCACTTCATTAAAAAGAACATAGACTTTTGTCAAACAATACTGTGTAATTAACTAAACATAATAATATTTTAAATGGTAATATTTCAGGAGGTGGCTTTGCACAACAGGAGCTTGGAGCATGGTCTTGCAGTAAACAGGATTTGACCGATTATAATTCAGACATTGTCTGTTCTGAACGCTCAGACAGGATTTTGAGTGTGTTCTTGCCTGCGCGCAGGTTTATAAAGATTGTGGAAAATGAGACAATAGACTTGTTTTCTTTTTATGTCTTCCTGCTGAAGCAATATCTTCAAATTCACTTTTGTTTACAACAATGAACCAGCAACATACTCTTGGGATATAAGAAGAAAATCAACTCAACATTACAAAATAAATAAGTCCATAAAAAGTTTTTTTTTCTTCCTGTCAAAAATAAGTTTTAGATCATGAAGATGGCTTTCTTCTCCTCAGGGAGCTCCTGATCAAACTAGTTTCAAGTAGCAGTGCTGCAATGAAACTCATACACGTATGCATCTGCATCTGCATTTCAGAGTCTCACAAAGGTGGTATTTATGGCCGTGTTGCTTTTAGCTCAGTGCACAAATATCCACACTGTGGTGTGAGGAGAGCAAAACGCGGATAAATCAATTTCAGCAACGAAGAACTCAGAAATCTTTCTCACCTTTTAACCGCTGATCTAATTAGATTTACATTTTGGTAGAGGGGAAACCCGCTTTAGAATAAATATCTGCTGCAGTGTTTGACATAGTGGTGGATTTGTAACAGTACGAGAGCCATTTTATGAGTCATCCAACTATGCAAGTATGGTCATAATGTCCAAGACCGTTTTACAAAATGCTGCCGATGATGCAGAGACTGTTCTGTCTTTGCATCACGTGCAGCTATACACACCATAACTTGTTATTCATGACACATTATTTACATACACACACAATTTTATTGATTTATTCATTTATTTTTTGGACTGGTCTTCCCCGTGGGTGCTCAACCTTTCCGACGCGAGATCGGCGCACGATTCTCTAAATGCGTTTGCTTTTTTCCAAAATCACAAAGCTTCAACACAGAGAGTAGTTCCATAGACAACGTGATAAAGCGAAACATGACCCAATCACCAATCATCCCCACAGATGAAAGTTTCCTGCAAAAAGTTTTTAGTTTTACTATCGGGGAAAAGCTCAGCAGCTCTGGTCAATAATTAGTCAGATACACTGTTTTAAAAGGTGTGAAAAGACTAAAAATATGAGTGTTGTGTAAATACTACTCAGTCAGGTGTACAGCAGAAAATCAATTATGCTCCCTGAAAACATCAGAATACTTATTATTTGCTGTGAAATTGAATCGCAGATCAAACTATCGTCACAGTGAATGCCCGCTCATTACAGCTGCCACTCTCCACAAACTATAAGTGACAATCTTTTACAGCCACCTGTGCAAGGTTGTCACTTATCCAGGGTGGAACATTTGATACTCCTGAGATGAGTTTTGGGTGGAGCATCACTTAAATAACGCTGTGGGCTTGTCCATGCCAGAAGGGGCCATGCCTCCTTTTATTGTACACAGCCACTTTAATAGAGGAGAAAAGATGAGTCAGCTCACAATCATTTTTTTAATATGACTGGTTGTTTGGGGCGTGATTCAAAACAAAAGACAGATAACACACCTCATCCACTGAGGCACATAATTTGAGCTATATTGTTATTTACATCTCTTGAGTATCTAGGCAACAATCCCTACTTGTGTACTTGTTTGTTGCGACATTGAAATATTGTTAAAAAAATCTTAGTTGATACAAATGACATCAAATACTCCATCAACATTCACTGCTGTAATCATATTACAAGAAGAAGAAATGTACTTATTATTATTAGGGACACATGCAGTATTTTACAATAACCAGTGGAGGCAGACCACAGACCACAGATGATACTCTCCTTAAAAGAATAAAGGAAATGTCTTGAAAGGGTGCAGGGTGTAACATTTCACCAACCTTAGGTGTGATTTCATCTTTAACAACCTCTCACACCGCACAGTCGATGATAGAAGCCATATTGAGTGTGGGCAGACTCACCATGTTAACCTCAGTCGGGGGGGTGGGACGTTCACTTCCATCAGGGGATTGGTCTCACTATCAGACGAATCATTTTGCAGGAGCTGGACCCCCTGCTGCACAGATGAATCAGTCCTCTTGGCCACTTCCATTTCCAGTGTTATGCTGACCCCGGGGATATAATCCAAATGTTTTTCCTCTCCTCTCATCTCCACTTGAGGACGCCTCATCTGTGATGCTGCGAGAGTCTTTTCGGTGTGCTCTGCAGCTCCAGATCTGTCTGAAAAGCACATGGTAGGGTCCAAAGTAACACACTGTAACTGTGATCATGGGCGTCATCCTTTAACAGTGATTTGTGACTCATATCTGCGTCTTTCTGCTATGAAACTGTCATGTATTTTTACAGACACTCGATCAGGATGATGGCATTCAACATTATCAGAGCAGCTGCTCTTTATATAAGAGCGCCAGCAAGCCCATTTTCTAAACCTGATACTGACCTGATAACATGCCAGCTAATTACGCACCACAGGCCTCACTTTGAGAAGCCCCACCCTTGTGTCTCAACAGACATATATATGCATATGTAACAGGAACCTTATAACCTGACTGTTATAATTATGTTTTTGCCAAATTTCAGTTATATCAGTGCCACATGAGAACATCTAAGCTGCATCGACCAGAGTTGGCACAACTCAGTGATATCAGGAGTGAGGGAAAAACTTGTCAGGGTGTTTTGGGGAAACAACCCCAGCTCAACACTGTTAGTAAAGGCTGATTTTACTGCAGCTCAGACTCTGTGTTCACAGATGATATAATCTGATCAGAAAATGCCTCCTTCACTTAAGGTCAGTTGACATCAAGATAGAGATTCCTTACATTCTTCCCTAGAAGGTCAAACACATCAGAGATGACAACTCTGATGTTCAGAGACTCCTTCGTTGTTATCCTCCATATCTTACTGGCTTGCTGACTTCATGGCAAACTCAGCTGCAATGTCAAACCCCTTGTGTTTTTTTCTTATTTCATCCCTGCAGGGGTATAAAAGACCAAAAGAAAGACATTAAACACATTCTGCCTTTCTTTTCTGTGGTGATAAGGCACAATTACACAGAAATTGTAACCAAGGGTTTTTGGCTCATTCCTTCCATTAATCGTGATGGTTGTGGTCATGATCCTGGCTACAATCTCCTAACTGGGGAATAGTCATCCTTTTTCAGCTTAAACTCTATGGCTTGTGTGTCCAACCCAGCTTGCAGATAAAAACACTTGGCAAGAATTGAACATGAAAGTGAATCTTGTCTCTGGAAGGCTTGTTAAAAAATGGCAGAGTGGCTGTTCCTTGCTCGCTGGACTTTCCCAGTGCCTTTGTTCATCTTTTCAATGAAGGAATTTATGATTTACAATAAATTTTTTCAATCTTGAAACAACAGTGTGATTCAGTCTTAATTAAAATGTTTATTTCAGTTTATTACCATTTGAATACACAAAGCTCATTGAAACCAGGCATATTGTTACTAAAAAGTCTGTATCATGATTTGTAATGACTACAATATCTTAGTCTTAAGTCTTAGTCTTTAGTTAAGGATGGCTGACTGTTTCACTGAACTGTGAACTGTGTATTGAACTGCGTATTCAACCCTAAGAAGTATTTTATCAGTGTATTTCTTCATTCATTTAAAGGTTTTCCTTATTTCATTATACAGCTATTTGTTTGCTGCCAAGGTTAGAGATTAATGTCACTGTTAGAATTAGGTAATAATGTCTCATATAAACAGTGGACTTTATGCCAGTTTGCATAAAGGTCAGGGGTATGAATAAGTTATAATAGATTGAAAAAAAAAATAATGAATTTACCTTGGCAGACAGAAATATGAGTTATGAGGTTAAATGTTTGACAACAAACAATGAATCTAATGTGGAAAAAGCAGTCTGGTGTGTCTTGGTGACTCAGAGGTCTGTGGCACTGACCATGCTAATTTTGAGTCCAACCTGGCGACTTTGGTATTCACAGTCTTTCCTGTTGCTTGGTACCTCAGCGTGCCTAATAAAAGCAAAATGCCCAAAACATATTTCAAAATGAAACTGAAGACGTTTTAAAAAAAAAAAAAAAGACCTTTAGGAAGTTGCAGAAGAAAAGTGGCTGAAGGAACCTCTTTGTCTAAGTAATTACCCGTCCACAAGACAGGCGTCTGCCAGTGAGCCACACTGACCAACTGGAAAAAATCAGCAAGCTGCCTCCAGTCAAACTGGTGTGGAGAGAGAAAAACAAATAGACTAACAAAAAAAAGAAAGTAAGACTCTCCTTTAAGATAGATAGATAGATAGATAGATAGAGCAGGGAGTCAACAGAAACAAGGCACTTAAACCAAAAAGCATCATATATTACATATAAAATGCTTGAGAGGTGTTTATTATTTAATATAGAGAAGGTCATACCAGGTCATTAAACACCTGAGGGCTGACTCTTACTGACACTGTTATGTCCAGTCTATCTATGCGTCTCTGTCTTTCTTTCCGTTCAAATAATGGAGTATCAAAGGGAAGATTTAAAGGAGCATTAAGTATCACATTTCAAAGGACGGTCACACTGGACCATTAAACACCAGGGGGACAAACTTGAAGGCTGTCAGTGTCACTGTAGTTTTATCTGAATTTCGATGATCGTCTGTGAACAGGACCATAATTTTATATAATCTAGCGGGAAAACACTGTATGCTTTTTGATTGATATTTTATTGTCTGTAACCTTTTATATTTTATAAAACTGACTGTCCACACTCCCAGCAGATTTTTCGATAACAGCAGCAGTTAGAGGAGACTCTACACTGGACTCTCTCTTCTTGAATATTGTGTTTGTTTTTCAGATTCGGCCGAATGTGGCTACCATCTCATGCTTATATCAATAAAGTTCATCCAGCACTTTCACGTACTTCTTGTAGTTTGTACATACTCAGTGGGTTGTGTATTTTTGTGTAAACAGTTTTTCAAGCCTTTACTCAGTTTGGAGGTTTGTGTGCAAAGTCAAGAAACACAAAGTATTCAGTGCTTACAGAATAAAGAAATGCAATTCTCTATATATGCTGACTCAAAAGCTCTTGTTCTCACAGGGATTATGCATATTGCTGATTACTGGGATATGGTTTGTTGTTGTGTATATACACAGTTATTCATCGTCCTCTTTGTATTCTCTGATTAAGGTCAGCTACATCCAAAGCTTGGCAATGAAGATGAAAAGTGCATTGATCTAAGGCTGCAGAGGCTTCTCTCTATTTGTTTTTCAGACAGCGGAGTCAAAGGACTTTTCACTTGAACCTGTTATTAGCAAAATATATGCAGCGTATTTTTTCTTTGCTGCTGTGAATGCCGAACGTCATTTCACCCACGGATCACTATACTACAGCAAAAATATCTGGATTTTTTTCTCTTTTCTTTGTCACTCCTATGTTTTTGTGTTCAACCCTAAACACATAAGTTCACTGGACACTGCTGAATTAGTAAATGTGCATTCTGCAGTCATTTACTTTAAAATTCCTGTGGTTATGGACTCTGGGGTAAATATCACGCAGCGTTTTTATCCCCTCATACTAATTCACATACCTCAGCACATTAAGTACATATCGTATACCAGTTCTGTCTTTTTCAATCATTTTTATGTAAGGTAACAAGACGCCAGTGTTTGCTGTCACATGACAAAATGAATCAGCGTACCGCCATGACTTGATGAATGTTACAGGTGGTGAAACACTGAATTGTCACATCTGGCCCCAGTCACTCTATTGGGTCAGTGATAAAGGGATGTGACATGTATACATCTCAACAGACAAAGTGTCTATAAATTTCAGAGACCACACTGATGAGGCACATAAAAAGGGGGCTGTGAAAACGTTATTCAAACAAGTCACACACAGTGATGACAAGAGGTGAAAAGAAAGTTGTGAGCATCTAAAGCAGCACAAAACAAGACAAACATTGTTTTCGACAAACAAACCATCAGTCAGCCATTCAAAGGTAGATGAGTCATCATAAGAATCATTGCTGCAGTATATTGTATGTTACATATACCCGTGTTGTTGGGTGCAGAAGACACAATGTTCTATTATCAACAAGGCAATATTTGTTGCAAATGGGAAGAGCAAACTGTTGGACATGGACACACGGTCTCTTGAGGAAAGAACTGAAGAAATGAAGAAAATAATGGCGGAAAGCAGGAAAATGGGAAATTTGAAGGAGAAATCAATGGAAGGTTCCTGTATAAGAATGCAGCTGGTGGCAGGTGTATTATTTCTTCAATGTGACTTTTTCTCTGTGGTGTGTCCAAAGCCTGCACCACTCAGGAGGTGGTGGTGGATCCAGCAGTGTGTATGCCTGGAGGCTGCAGTATTGCTTTTGTTAGCAAAAATTCTTACCTTTGGCTTTTGAAGGGCAGCGTTTGAAAAAAGAAACTAAAAAGTTCACAGTGGCTTCCTCCCTGTGGGACAAAGGGAGAGGGACTGTGTGGGGAAGGGTGAGGGACTTAGCCAACAGCCTGCTTTTCATACCGAGCTAACAAGGGTATATCCATTATTGATGTCATTCAGTCCCACCGCAACATTCCTGTAAACTACTCTTTGATTACTTTTGCATCATGGCCACCATAAAATGTCTGACAGGCCTGAGTGAATATGCAATACTTAATCACACAACAATACTTATATTTCACTAACATTTATCTTGTCTTTATGTTGCTCAGTTTCCATTGGACCCACCCACATCGAACATCTGCAGGCACTCATGACAACACTGTATGATGGCTTGAATAAAAAGTATCCATCAAATTAGATAATATTTGGCTAGAGGTTGTATCCCGATCCTGTTTTAACATCAAATCAGGAATGATTTAAAAGAAGACACGCTCATATCGAGAGAGTTGTTACCCTCGCTGTATCAAGCTTCCCCATAAATGCTGGAGCTGCTCAACGCTCGGCAAATTATCATTTTACAAATCCATTTACTGATTGAGATTTTGATCATGCTGGCCCAAGTTTCCTCTGCCCTCTGGTTAAATAGGTAGTGATACCAGATAAGAGTTATTAATATGTATGCACCTCTGATCTTACAGTGTAGAGGAGAGACCACATCAAATTTGGTTCAGATTAAATGGATTTTCAAAAAAATTACATTGCCGGAGGTTTTGATTTAAGATACGAGTTTGGACCTGCTATGACAGCATAACTTGAGTTTCCATGTATTATAAGGCAGTGAGAGATTGATTTATGTATTAAAAGCTTGTAAAAACTCTAATAAAATATTTGCATATGGTTTGCTGTATGGGTTCATTAAAGGGTCTTCTTAAAGTTTACCAGTGCCAAGAGCTTAGTGCAAATATACTGCACAGTATATGCTAGAAATCTGTTGATGGTTAAACATCTAATTGCTAATTTAGCCATGAATTACCTTGGGTGTTTTTTTTATTAAACCTTAATGTCTTATGTGTCCCATTATCCTTTAAGTTGGTGTGTTGCAATTATAAGACTGGCCCCCACCAGAGCTGCATAAAATATATAATCCTGTGTAATCACATCTAAGTCAGCACATTTCAATTCTTCAGAATGAGAAGGAGATTAGTTGTTATAACTGTTTTCATCACATTACTTTACTTATGCAGTCAGGACATTTTAACATTGTCTTAGTGCTACTCACCTTTTTAAGTAAAGGAATAAAATACCACTAAAACAAGTGCATTTCAAAGAAGAGTTAACGCTTCCTGGTCTGGTTACTGACCACTCATGGTGCTGTAGAGAAATGTTTTTATAAATAGGTCCCAATATTGTTTGGTTCTCCTGCTGTAATAAAACTCTGATGCTTTCATGTGTGCCTTGACCCATATATGAACGCTGTGACCTACGTTGGAGTGATATACATATATTTTGACTATAGAGTATATTAATGTGGTGAACAGAGACAAAGATGAAATGTTGAAAGCAATGCAGGTTTTAAAAACATGAAGCAAGTCAATGAAGGTGTTTTGTTATGTACACGCATTTGGTATTTTTAGGCAGAAGAACTTTTTATTTAAACAAACACTTAAGTGCTCTTTCAATTCTCTCAGTATTAAAGTTTTACTTTATGTTGCCTGAGTGTGTCATTTTAGTCAAAGTAGTAAAGTCCACTAACAACTCATTTAATCTCATTTTCACAGCGTGTCACTTTAATCCTGTCCTCTGGATGTCACCTTAAAATGAGTTGGTTTCGTGTTAACTGTGTGAATATTCAAGATTACGCTACATGTCATGTTAAGAGTCAATACTCCTGATTTTAGTGCAATATCTGATTTGGCTTAGTAGGCTATTTTACTGTATAAGATTACAGTGTGTCACTTTAAGGTTGGTTTGTTGATATAAAAACGTGTAACGTGTGTTTAAAAGTCTTGATTTTGGTAGAGTTGTGAATATTTTGTTTAATAACTAATAAAACGAGTGATTCTTGTTGCTGGTCGGTGTTTTTCATTGTGTGTGAGAAACTGATTTGGTTGAGAGTTAACTGTAAATAAGTGAGACTGCAGCGTGCGCGTATATGTGTGTGTCGCTTTAAGAGTCAGTCTTCGGGTGGCTTCTTGATATTAATAGAGCTGCTGTGTCTTCCTCCTCTGACGTAATGCCCACAGCCTACAGAGAGACAGGCAGAGAGGTCCTGTCACAGCAAAGCGATAACACTAGTCTGAACAAAAAAATTACAGATAACGAGTTGCTCTGCCTTTGGTTTGCTGTGGCCAGCAAATCCGAGCTCTGGGCGGCTGAATAACATACTATAACATCGGAATATTAGCTACAAAACCCAGAGAAGCCAACCTAACTCACTAAATCAGTCGGTATCAGTGCTGCCGCGAAGCCTTAACTATCTCTCTTTCCCTCTCAGACCAAAGAAAAAAGAGACAGCCAAGACACAGTCACCCCGTCCGACATCATCAACAAACAAAAACCCCACAAAGAGACGAACCAGCCGGCCAACCAGCCAGCCAGCCACCATCTTAACAGGCTGCTGAAAGAGAGACACACACTGAGAGAAAAGAGGCTAATGCTTATTTTGATCAACAGGTAAGCAGCACCAAAAGAAACACCACCAACACACAAATGCACGCCGTGCACACAGCCCACTCTACTAGTTGGTGCAGTGACATTGTAAACGGCAAAAGAGAAACGAGAGAGGGGGGAAACGCATCGGCGGTGCACGGTTGGAGTTGTAGATGGCGAAATGCATGCTCTCGGATAAGTGGGGAAAATGTGATTTGTTCGTCTTAAAGGGAAGCCGGGCTATCAGTGGTGCGTTTAGGAGGCAGAATATTGCTCTGTTAGCCGTTGGTGGTTTTACGACGGGCAGCAGTCGCTTTGCGTCTTATGTAACTAACGGCCTGAGCAGCGTCGGTGAAGGAAAGAGGGATCTGCTGAATGAGAGAGAGGAAAAGAGCAGCACCGCTTTCAATTCACATGGCAATTTACATTTAGGTTAGGACACCCAAACGCCACACAAATACAAATTCGGGGGCTACTGGGGACGGCTACTGCTTTGATTTAAGACTGAGTTTGAAGCCAGCGGCGAGGGGGACGTGGACTGACTTAGTCGCCTCAAGTAGGTTTGTGTTGTTTGTTTGTTTTTTTTTTGTAAGTTTTGTTTCTTGTTTTTTGACATTTATTTACGACAAGCGGCATCCTGACTGAGCTGCTAGAAGCCGGTGACTCCCGAGTGATTTTCGTCACTCCAAAGTGTGCCTTGTGTTGCTACTATGTGCTACTTTTTTCTTATTTTCATTGATAACTTTTTTCGTCAGTATTCCGAGTTGCAAACTTGATACTCAAGTTCAGATTTCTTGGTCCTCCGAGTGACGCACGTCGTGGAGAAAGAGGGAAAGAGTTTTGTGCGGCGAGGTGAACACGGTTAGATGCTTGTAGTTTATAGGGGCTAAAAGTGGGAAAGTGGTGCAACTCCAGATCAAAGAGATTGTGTTTATCAAGTGGTTTACAGCCGATATGGCGCTGTTTTTTGCACCTCTTTCATTGTTACGAAGCCCGAGAGCGCATGGTGGACCCGAATTGTCGTAAAGGATCCCCAAACATCCTGTCTTATCAACTTAAAAGAACAACAAGTACTTAGTAGCTCAAATATCGCGCATGTATTTATTTGTTGTTGTTGAAAGTTTTCACGAGTGATGCCGGGAAGCCTGAGTTGCATTTCCACTCAACTTTGAAAAAGTTGCCCCCCCCCTCCGTTGTAAGAAACTGTGATGTTCCTTTGAGATAAGGGAGCTGGGTAGGCATGACAACTCTGTGGGGAGAGCAGAGTATGTGAAGGCAGCACAATGAGGCACACACTGCAAGGAAGCTTTTTACATAGTCCTTCACAGTTCTCCAAATCTGGCCCCCAAATGACTGCTTATGTGTGGACCGACTTTTATTCAACAGATAACCTCAGTATTTTTTTTTTTTTAAAGCAGAGCAGGCCCGTGAGACTTTCCTCGGACCCCACACTTGTTCACAGTTGTTTGAAAAGTGGACAGTTTGTACTTTATTAAGTGATTAATGAATCATTTATTCAGCGATTAACCTTGAGAAGTTGCAAAACTTCTGGCAGCCATTTCTTCAGCGCTTTCAAATATAAAGCACGTCCGTCTTCACCTTTGAGCTTTCACAGCGTTTTTTAATGTCAAGCAGGAATTCTGCTAAAATATGACAGCAATTTTAAAAGTACCTTAAAATGTAATTTTCCCTTTTAAATTGGCCTCCTAAGCACTTTCTGAATGACCTGGATTTCTATATTTCCTTTAATGTTATGTGAAACAAAAAACTTTTGCAACTTTTGCCCTCTCAGCCAGAGCAGTAGGGAAACGTTGCACCTACAGCTCTTCAGTTCATGAAATTGTGTGGATCACTTGAGCAAAAACCACAAAAGGACAAAATGATTTAGGAAACTTTCAAGGATTAGTTTGCTTTGCAGTTTTACGAGCAGCGTTTTGACACGACTTAAACTCTGGTGCTGTAAACGCTGAGTATTTGTTTAGACTTTATAAGAACACTACTTTTTACTTGAAGCACAGAAGATGCACATCATGAAAAACTTTTTATTACTCTTTGAAAACAAAAGCCTCTACAAAGTCGAAGAAATGTTGTCAGAGTTGAATCGAGATACTCTGAATATTTCTGCCTCAGTAAAGTTCAGCCAAATTATGTGATGTGCTGCTCATTGTGCAACTTTTTCATCAAAGTTTTTTGACTGTTTTTTAATTTTTGTTCTCATCTGATAAGGTAATATTGATCCAGTAGTTTGATATTCATACTGACGCTTTAATGCTTTTACCTGGCATCAAAATTTTAAATTTGACCTGGTCTGTTTTTCAGACTCCACTTCGCTTTCCCGTCCTGTCCATCTTGCCGGTTACTCTTTACCCCTTGTTCCCACACGCTTACATACGACACGCTCCAGCTTCGTGTGGAGTCGCTCCTAACTTTGAATAGTTGTATAACCAGATAATTTATTGTTATATCCACAGCTATCATCCATGTAATGTGCTTTTGCTAAACTTTTTACACATTTAACTGGTTTCCTTCAAAATGTGTCGAAACTTTTGATCTAGCGATGTATCAATCTATAACTTTTAAAAAACGTTCCTCTTTCCAGACACTGGATATTATTGTATCTTACGGCCTTGTTCGTAGCTGCTATTAAACGTCAAAACAGTTGACGACTTCCTAAAGAGAACCTCTGCTTGTAAAACTCTTTCCCGTATGTGTGTGAGACAGAGTAGGAGAGAGAGCACAGTGCTTTTTTCCTGTGTGAGTGTGTGTGTGTATGTGTGTGGAGACAGCCATGGCTTACTCATATGGCTGCAATATGTGAAGTCTCTGCGGTGGAACTGGGAAGAGAGAAAGTTTTGAGAGAGAAAGACAGAAACAGAGAGAGAGAGGGAGAGAGAGAACACATGGAGCGAGGGAAGTCAGAAATGTCCTGTTCAACTAGCTGGAATGTATCTCCTGTGTTTTATTGATGGTTTGATGTTCTGTAAGACACGAGGAACAACTGTAGTGATTTTGTGGGCTGCCATGCATTTTTCTTTGGTCGTTTCAAAGCAGCACTGCGTTACCAGGGGAAAAAAGTTTGAGATGGAGAGTAAAAAGCCAGACGGTGTGATGCTTCAGACAAGGAACTGTTTCTTATGCAGCAATACTTTTAATTACAGTCTTCATAATTGATCATTTTCAAGGTAGAAAAAAAGTTTGCCTTTTGTCTATAGTTTTTTTAAAACTGTTTTATATTAGTGTAATTACAGAAATGTTACTGGCCATTTAAAAAGAATATAAAGTCAAAGAGAGCAGGACAGAAATAGTGGGTTGTTTTAAGTAGGAGCCAAAAAAAATGTGCTTGATTATAAAGACCAACATGCTAGATAAAGAAAAGTTTAGCATATCTGTTAGTTTGTTAAACTTTTCTGCATCTGATCTACATGGTGCAGCAGAGGTTTCGGGGCGAGGTGTTTAACTTGCCTTGGATTACCTGTTTAAATTTCCTGCTGTAACCTCAGCGGTTCAGTCGCTGCTGTCTCTTACTTTTCACGTTCAGACTGATGCGTGTCCTTTCTCAGAGCGCCCTGTCCCGTTTCACCTCATCATGATGTGTTTCAGTAAATCTTGGCTTGTTATCGCTGTTCTGTGAAGTGGTAGTCTGTGGGTAAATGGTATGTTTATCATGCCAGCAAATAAGGTAGTCCCCTTCACAGACCTGTTGGCCGCCAGAGAGGAGTGAAGAAGTAAAAACCAAAAAACAAAACCAAAACCCAAAACATTGTCTCCTTGCTCTGAGGAGAAAATGACCTTCTAAAATTAGATGAGCTAAAAATTTTGCTCTGTCCACTTTAGTTATTTAGTTATTTTAGTTTAGTGTTTAACTGTTCGTTTAATTTTTAGTTTACCTGCTTTTTTTCCCTTGTGTCCACTACTTATATGTATGGTAAAATGCTCAAAAACTATAGCATAAATGTTCACATTTACCTCAACATTTAAACTGCCATGTTTATAGCAACAAACCAGTTTCCATATTGTTTTAACAAATTAAGTTCATGTTTTTTTTCCTCAAGCTTTTCTAAGTGTTTTTCTTCATGTGGACGCACAGATCTCATTTCTTTCTAATTCTGATCCTATTTATTCCTGACAGCGAACTGTCTTAACACCCATTGTTTCCAATAAACGGCAAAAGATAGCATCTATCAGAGCAATCAGCCGTTATTCATCTAAACCCTGCCTGCAGTTCAGATAAAGGAAAACCTCCATTTGTCACGGATAGTTTATTTAAAGAAAAAAACCTTTCTGCAAGGCTTCTGGCTCTCTTGGCTCAAAGCTCTGCAACTTGCACTTCTTTATTACCCAGTCTCTTGTTTTGCTCATATCCCAAGGACACAATTGTTTTTAACTCATTTAACTGTCTGGGCACATTGTTTTTGGCTCTTTCATTGCTTTATATTAGCTGCTTGTAACGTCTGCGATACAGGGATTTGAGCTTTTTCTCCTGTTGCGTTTACTGGAAGTCACTCTGGAAAAGAGTGTCTGCTAAATGCCCAAAATGTCATCCCCACTCTGTCTGTGGTTAGTACAGCCTTGTTTAGGCTTGAGTTTGTCTCTAATGTCTTTGGTCTTATTTTAGACTTTTAAGTCTGTCTTTTCGACGGCCTGCTTCAGATAACGAGCACATGGTCTTGGTTTAGGGTGAAATGATTCTTTTTTTCCCCCCACTTTTTTTTGGGGACAGTCAAATCCTAAATATGGGACAATTTTTCTTCCCTTTGATCTGAGAGAGTAAATAATCCTTCTGTCACGATACAGTGGAGACTGATAAAGTGGTGGTTGAGCAGATTCAGGCATATACTAGTAGAAGGTGATGACACAGGCAGCAGTATGGTCTTGTGGTTATTGAAACTGTGCTGTCACCAAAAGGTTATATGATCAAACACCTGCCTGCTACTTGTTGCTATCAGTCCAAGTATCTGTTAACTCTCCCAAATGTGTTGTAGATGATGAAAGATTTAGAAAACATTTTTACTCCTTCGCCCGACACAACTTTGGCTCCTGAGGTTGTCAACCAAAGCTCGCTTGCCTGAGAAACTTGCTGGCTCGTTATGCGACGTGTTATGAGTTGCGAGTTCTGACTGCTTTGACTCAGCGTTGCACTTGGCACATTCATGCTTCCTGTGCACCCAGACGTTCAGTTATCAATCGCCTTGATGTGAGTTTTGACCTTGTGTTTAACAAAAAAAAAAAAAAAAAAAAAAGCAAGTGGATGATTTGTTCCATGGCTGCGTTCAATTAACTTTCAAATAAATCAGCATCTAATTGAAAAACGAATCAGCGCTCGTTGGCTCAGTTGTGATCAAATCAACTGCAGTTTCCAGTATAAAAATGAACTGCACTACAGTTGTTTTTCTATATGTTTCATATTTGGCTTCATGTTGTAGTCACACAGCCACAAGTCCCACACTCTGTGGGCTTTGGCTTGCCGCTCATCCTCAGCCTCCACCTTTCTCCATGCTACGATACAGGTGTACCGGGAGTTCACAAAGGAAGACTGAAAAAAGTCTGATGTTGACGACTGTATGTCATTAGGATAAAAGTGTAGCTTTCCCATAAACAGTTGTCAGTAACTATCTTGAAACAAAGTGTTTTCGGTCTTGGAAGTCAGATCAGATTTGTGTGAATAAAATAAACCCTACATGTGTTTTAGATGTTGCTGTTGCAGAGAGTTTAATAAGAACCGTTTGGAAAGCTTGGGGTTATTTATATTAACTCTGCTTTAAAATATGATAGTGAATAGTTTTTTTCATTAAGTCTTTGTAAACATGGTCCATCAGCCTATTTGCACTCTGATGCTGCATTAAAAGTTAAAAGTAAGTTTGATTTATGGCGTCCACTGGCATTGTAGGTCTTGTTGTGATAATAGGCAATAAAAGCTTCTTCCTAATGGTTTCACATTTAAAAACGGAGCTCCTCATTAAAATATAACGTCCAATTACAACAACTTGTATTTGACACCGATAAATATTGAGCCAAAACCTGCAGGAAAAATCATTAAAGGAGGAATCAATCTCGGCATTGAGGTGTATTATTGGAGAATTGCCCTTTTTAAATTTTTAATCCTTGCATAATGAATTTGAATTAGATCCAGCACTACAATTTCAGCACTACTTCATTTCTCATAGCAACTGTATAATAGTGGGTTGTGGTTAGCGGAGTGGACCAAATATACTTGCCGCAGACACATCAGGACCTCATAGCTATATTTATCATTTTAGTTTTTTGACATTTGGCATTATATCATAAAATTTATGCAGATGTATTTTATAGTTTGTGTTGAATTTTTTGTCCTTTTTTAAAACAATATTCCTTGAAATTACTTAAGAAGAGTCAAGAAGAAGATAATCCATCCCAGGAAACATACAGTCGGTTTAGTTTCGTAATGTCTTCGTGTCCTTGTGTAGTGTTGACCCATCAGAGGACGCATTATATTATACAAAGCTTTGTCTGTTGTCAAGTAGCACAGGGAGTTATGGAAGCATGACACATGTCAGCATATTAATTTCCTTCAATCTGAATGTGTCTTTCCATTAAGAACAATGTCTCATCACGTGTGTGTATAAAGTATGTTAAAATTCATAAAGGATGCATTTCAAAGAAGTAGCTGCAGAAAGCAGTAAGAGGACACTGTCACTATAATTTTGGTGGTCACAGCATGAATTATAAGTCGGGATGACGACTTCCTAAATGGAAATATATAGGATGTGCAGAGTGATTGGGATATGCATTCACAAGTTGTAAAAATGCCTTCAAACCTGTGGCATTATGAGTACATTTGTACACTATGCTCAAGTTGTACCCGTGTGCACGGCTCCATCTGTAATTCCTCACCGTTTTCACACAGCACCCAGCAGACAGCCAGTGAAAATTATCTACGGAAAATGTGACAGTGGCATAAGTGGCATGAATTTGAATGTGATTTATGTTGTAAGCCTCTTTGTGTTGAAGCTGAAAAGGCTGTGCAACACGCAGATGGAGAGAGTACCGAACCATTTTCCTCAAGTACTGTATGCTTAATTCAGTGAGACTTTTCTCGAGTGGAAGTGGCAGTTGTTGTGTTGTGGTTGTTTTTTTCTTTTTTTAATCGAGGAGGATACTTGGGCAAAAGTTGTCTCAGAGTGAAGGCACGGCCGATTGACTCCAAGTCATTTGATTTTGCGTGCTGGAAAATTACCCACTGTGAATCAACACATCCACCTGTCGCTTTGTAACTCAAACATCAAGCATTTAACACTGTTACAGGTTTAAGACCGGTATTTTATCAACAGGTTATAATGTGTCGAAGAACTGTATTTCATACAGCACCACATTTTATTAATGTGGCGGAGTTATGTTTTGTTTATGATGTGTTTTTTCTGTTTGCCTGCGATTTCGGCCCTCTGTAGTTCAGTGTATTTCATTAATATGGCATGTCTTTTGCTGTATATCTTTAGAAGATCAGGAACCTTTCATGGTTGGCTTGCAGCATTGTAGAGCATTCATCTCCAGACAGTTCAGCATTGATGATAGGTGGCTATCAGTTATTCTATACAGTCTATCAGCGCTTATCTCCTTCCTTTGAGGTCAGTCCTGTCTCATTCGCTGCTTGGTTATGATTGAACTGACTCACTGGTTGTTTATTTCTGTACTGAAGGTTAACTGTCTGCTCTGTCAACAGTCAGACCAAGAACCTGCATGCACACATACGCGCACTTCAAGCGCTTAGCTGACAAATTTGTTCTTTCTCTTTGTTTCACTTTTTTTTCTTTCTCTCTAAGCGCTTCAGTTTCTTTATCTGTAAATCTCTGTTTCTCTTATTCTTGCTGTGCTGCGAGACGAGGAGGGCCGTTCATGTCACGCGTGTTTGATCATTGCTGCAACTCTTGTCAGTATACTTGATTTACTTGCTCAGAGATTGCAATTAACTTTCATTTCAAGTGTAAATACGTACTGACATTTGTTTGCCATTGCGATCTTTCTCAGTCACAATAATATTTCCTCCCATGATCTTGATGTGGCATTCTCCTCTGTGGCAAACATGCCCTTTCCCCAGCGCATTATCCATTATCGCTAGCTGCTACCTCTTTATTCCATGGAAAGGTGTGTTTTGCATGTGTGGAATTTTATACAATTTCCATTTTGATATGTGGGTATGTGTTTTCTGTACATGTATGACTGTATGAAGTGATTTGTTTCATGTTTGAAAGGGTACACGTAGCCCTGTAAGAACTGTAGACCTGCTGAGGAGAAGGGAGTCAGTTTCGTCCCTTTTGAAACTATTGGTCTCCCTTTGCTGAACACACGCACACACGCGCACACACACACACACGCAAATACAGCCCCATTAGTATTGTAGTCTGGGATCTGGCTAAAACATCTGGTGGCTGAGTAACTTTTCAAAGTAGTCTTTGTCTTGAGTGTGCATGCGTGTGTCAGTCAGTGTGAGTGTTCGTGTGTGTTTGTGTAATAAGGGGCAGACTTTTTATGGCGTCCCGTCAAATTAAAACTATGATTTAAACGACTAACAAGTATGTTTCTTTCTTCTTTTTTTCAGTAAAGCGAATAGCCACACCAGCCTCTGCAGATTTTTTTTTTTTTTTTTTTGAGCATGCATCTGGCTCTGTGGAGTGTTTGGACTGTAGAAAAAACATTGGAATAAAGATTTAGCATGGGTTTGGTAACTGTAATTCATGAATGGCCAGTCTGGCCTGTTGTGTTATTTTATTCATGTAAATCTGGCTGGCTGCTCCATAACAGAGAGACAGCGGGAAGAAAGCACAGGGAGATATGACACCCTTCCAACTTGCCTCTGGTCCAGCTTGACATTTCTGTCCAACTCAGAAAGAACCAGTGAAATGTGGTTAGATACAGCTAACAGTCTCACCTGTTCTCTGCAGGATGGGGCTGGGCTTGGTTCTCTGATGCTGTTAAATAATCCTGCAGTGGCAGCTTTGGGCTTTAGAGGGTACAGCCCTGCAGACAGTTTGAGCTGATGCCCTCAGGGCTTCGCTTCAAACCACATAGACTTTGAAAGAAGCAGGGATTCATCTTCTCTTACAGCAGTTAAGAGTGCTTAATCGGCATATTTAAAGGTGTAGCATCTTGTCCTGCTACAAAAACTTTAGTTTAATGTGAGTGTCATATATAATGTGGGAGTTTCCTTGATATAAAATGAAACCGTTGACTTTGGGCAGTAGGCCACCATCAGGTGGCTGAGGTAGGTTTTTTCTTTATATTTCTCATTTGAATTTCAGTGACACTCTGCCTGCAGTGTAATCCCACTGAAAGGATTGTCTCGGCTGCAGTCATTGGACAGGACAGGAATTACAGAGGATACTCCTGTAGTTTTGCAACTAGGGTTGGGCAGTGCCACCTGAAATCATCTCTCCCAGCTCCTCCAGTGTGAATATTTCCTGGATCTTTTAGTTTTTAGGTTTTGTGCTATTGATCCGACAAAATAGAGACATTTTATGGCTTTAACTAGAAATGTGAGCTTAGTATTTTTTTCAATGACAAATTTATTGACAAATCTAGAAAATAACAGGCAGATTTGTTGTGAATGAAAATAATATCAGAAATACCAGCATGACAGAAAAATTAGATGTGCTACAGTTGGTTTTAATTATTTTTAAATTATTTGTAATTGTAACAATAAGGCTGTTCCCAGAAACAAAAGGTTTTGCACATCAAAACTACACACTTCTAAAAACACTAACCAAGTAGCCTCATGTAATAACCACCATCAGCATGTTCCTTCTTATAGATAAATAATAATTTTGGTTGTCAGCATTTTTAAAAAAAAAAAAAATCTCACTTAAAGGGGAAGTCCTCTGTTGGTATACGCTGTGTTTAACGGTCAGGCAGTCTATTTTAAAGGATCTGATAAATGGCATTTGTCATAGTCAGCATATTTGCTTTAATTTCGTCTCAAAAAAGAATAAAAGTTGACTTGCTGATAAGTGTGAATATGCAACTGTGTGTGTGTGAAGTGGATGCGTGGATAGATGGATGATGGAGGGAGGGAGGTGGTTCTTTTTTGAAATGGAAATTAAGGGGCACACATCTGGGGGTCTTTGAGACTTTTTGGTGAGGGTGGGGGTGAGGAGGTGGGTGTCAGAGGCCCACAGTCAGTCAGAAGTGTGTATGTGTGCGTGGTTAGTAGGGGGTGGGGGTTAAGGAAGAATGGATGAAAAAGAGGGAAGAGGAAAGGGTAGTTTCTCATTTCTGTGGAGGTAGGAGGGAGGAGATAAGGAAAATGGGATAAAGAGGGGTGTCTTTGGTCAGTGTTGGCCTGTGGAGTGAAGAGAGAGAGAGATGGATGGATAAATTAATGAATGGAGGGAGGGAAGGAGGAAGGAAGTGTGGCAAAGAATGAGTAAAGATAGTAAAAGCACGCTGTGATAGACATACCAAGAGAAGGAAAAGGACATTTTTGAACAATAGGGTGGAGATAAAGAAGAAGAAAGGAAGGATGGATGGAAGGATGGATGAGGAACTAATTTGCATAGACACAAGAGTAGGAGGAGGAAAAATGGGGAGAGAGAAGGGGGCAAAAGATCACTCGCTATAGTCGAAAACTTTACGGCTGACAGTTAAATTTACCTCGGGCCTGTGTGTGTGAGTGTGGCTGTGCGGTTGTGTGTGTTGCAGTGGGTGGAAAAAGCACAGTGGGGGGCATGGCGTTTGTTCTGCAACATGGCTTTTGGGGCTTTTTAGCGCTTCACACAAGTTGTTCTCTCCCTTTTATTCAGAGACTGATTTCACCTAGCTGTGAGAATCTCCCTCAAACTGTCTCTTTCTCTCTTTTTCTGTCCCTTTTGGAGTCAGAGAATGAGTTAAATGATGAGACTGGATTCCCGTCACATTTAAAATGCCCGTGTATTGTCTGAATTGCAGTTAGGAGGAGGGTGGAGAAACCAGGACAGTGCCGTGGCAGATCAACTGTAACTTTTGTGATCTCCTCAGTCGGCCTCTCCCTCTGCTTTGCTTTAGACATCTGCAACTTTCATACCTGAGAAAAACATTAAAAAAAGTATGCTTCTTTCAATACTTGAGGTGCACTTTGTGCGTCTTTGCAAGATTTAAATAAAACCTCAGGGGACGTGCCTGTTGTGAGATTAGATAAAACAAGCACTGTTCCATGTTTTTGTTTTTCAAATAATAAAAGTCTCTTCAGGATTAGTTTGGCAAGCTGTGAAGTAGGGAAATACTCTGGATTTATCTTGCCTGCTACTTAACGCAGCTTTAAAAGCTGGAGTCATGTCTTGAAGGATAAGATAAAACAAGTGCTCCTTGCTTTGTTTTTAAGGTTGTATTCCAGTAAGATGCCACCACGGGGCAACAACTTCACTTAGACTATACATATGGGGTTATGAAGCAAAGTGTCTCAAAGTGCTCCAAGTCTCTCCTGAATAATATTGAAGAGGGGGAGGCGGCTTCAACAGCTTTTACTTTTATAGATGAAAACCGAGAAGATGGGAGAGAAGGGAGGATGGAAGACTAACTGCATGTGGAGTGAGAGGGAAGAGATCTCAGCAGATGAGTTCGTAGTGGTTAAGAAGGTAAATTTGCAAATATTCAAGGCACCGCAGTAAAAAACTCAGAGGTGAAAAATGACAGGATCTGGAGTCTGAAGCTAATTTATATTGTACTGAGTAATAATATGCTGCACCTTCTCAAAAAGCTCAATGTGCTCCAGACTTCATTCTTATATATCGTGCACCTACACCTGTACAATTAATGCAGTCTAATACAACAGGTCAGCCACAAGTTCTGCTCTTCAGTTTTATTTGACACTGTTAGAGTTTAGTAATTTAACTATTCATTTTTGTGGCTCTGGTGGTTTTGTACTTGTGCACATTATATTGAGAAGCGTTTCTAATGTTTTTCCATTTACATATATGAGGGAGAGAATATTAGAAACACATCCCAGTATAATGCAGTCCAATACAACACTGGTGCTAACTACAAACTCAAATAATACACAGAGAGGCAACTTAATACTTGGAAAGGTTAAACAAAAACTTGTCTATATGACCTTTGTTCTTCTACTTTGTATTATATTGTGTAGATGTACCTGATAGAATGGCCAGGGAATGTAAATGAGCAATAAGTGGTATTGCATCACTTATCTCCTCTGTATGTGGTGACTGTTTTAACTGCCAAGTAGAGAAACCAAACTCTATCAGATGCATCACTTGCACACCACTTGAATTTGATCAGTTCTGGATTGAAAAAAACATGTTTTCAAAAAAATTCTTGCAGGTGATTTAAAAAAAAATAAATAAAAAAATTAGGGTGTGTGTGTGTAATCAGTTTGTCTCTCTTTTCAATTTAACAAAGTTAATTGGAACCAGGCCTTGCTGCAGTGTTGGAGAGATGCATTGCCATTCCATTTAGCTTTGCACAAGAATCATATCAGTGAATGCCTCTTAGGCATGACTGAGTATCTGATCGAGACATTAAGAAATGCTAAAGAAAGTTTTCATTGCTGCATTAAAGACGTTACAGTGACTCACTGTGATAGTATCATATTTGGCTTTGAGTTTTGATTAAAGTCCAGTCTTTTTGAAAGGAGTCCAGGCCTGCACTGACATCACTGAGGCCCAGAAACCTCCCAGTCTTGCTTCCCGATGGTGTTCAACAGGGAAACGCTGCTTCACTTGGCCAGTGTGCAGATAGAAGGGCTCTGGAAAGGAATATAAAGTCAACATTGTGGGTTGAAAATGTTCCGTTGTGTGTCTGTACGTGTGTGTGTGTGTGCGCGCGTCTTAAGTTTGTCCAGACATTTTTCCCGTCGTGCCGGACGCTTGCAGGAAACGTCCGATTCTCCAGGAGTGGAAAGTGTGTGTGTGCGTGCATGTGTGTGTACACAGGACAGAGAGAGTTGTGTTAAGTGCGAGTGTAGCTGTATGCGCAAGGTCTAGTGTATCAGCGTGTTTCTGTCTGTGGATGTGCATGTGTGTGACTGACGTAATGTTTGAGCTTACCCAGACATAGACAAACCAAACTGTGACACACACACACACACACGCACACACACAGGGGCGTGTGTGCATGCTTGTGTGTGTGTGTGTGTGTGTGTATGTTTAAAATCATCAGATATGCCTGGCAGACTTGCGCAGGCTGGTGAGATGTGTGTGCGTTTCTGGCAGAGCTGTAGTTTGTTTTCCGTATTTTTGGGGGGAAAAGACAGCTCGGCAAGCATCAACAATCAGCATGTTGATTTATGCAGCTACTAGTTCCTTCCATTACGCCTACAACTACCACTGAAGCAGTTTGTTCTCCATTATTTTTGATGTATGAGAGTCTTAGCTGTGGAGAGCAAGGTCAAAATCAACAGTCCCGTGTTGATTTATGCAGCTCCCGGTTTCCTGCTACTATCGTACATCAAGGTGGGACATTAACACCATCCAAACAGGCAAATGCGGATTCTGGCTCGACTGTGGTTGGTAAGTTTGTCTCATCTACCAGCCACAGCAGCAGTTAACCCAACAGCAACTTCTACTTTTTCCCAGTTCACAAATTTCCCTTGGTCATACATTTTTGTGAAGTTTCTATAGCTAAATAATCTGAAAAATGACACAGCTATTTTACAGGAAAACTGATTTTGAACAAAGGTCAAATGCCCCAAAACCATCTCAGTGAAAACTAACAAAAGTTATAATTCTGAGACTACTTTGACATATGAATGATGTGAATGATACCTCGCCCTTCAGAACTGCTATATCCAATAATAGGTCTAATCTCACACATCACAGGAAGGAGTGGGCTGATATCGTTTGCTTGATTGTTCACTAGAAGCCAAGAGTTACTAAGAGGAACATATCTATTACAGGGAAGTGGCAGCATGTCAGCAACTTGCACGTGCGTCTGTGTCAGAGCAAAACTTGAAAGCTCTGGGCGTTGCTGACAGTAATGAATAGACAGACCACTCCCTCAGCTTCAGCCTCAACAACCGAAAAGATCTGGTTAATCAAGGTTGATTGTAAAATGGCTGGCGTAATCCTGCTGTGACGATGTGTTTTTGTCTCATAACAAAGTCGATTGAGCAGGTTCTGCTTTGCTCTTTTGTTTGTCTCTGCTAATCCACAGACAGAAGCTGCCTACGTTTTAGAGGAGAGCAACAGGACACACAAGCAAACTAAATCTGTCAAGAGAAGGGGGAAGTCTGATGAGATGATCTAGAAACTGACATGATTATAAATGTTGTGCACAGCACAGGTTCATTTACGCTTAAATTAAGTGCTGTGATTAGTTTTTGTCTCATTTAAAGACACACTTGATTAAATAACTGCTATATTTTTAATTTAGGGTTGCATCTAAGGATTGTTTCTATTACGGATTGATCTGCTGATTATATGCTTAATTACTTTGTTTGATCTATACAATGTTAAAAAAAAATGCAATCCAGTTTTCAAGGGATCAGGTTGTCTTCTTCAAATTATTTGTTCGACGAATCATCCAAAACCTCAACATTTTCCACTTCCTTTGAAAGAGAAGCAGCAAATCCTAACATGAGAGAAGTTGAAAGTGAAAAATCTTCAGTCCTTTTGGCGTAAAAATCAGTATAGTTGTAGATTAATTCTAAGGTCAGCTACTCATTGAGATGATTAATTAATCGGTTTTGACGCTGCTTTTATTTAAACTTTGAATTTTAGTTGTCAGTCACATGAAGTTCTTTTCATTAGAAATACTCTGTAGGTAACTGTAGGCTATCATCAGTCCACTGTTTTGACGCAGACATCAGCCGTCAGTGTCAGCTGGTCCTCAGCTTCTCGTGGTGGGGTCTGTTTTCTGACATGCCCTCCGCTGGGAGATATCGTGTTAGTATTTTCTAGCCAACATCTTGAAACTGCATTGTTTCTTACTCACTGTCTAAGTCAGTTAAATTGACCCTCGGGGGTCACTGTGATGACTTTAGCCGTTCAGAGATAAGACGCATTCTGAAAACCTGATCAGTATAATAAGACTATGCCCTTTTTTTTAGCTCTCGCTGCAAATGTCAAGCTCGTTTTTGGAACATTTTAAATGCTTCTGCTAATTTCATAGTGTGTTTACAAGTAAAATGAAGAACAGATGTATCTCTTTTCCTGCTATGTTTGCCTGCTCTCTTTCCTCTTATTCAGCTTTTGATGTTAAATCCATGTTGCAGTAGTGATGAGTCAACAATAAAAAACCAAAACAAAACAAAAACGTCTGCGCATCCAGGGCATAGTTGTGTTGCAACTTCAATTTAGCTATCCTGTTTTTAGCCGTCAGAACATTACAAAAACAATTACAAACAATTAAGAACACAATACATAACACAATAAATGTGTGCAAATGTACTTTTATTTTTAATTAAACTAGCTGCTGAAGGTATTTGGAAGACAAACCTCTCAGGGGTATCATGGTATTTTTAGATGCACCTTTGCTGCACTTTGCTGGGTGTAAACCCAATATTTTTATAACTTTTAAAAACTAGTAAAAAGTCGTCCTGTGACATCTGATTTTCTGTCTTTTAAATATTTCCTAGACGTTTTGATCATCACGCTTTGTGAATTTTAAACAACTGAAGAACCTGTAATTTTCCTATGTAGCTTAAAAATAACTAAATGTGTGGTTTCCTGTCTGTCCAATGAGTAATTGATGGAATGTGGAACTAAGCTCTACAGTCTACATGACATCTTAAAACAAACCAATATACATCAGCAAAGGAAGGCTCCCATATCTGTCTATCTGTTTGTTTGTATTGATACAAGATAAAGTCTTATTGGTACATGCGACGATCAGCATCGCGTATTTGGAATCCAAACAACAAAACCGACTAAAATAATCCATTTCAGATGGAACAGTTGAGCTGAATATGAAACAATGTGCTCTCTGTGCTCTAATTGGTGGAACATGGTGCTTAACTCTGTCTACATAACATCTAAAAACGCAGTGAGACACATCAAAAAGGCCTTTCAAAGACAATCATTTTCCCGAGGACAGAGGGGAAACATCACTGAAAGACAAGGAAGAAACAAGCATAATTAGTTTGACCACCATGTCATTTGAAACGGCATTAGCAATAACAAATCAGAAAACAATAAAAGATGAGAACAAAGATAAATTAAAGGGCTTGTGTTTCATGGTGAGAATGATTGAAAATGAATTTGAGTGTGCGTGGTTGTCAGCGTGCATGTACAGTATGTGTTCGTGTGTGTGTTTTGGTGGCAGTGACACAGCTTAGCATGTCTGCGTGTGTGTGTTGGGGGGGTTTAGTGAGTGGGTATTTGTGTGTAATCATGTACGTCAGGCCGTCATGAATGGTGTGTTTGAGACAGAGCGGAGTGTGGAGTTCCTCGGGCTGGACCAAATTGGAAACAGAAAAACAAACATTCCCTAGGAACCCCCGCTCTCCACCTCCCCCACCTCTTCCCCCCTCGTCTGCCGGCTAGTGGCGCAGTCCAACCTGTCTGGGACAATGTAACGGTCTATAGTCGGACCGGACCACACACATTCGTTGAGGGGGGTGGGAGCGCAGGAGGAGGCGGCTGTGGTGTTGGTGGGGAGGGGTCTCTGCCACAATGACAGTTGGAAAAACAGACAGAAGAAGCATATGAAAATGACAGAGAGCTCAGTGATGGATTGATGGGGAAAGAGAGTGATGGAGGGGCGAGAGGGAGGTAAAGTGAGACAGAGGAAAGTTAAAAGTTGATAGACGTAAGATGTGGAAATGGAAGTTTTTACTGCGAGAGACGGGAACTGAAAAATGAGATAAGTCATGGAGTTGAAATAAAGAAAAAAAAAAAGATGAGGAGAAAAACAGGCAAAGACAGCGATAGAGTAAATGAGTAAGCAGCAGCTCAACTGAGTCAGAGTTCCACAGGGAAAATATTTAGAGTCACACTCACTCTTTAAGAAAAACAAAAACTTTTCTCTGTTTTCTTTTCCTGTTGTGAGCACTAATAGTAATGAGTAAGTCGCCCTCCAGTTATTCTTTTTCTTTCATTCGCTCTTCAAGTAAACGTTGGTGCTTTTCTTTCAGCTCTAATAGCTAATGCTATTACTTGGTCAATCATGTAATAACCGGAAGCTTGTGTGTGTGTGTGTGAGTGAGAGTGTGAGAGTGAGTGTGTTTCTGTGCGTGTGCTCAGTGTAATTTCACAGTTTGGATTTTACAGCCTGGAGAAAACATCACAATATGATCTTTGTGTTAGTACGTGTGTGTGTGTCTGCGTGTTTTGCCTTTGCTCCCCATAGTGTGTTAAGCATCCATTCACATATATTTAAAGCAGCAAAATATCCCATTAAGGTTACCTGGGGACATATGATGTTTCACTTTCATCACAGACTTCTGCCTTTATCACTTTTTTGCAAAAACATGTTTACATGTGTTCTCAAAAACACGACTGTTTTAAGATGGGAGGGTCTTTAAAATGACTCATAATTTCAGTAATGACTCATAATGTGCTTTACTTTTCATGGCAGTAATGCTTTTTTCCCCTCCTTTTCAAGCAGCAGATATCCCTTTTTCAGATAATAACACACTCCAGCATCTCAAATCACTGCCGCATTGATTTTCTATCTTTAGTCCACGCAGAGTTAGACTGCATGTGGATGTGGTCAGGACCACACTGAACCAGGTAAACCACTAAACAGGTATCCTGGGTTGTGAGAGCCCTATCTTTTGCATCCATCCCAGCTGTTTTGTCGTCTTGATGTACAGAAGATAAAACGGTGGCTTTATATGAGACCAAGAAACAAGCGCCAAATATAGACTCTGCTCTGAAGTGTGTGTATGCGTGTGGGTGTGTGTGTGAAGACTTCGGACTTGTCTCTTATCCACCATTGATACATACACACACACTGTTCAGACTGACCCAAGGAAACTGGCTTTGTATAAATACAGACTCAGATTTAGATTTGCGGTAAGAGGGAGAAAGAGGCAAGACGGATGGAAAGAAGAAGCAGGGGTGGCACACACACACACGGAGAGAGAGAGAGAGAGAGGAGTGGTACAGACAGAGAGGGTGGGGTGATTTTTGTGGTTGGGGCAACAAAAGGGGGAACTGAGAACTGGAGAATCTGACATTTAACACTAGAATTACCGAATGATGAAAAAAACAATTCTCAACGGTCACAGCCACCGGAAAGTTAATATGGGGCATTGAATTTATTTAATAATCCCTGGAAATTGCTCATTGATGACTGCTTCGTTTTGATCCGCGAAGCAATCGATATTGAAACGGAGTGAATAATGATTGTAGGAAACGCAGAGAAAGACGGAGAGGGAGGGACGTTGTGTGCCGGTGCCACTGATCGCTACCGCAAGATGTAATTGTTTTTTAATTTGAATCAATTTCTTGTGGTATTATTAGAGGCTTTTTTGTCACCAATTTATTGGCAGGACATTGTACTGAAGACTTTATCCAAAGTATTTTTAGCTGACTTGAGTATGTTACCACCCGTGCGTTTGTTTTATAATCTATAACGTCTCCCCTCCCTACCACACACATGCACAAGCTGACTGTAAAGAAGCGTTTGCTATAAATTGAATGTAGACTTTTTCACTTTGAGCTTTTTCACAAGGCAGATGGTTCAAAGTTTTAATTGCAGATTTTGGAGAAAAATATGAAGGAAAAACATTTAGGCAAAGCTGATTTGTGCTTTCTCTTATTTTTTTGACGTCTGTGTGGAATACATTATCAGCGGCTTGGCTTTCTCCTGGGGCCTTAAAACAATCTTCTCATGTGGCAGGCGTTGTCAGCTGTCAACTATAGTGATAAAACAAAATTGGTACAATTAGGGAGTTTGACTGGCTGGGGTCTCAGCAGGGCACTAAATGCTTCTGCTTATTGTGCACCTTTTGATCAGCCAGTCGATTTGGATGCCTAAAGTCTGGACAAAATGGTTTGCTGTGTATACGTAAAGTATGGACAGAGTGTCTGAAGTCTGGCTCAAATAGGTTCCAGTAAATGCTGCACAATGTGCTCATTTCTAACTTTATTTGTCTGTCTGTCATTTTCCAGGTTGTTAAAGTGATGGTGGACTCTGACAACAGTGACTGAGGACTGGGCTGTATTGCCCAGCTGTTGAGCATAAGAGGAGCAACAGCCCTGGACCAAAGGTAGCTGGTGCGGCGTGGAGTTTAAGAGCTTCTTAAAGAAAAGTTTTTGCTCTGGTGCTCATGGACCTGTGTGGAGTTACGAGGACCTGATAAAGAAATGGTGGGATGTTAGTTTGGGCCTGACACCTGGTTTCTGCTTCCCATTATCGTGTGGAGTACAGAGGGCCAGTAGCCGAACTGCTGGCTGCTGTTGGACGGACCGTTGCGGTGCTGGGTCGAATCGCGCCGCTTCAACAGTGCTGATGCCAAGGCCCGGAGTCAGCCATGGTGTTTTTATAACCTGATGAACAGCAGAGGTAGGATATTTATTTATTAATCCAGTCCTCATTCTTTTTTGTACATTTATCCTTCATTAGTATAGTATTATAGTAACTTTAATAGCCTTATTATCTCCATCATCACAGTTATATGACACAATCTTTTGAGAAAATGAAACACTTTTAAAACTTTTACTATGAATTAAATTTTTAATTTATTATCTTAAATGAAATTTAAATTACATGCCTGCATGCATCAGTAGTGTTCAATACCTAGAGGTGGGATCATATACCTTTATTATACATTTTTAAAAATACTTGATCATTAATAAATTTTATTAAATGATCCCCTTTATTTGCTATCATAGATCACAACTAATTATTGTTAATTAATTAATCATCGTTCAATCAGTCGAACCAATGTCTGTTTAATTTTTCCATCAACTGCATACGCTTCTGTATTCACCTCACTGAAGTTTTGCGCTTATGTATGTAGATTAAAATAAAAAATGCATAACAGACTTATTAGAGCCAGGTTTTTGTGTGTGTGTGTGTGTGTGTGCATTTTTTTGTGGGCGTGCTCGAGTGCCTGTTTTTTAAGCCCAGTGAGTCATGTTTTTTGTTTAAACTTTAAAAACAAATAAACACAAAACGACAGGCATCATTTGTTTAGATGAAAGAGAGAAGTTTCTCCGGGGCCTCTCAGAGCTGGACCAGCTCGCTGGGGCTCAGCAGATCAGCCTTCACTGCCTTAAGCTAGAGACGCAGGAGATGGTTAACTGAGACTAAATGACTGGCTGGTAAAATGGCGTTTATGCAGCACTGCTCTGAGAAGTATTATGAAAAACTGCTCTTAGTCATCAGTGTTGGAGGAAGTGAGTGTGTGTTGCATCAAAATGCTACCCATGTGCTGTGGTCTTCAGGTTTAACTGCAGTGCTTTTGACAGTGGAAAACTGTTAGTGTGATTAGTGTTCGCATGCAGGAAATGCCATGGACCGTCTTTGACATCACAGCGGGCAACTGACGAGCGATTACCTGCATCCATCCTCCATCATGTCTGCTTTATCGCACCGCGCTTCATTTAGCCTCATTAGGGACAGAGATCATCAGTCTCTTACACTCAGTGAAGTGGTAGCAACTTGGTCAGCTGTTTGAAGGGTAAGATGATATGTACTTAAAGCAAAATATGTAAGTAACTGTTAGCAGCAGTGTCTTGTAAACTGAACCTCTCTGACACAACTGTTGATTTTGCAAATACTGCAAACCTTTATCGACACTGCAGTGGTATCAGTGGTGTATCTGCTAGGTTTGTCATGGTGATAGTGAGCCTCCAGCTACAGGACGATGACACGTAACTTGATGTTTTTTGTTCCTGTTAATGAAATGCACAGCTTTATTTTAATTTTGACTACGGTTGGTTTGTTTAAGAGGTCTTGAGTGTTTGAATTGAACAGGCCCGTGGGTCTGTTGCTGCACATGTTCAAGCATTTGAATGTTTATTGTACAAGCAGGAAATGCAAATACATACAGTTGAGGTTGTAAGTGTGCGCTCAAAACTGCAGTGGTTTGTGGTGTAGAATACATTATAATAATGGCTGTGTGGCTATTGTATTGTTTCTGTTGAAATACTGTGTGTTTGTTTGTGTGTGTTTCTGTATGTGTGTTAGTTGATGTAGCGATTCATAGAGTGACATTCATTTACCACACCATATTTTGCTGGATCAGGACTATTGTAAAACTGTGCATGCACATAGACAGGCAGACACAACACACACACACACACACGCAATTTTTTTCAAGACTGTCGATTTTGGGTTTTTTTTTTTGTTTTTCTCTCTCCTCCTGAAGTCATCAGTTGTACACACACACGCAAACACACAGACACACACACAACTGCTGCGTTATCCTCCTACACCTGTGTCATCACACACGCTGCAGCGGTCTCTGTCTGTTTCCTTTCTCTTCCCCGCACACACTCATGCCTTTTTGCTGCTGAGTTTTCAGTTTAAAAAGTTAATAAGTTGTGAAAACTGTCCACAGCGATGTGTCTGTATTATCCAAAATAACTTGGATAACTTAACTTAGTTTAATAATTTTAGTTTAATTGCAAACCCAAAGCAACAGGTCATGATCTATCCACTGTTTGATTGCAAAGGACGACTGATGACAGCAGCTGTGGTGATGGCACTGTGCCGTTTCCTCGGCAACGAGGGACAGAAGATATCCATCACGATCATTTACTGTCTCAGTCACCTCTTCATACTGTTGTCACATACAGTCTCCTAATTCCAGTGGGGCCTAGGTGAAGCATAGTTTCCTGTTTGGGGTCCAACACACAATAAAATGATCACACGTATGCAGACAAGAAGAACACATGGCAACCTTCACTGGTCATTGAGACTTGAAAAAGACTCCCTGGTTAGAAAGTATCCTTCTGGCACTTGTCTACTTGTCTAACATTGTTTTGCCTCTGCGCATCTGAACCTTCTTCAGCAACAAGTTATCCCGCTTGAAAGCTTATCCCTCATAGCACTTGGTATGTACACATGAGGCCTTTTGCGCCATGAGTGTGTGCGTGTTTGTATGTGTGTGTTTGTGTATGTTTTTCATTATGTGGTATGGTGGCTTTGCTTGGTGATGTTATTCAGCAGGGCGGATTGCTTTGAGCTGCTTGATGCTTTTAGCTGTGGTCTGTGTTAGTCTGTGTGTGTGTGTGTCCAACTGTGTCTACGTATGTGTATGTTTTGCATGCCTTCAACTGCGTATATACACATGTGCACGCCCGACACGCTCATATGTGCACGCATGTGTGTGTGTTGTGGTATCATGCAGCCTTTGATGTGCTGGTACAAGTCAGATTTGGCAGATTTTTTCAGAGTTTTAGAGAACTGAGGAATGTTGAGTAGAGACAATTCAGTCAGACCCACAAGCAAGTTTGACTCTCATGCTACACACGAACACGCACATTACTAAGACGTTCAGGAGTTTGTTTCTGTGATGCAGTGCCACACAAATGAGTTCTGCTCCTCTGTAGTAGTGAACCAGCTGTCAGTAGATCTTTCTCTCTCTTTGTGTCACCCTCTCGCTGTGTGTCGCCCTGGCTCTTCCTTCCACACGTAAAGACCAAAAGTCATGTAAGACTTCAGGTTCAGTAGAAAACATGTGAGCATACGCATGTAAGCTACCTGTTGACCTATTTGCACAAAATGGGTCAACAGGTTGTTCTTTGTGTGTCTGATGATCTCATCTCCTCACAGCTATTTACAGCAGCATGCATTGCTGGTGGCTCCCACACATAGATGTACACTTTCAGGTTTTTGTGTGAGTGTTTCATTTTGTGTGTGTGTGTGTGTGTGTGTGTGTGTGTGTGTGTGTGTGTGAGACAGCATACCCATTCATCGCTCTATAGAGAGGGCGTTAAACCTCTGCCCCGCCTACATGTGCACGAACACTTGCACACACTGCAAGGAAACAGTGACTGCAGGTTTTTTCTACTTGTCCCCCAAATACCAAACAGCAATTAATTCTAATTTATTCCAATTAAGACTCATTAATTACGCAGACAAAGACTAATAAAGGAGGTGTCAGCAGCTGTCATAGCAATTAATGACTTAATTTGTTGGTTTGTTAATGATCAACTTGTTTAAAGGGCACCAAATCAATCCAAGATCAAAGTGACACATATGTGCGTTTGTCTGCGTCTGTGTGTGCCTGTGGGCGCCTCATTCATTCTCAGTATGACTTTCTGCATGGAGTGTGTATCTGTTAACATTTGTTTATTTATAACAAGGAAATTCAGTCAGCAGACTTTATTGTTATTGCTGCTGTCTTGTTTCGGTTTGCATTATCTCAACTATTTTGATTTTGTTAGCGCTGAGCACCCAGAAATACTAGCAACCAGCTTCTAAACTTGGCTTCTGTTTACTACAGAGACAGTCTTAAGACAACCATAAGGCAGTGCACTATGTTCCTCACTTTGTCTGTGTTTGTCTCATTTGTGTTTGCCTGGAGTGTGTCACATGTTTGTATCTGTCCATATCACTAACGCTGACTAATGATCCACTTTTCCGTTCAATGGTGGAGAGTTTACTTGGGTAATACAATTTGCTTTGCCCAAAAACTACTTTACTTTGCCATGTCTATTTCCCAGACGATCACAAAGTCACGATGAATGACTTTATACCTGTACACGCCTCTTCTGAATCTTGAGCCAAATCCATGGGGTCCCACAGCCTGCCCTTTTACGGCTAACAGGAGCTTATTCTCATCCCGGATCAGCTTCAGTGTTGCAGCCCCTAAACTTTGTCACTTCTGGCAGCCGTACATGAGCCCAGTCTGCCTTATATTTGGAAGGAACGTTGAAATAAGTATTGCCCTGACACTCAACGCAGTCAGTCTCTGGCTCCTGATTAGCTCTGTGATTTATAATCAGTCAGTTTAATGTTACAGTAGCTTCTTGCCAATATTGACCTCCAACTTACATTATGTCTTATAGGATAGCTTGATTAAGTTTAGGTACTTAACTGTCTAGATGTGAACAGTAATACAGGCACATACCCCACAGGTAATCTTCAGGACCCATATAGTAAATGGGACATAAAGATAATTACAAAAAGGATATTAGCACACACTTTGGATTTAAAAACAAAACTCTGCCCTGTGAATCTTTGACTCTGCTATCACAGCAGCAGGAGCTTAAACAAAACATTTATTGAGTTTTCACTTAAACACCTCTGAAATTCACTCTCTGCTCCCATCCACCTGTTTGTGCGCTTTCTCAGTAAGGACGACTGTATGCAGCTAAACACTGACTGGCATATGTTGGCTGCACTGTATGTTAATTTTCCACTGCTGCTGTTTTCAAGGATGTTTTTTTTTTTTTTTTTTTTCCTGCTTTCCTTCAGGGAAAAAATCCATTAATCAGATTAAGAATGGTAACTAGGCAAAGCAGTGGCAGCAGACCCAGCCTAGTTTTCATAGTTTCTCCACATTTATCTTCCTCTCTGTCTGCGTCTGTGTTTGTAGCAGAGTCGGGGTTGAAATCCATTAATCAGATTAGGTTTGCAACTGACCACATAGCTAGAGGGAGACCAGACCCCAACTAGTGGTTCAGTATTTCAATGTTATTATACCACAGGATTACACTCAAAGCCTGTTCCTTGATTTTGTGCGCGTGTGTGTGAGTCTGAGGCTTCTGTTGTATGTAAGTCTATAGACCTGTCAAAATGCAGGTGTGTACTCTCTGCACGTGTGTGTCGGTCTGTGCACCGTATATATGAGACTACAACACGGTTCAGTAAGGCTGATAGGAAAAACTTTGCTTTACTACCACATTAGGACTTAAACACACACTTCCTTGAGTCATGTAAATTTCCAATTACCAACACACTGAATACCCACTGAATTATTTTCTAAAGCTTTCCCTATTGGTGTGTATCTACGTATATTTGTCCCATGCATGTTTGTGTGTGCTTCCCAAAGCTTCAGCCCTCTGTATGTGTCCGAACATGTTGTTTCTACAATAACCCCTGCTACACCCATTCACCTACAATTTTACACTTTTTAATGATGTTTGCTTGTGTGTGTGGCTACCTGTTTGTGTTTGTGCGCATGCAGCTTGCGTGTGTGCCTTACTCTGGGTGTGCGCAGATGTGGGTGTGTGTGTTTTCCTTTTTTGTGCTTTTTTTTTCAGTTTGGCTACAAGAGTGTGTTGTAGCCAAACTGAACAAGTGTTAACAAGCTCTGTGCAGACTGTATTTATTTAATCCATATGCTGGTGAACTATACAGCTGTGTGCTGCTCCTGGTATGTCTGGAAGGAAAAATCACTCTACAGTTGCAGCCTCGTCTGAGGTGCAGAAAGTTATTGCCAAGTCAGCTTGAATGTGGCTGCTTTTATTGACGAAAACTCAACTTTTTTTCACTTAAAGGATCACTTTGCTGATATTCAACAGTTTTTACCACGTGTTAGTCATAGGGTTGATATGCCTTTCCCGGCAGTGGATGTTTCACCGTTTGCTGATATTCTGACATCACAGGAAGAGTTTGGCTGAGATCCGCCAGCTTTTAATTACGCATGCACAGCGGATTTTATGGATTGCTTCACATTTTATAACATGTTGTCAGAATCTATGCAGATTTGTGTGAGCAAGAGACCACTGCTGAGGAGGTGCAACAAAGAAAGACAGAGGCTCAGGCTGCTGCTGATAGTGCTGCTGCCAGTTCTGCAGCACCAGCTCTGCTACCCGAGACGATAAAGACAGAGCTGCTGGGAGCTGACAGGCTAGTGGCTAGCGGTGGCACTACAGCTAGCAAGCCAGCGCAACCAGCTAAAGCAGCCAGAGTGCCTGGCAGCAGCAGAACAACTTGCCAGAACAATAAAAGCAGAGTAGCTGGGGGCTGACAGATAGTTCCAACTGGTCGTTTTTTTAGCTCCAGGTGCCCATCAAAGCCAAATACAAGCGAGTTAGTCACCACGCTGCAGTGAGTTTCCCAGTAGGCTGTCGTGTTTGTTTGGCTGTATTGCCAATGTCAGTGCAGAGGGAGCGCTGGTCTGTGGATCAATGTGGGCACAAAATTGTCATCAAAGATAAACAGGAAGAAACAAGCATCGCCAGCAAGAAGAAAGATGTTTTTCTGTAAACATGCTGTGCTTTTTTTTTTTGTTTTTTGTCTAACAATAATACATTATTTGTACATGCTGTGATTTCTAATGAGAGATTTTTCTTTGCAGGGCATAGGAATGATATCAGCACTTTGGATCAGAGCTGGATGGTGGGAAAAAAAGTGAGGTTATTAGCTTGTAGTACATCTGAGAGTACATCAGAGTACATCTGATAGTAATAGGGTAACTGAAAATGAAAAGTAAGTAAGGAAAACTGAAAATGAAAATAATTCTAATTATTTTATGCAGGAAATTGCTCACATGCATGCCGAGTTGTACCTCATATGTAGTTTCTTCCCTCTTCTTATGAGAGGAAGTTTTGCTGCCTGGGAGATGACTCAATGTGGTTGAACAGAAGTCACTTATTTGTTTTTAACAAATCAGTGCTGAGTAAGTCGAACTGGAAAATCGGACGTTCTTGACTCCAGCTGCTTTGAGTCCCTCGGATACATTTGACTGCAATAACAAACACCGTTGAGTTCGACTCCTGAATCCTTTCAGAGCCAATTGTCAGTAATGGAACATGAAACGTTCCATATTGTTAAGAATATTGGAGGACCTGCTGTGCTTTGACTACAGCAGGAAAAAGGGACAATGAGGCACTGGCCGGGAAATTGATTTAAGTACCTTCACAGAAAATAGAGCTGCGACTGAAAGATTTTAAAAATATTATCACTGATAATTACTTCCAAAGCGTTGGCAGCATACCACATTGATAGAAACCCTTTGAAAGACAGCACTGAATTGATTTAAGGGTGGGAGAGAGATAGAAGAGTGAGTGTATGACAATCAGATTAATATTATGATGATCCCGAGGCAGACTTAATAAGGAGGTGTCCATGCTTTGTTTAGTTGAGATCTGCTTCTTAACTCTGGCATGTGATTCTGCTTCAGAACTGCTGCGCGTTCAGTTGTCATCTGTGAAATTCGATTTAACTCTTTGCTTTGATGTGACTTTTTAATGCATATGTATATGTGGATTCCTGTCTCGGAGCTTTAATTAATGTCAATCAGTCATTCATTATTTCAGTCATGTGAAAAAGTGGTTACTTTTTATATTTTGCCCCCAGTCTAGCCATTTTCCACCTACTTAAAGAGCTGTTTGATTAATCACATGGTATATGTCTTAGGCACATATATTTCATTTATGTGTGTAGTCGAGACCATTGTGAGCACAGCAGCCAGATGTTGATAGACTTGCCATTTAACTTCATTTTAGCTGGTATGTGTTTGATAGCACCATTATCAGAGATTTATTTTTGATTGTCTGATGCCAGATGCGTCAGATATTGGCCGTTATGTTACCTGGTATGACTGCTCGAGCTCGAGGTCCTGAAGAGTTCCAGCTTTCTGCAGACATCTGCCCCAGCTGCTGAACGGAGCAGATTTACAGCCTCCTCTGTTGGAATATTAAGTCCAATACCTACTTTTAGACTGGGCAAAATAACTAACCTCCCTAATGGATAAGTGCCCCAGAATGCTTAATGCTGAGCCTCTGCATGTGTATGTGTGTGTGTGTGTTGGAACGTGTGTGTGCATGTGTGTGTGCGGTAATCTCCATGGCAGGTTCCTCGCCATTAGTGCACTACTGAACAAGGCAGCAATTCATTCAGCAGGTTTAACTGTCTGGTGTGTGTGAGTGTGTGAGGGAGAGGGAATCGGTGTATGTGTGACTGTATGGCAGGTTTCTAAGTGCGGAGTGTGTGTTGTTTTTAGAGAATTGTTTCCGTGCGCCTGTCTGCACCATATGGCCCAATGTGGAAAAAGGCCCCTTTAGGGGTCTGTGTGTATGGGATTGTGTGTGTGCGTGTGTGCGTGCGTGTGTGTGAGAGAGAGAGAGAGAGAGAGAGAGAGAGAGAGAGAGAGAGAGATGGAGAATATGTGTGTTTGTGTGTATGAATGTGTGTACAGCGGTCTGGTCTGCCCAGGGTGAAGCTGTAAAAACAAAAACGTCTTGAGAAAAAAGAGACTACATAGGAGCAGTGATGTCAAATACCACACCGTTTTCTCTCTCTCTCTCTCTCTCTCTCTCTGTCACATATACACACACACACACACACACACACACACACACAGTCAGTCAGTTAGTCAGTCAGTGTTCTTTTTATAATATTTGATCCATTATTTTATTTCTGTCCTCTGGTTCTGATACTTATTATCAGAAC
Source organism: Datnioides undecimradiatus (assembly GCA_008933995.1). NCBI lineage: Eukaryota > Metazoa > Chordata > Actinopteri > Lobotiformes > Datnioididae > Datnioides > Datnioides undecimradiatus. The sequence goes on along the minus strand of WARS01000044.1, from coordinate 5,263,001 downwards.
TTATTATTTCATTTTCTTCTCTTCCTGTCTCTTCCCATTTTTTCTTGAATGTCTTTAGTTGTATTCAGTCTTATTATTGAGTGTATTATGTAGTTTTACTTCAATGATCACTTTCTATTCTTACTTCAATAATTACTTTCTTTGCAGCATTTGTTTTTCTGCCACTCATGTCATTTGAATCTGTTTTTCTCAAAATTGGTGAAAATAATCACTTTAATTTTTCCCCCAGTAATCACTTTCTTTTCTCTTCTTGTTTTTCATTTGTCTGTTTTGCTGTTCGCTTGTCGTTTACTTTGTCTAATTGGCGTAAACCTCAGGGCTGTGGTAATGACTTCTGAGGTTAACGAGCTTCTGCTAACAATCACTCACTCACTTGCGCACACGCGCACAAGCTCACACTTGTGCGAGCATGCACAAACACTACGTGCACGCTCTAGTAAGCACGTATATGCAGAGTACACAAGTGTAAGCATGCACTTACAACCATATACATACATGCAAGGAAGTACACATGCACAAAGACAGACACACACATGCAAACACTTACAGACCTTAGAAAATCTGTTCGCATTGACATTATCGCAAAAAAACTGTCACAGTTGATTCATGAAGCTTGTCTACAGCTTTAGTGTTGGATCTGCAGTTAAGGCCACATTCGCCAAGAAAAACAACAAAACTGCCAGTTAGACGAAGAAGTGACTTTTTAATAAATAATGTGTGCTGCTTGTTTCTGCAACATGAGCATATACACCTCCAGTCACAGGTTGAGTTCAAAATAAATGCAGTGGCACAAAAGAAATATCAGAGACGTATGAAAATATGAAGAGAAACATGAAAGAGTTTTGCTTGATTTTAAAATTGGACATGGAATAGCAGAAAGGTCTTTAGGAAAGAGTGACTTACCATCTTTTAAAACCAGGATACTTCATGAAACAGTTTCACAGACTGACAGACCCACTTATCGATGAAAAAGAACAAGATTTCTCAGAGACTAAGCTGATGTAAACAAAACGAGTGGTCACAGGCTAAATCCTAGCTCTCCAGGACTGCTGGACTATACACTTCTGTGTTTCTGCGTGGAGGGGTATCTTCAAAAGAAGATTTTGAAATATGAATTCAAATACTGCTCTAACCAGCGGCTCTGCTCCCACTTTTCATCCATCATTTGTTTTTTTTTCTTAAAAGGATATTAACGTGATTGTACAGGTTAAACACCAGAGAACACAAGCAGCGCTGGGACACATTGTTCATTACATGTAAATACAATCAAACATAAACCTGCCTGCCTCTGTGTTGTATTATCACTGGAAAAGTCAAAATAGCCTGTTAGCATTGAAACCTTGGAGAGACTAAGATACACAGCTTTTCAGTCTTTTCAGTCAGAAAAGTTTGGGGCATTCCCTCACATTTAGCAACAAATTAAGATTTTGACTGCGCAGCTTTGAGATGCTAAATTGTCTTTATTGATGACTGGAGTCTGACTTGAGTCTTGACTGTGGTCTCCTGCTAGTTCTCCTGGTGTGAACTCTGCTTTAATCTCTCTCTCTCCCTGTCTTCCCGTCTCTCTTTCTCTCCCTTGCTCTCTCCGGTATCTTGATATGGTCTGTGTTCTGCTGTGACTTCTAAACATTTACATTTCTGCTTTCAAGTGCTGTTTATATATGGCTCTTATCTGCTATCTAACACACACGCACATTCAGACCAGGACAGACGGTGAATCAAACCTTTAGTCGTCCTGACAGCGACTCTGTTGCTATGTCCATAATAGGACAGGGGAAGAGAGAAAGAGGAAGGCAGTGAGAGAAAAGAGTGCCACATAGACAGAAGGAGGGGGAGGCAGATAATTTGCCACCAGAGTGTTTTGTGGTGAGGTGAGGTGTGGAACTTTGGTGACTTAAGCTCATAGGCTTTTTGTGATTGATCCCCTGTAGTGAGATTTCTCGTTTCATAGCCCCCCTTAAACTGCAGCCTCTGCTACAGACGGCACCCGTAGGGCTGGATGGGAGTCTTTGTCTGGCTCAAGGACACTTTGGCAGGGTGGATTCTATTCAGTCTCAGGGGAGCTACTTTGGCCTCGTGGTTGAAGGAGGGTCATCTTTCACTCTGCCACCATGCTCTGCTGCTCTGGCTTGTATATTTGAACACTGCCCTATCTTGATAAACTCTTGATCAATTTCCACTGTGGAAAAAACCCCTCTGGGACCAGTGGCTCCTTCTTCATCTTCACACTGTAGGGCAAGACAGAAAAAAGAGACCAGGGTTGTACAGTATGCATACAGAGGTTATATTTAAATACAGTTTTTCCTTGGCGGCAATCATAAATCTGACCAAATGTGAGATGAAAAGTCAGAATGAGACATTTCACTTTAACACAACTGAACAAGTTGATGTCGTGGTTTTGTGTCGTTCACTGCATTATACTCCTAACCTGACCTCTGACCTTTCTTTTATTTGACAACAAGAGAAAACACAGTTCTGTGACAGAGATCAGAGTCGCACCTCAGACAGGGCAAGCTTTCGTTTGATCACCCTGTGACACGTTGTCAGATGGCCTGAAATCGACAATGTGTTTGTGCTCAATTTGACAGCACTAATCCGTTTTCTTTCATTGAGGAGAGTTGAATTTATTGCTTCAGGGAGATGTGCCCTGAATGATAGAGAAAGGTAGGCCCACGGAGAAGGAAAGGGATTGATAGAAAGTCCTGTTACAGCGAAATTATGGGGAGGGCGCTCAGAGGGGTAATGCATTAAGAGAGAGAGGGGGAGAAAGAGAGATGGGGAAATGACACATAGGTGGAAAGAATCTCATCTGCGCTCCCGTCTTCCTCTGCCTCTGACACATTTACACACTTTGACGTATACAGACACACACAAACATGCACTCGCACACATGCACCCCCCCCATAATTGAACAGTAATTGAACACTTCTTATCTGCTTATCTGTCCAAAGAGGTTAAAAGTAAAGATTCATGGTTCGTGTCTCTGTACGTGTGTGTGCGTGCGCGCAAGCAAGCTTTCGTGCGTCTGCACATGCCCGCGTGTGCATCTGATTCTTATCACACCGTTTGACTCAGAGCTGCTTTTAAGGCAATGAATTCACATCTCGTCCTCTTTCTGTCTCCTCGTCTCTTCCCTTTCGGGCTGTCTTTCTAAATCTCTCCCAGTCTCTTCTTGTGTGTTAATTTCTCTCTCTTTCTCTTTCTCTCTTTGTCTCACTCTGTCTGTCTGTCTCTCTGTCTGTCTCTCTATCTGTCTCTCTCTCTGTTTCTCTTTTTTCCTCCATCTCTCTCTCTCTCTCCCTCTTGTCTCTCTCTCTCTCTCTCTCCCTCTTGTCTCTCTCTCTCTCTCTCCCTCTCGTTTCTCTCTCTCTCTCTCTCTCTCTCTCTCTCTCTCTCTCTCTCTCTCTCTCTGTTTCCCTGTCTGTCTCTAACAGGACATTTATTGTTGGTTTTCGTTGCCAAACACAAAGACAGCAGCTGCAACTGCAAAATGTGACTAATAGATGTTCAATTTCCTGTGTGACATAAAATGAAATAGTGTGAAATATAAATCATACACTGGACTAACTATCTTTGTCTTTTTTATCTCCTTCATTTATTTTTCCTCCCAAATTCAATTAATTGACTGTATCCACTCATTCTTTCCATCTCCCTCTCTCTCTCTCTCTCCATTTCTGTACCTATCCTTCCCATAGTTACATGTATTTGTATTCTTTGTAGAGATTATGCCTGTGTAAATTTGTGTCTTGAAAGATGCAGAGTTTCAGGTTTGACAGGTTGAAAGATAACAGATAACTGCTTTCTCATCAAGGAGAGGAGGAGTTTATATTCTCCCTCATCTCTTTGTTCAGTGACATTATTGAGCGTGTCAATCTTTGGCGAGATTTGGTGGAATTTCCGGGGACAGGTGGGCCCCCTTCCCCCCTTAGATCAGCTGATTAGACTCTAGAGACCCTCAGGTCAGCTGCCAAATAGCCCTGATATTTTCTGTGTCAATCAACCCCAGAAGTTAAACAATTCTGAATTGTCAAGCGCCTCCAGATTTTTTATTTTTGCAGTTTTTGAATTGTTGCCAGAGGTTGCGGTTTGTTATGTTTGACTCATGCTTAACTTGAGCGTAATGGTGCAAGTACAAATACTAAATACGGGCTACAGGTAGTGATTGACGGCAAGGGAGATAGCCAAAAGGCAGATAGAGGGGAACAGTCAGTTGTACCTCTGGCTAATTTCCCCATTGATGCCCATGTATATTTGACGTTTTACAATACACAATCTGTGTTTTGGCCTCAGGGCTGCGAAACACTTTCTAACATGCAGAAGACACTTTCAGCTGTCAATTTCAGTGAAGATTGAACATGGAAAAATAGAAGAAAGTCTCAGCAGCACACGGGGCTGGGTTTTTTTGTGTGTGTCATTCATCAGCGGCGTAGATCAGAGAGAGATTAGAGAGATGAATAAAAAGAGATGAAAAGAAGGGAAGGACAGAGGGAGGGGCTGGGTATAAAATAAGAGATGAAAGGATTTAGGGTGTAGTAACAGCTAGATAGGTTTAAGCAGTGAACTCCATGTGTTTGTGCGCGCCCATGCTTGTATTTGTGCGCATGTATGTGGATTTCTTAAGGGTGTACCAGCAGTTAGATGGGTGTGAGAACGAAATATTACATACCTTTGCTCTTATTACTGATCCACACCTGAATCTCTTGTAAATCTTTGACCTACTTAAGGTGTCTTGATCTAGTTGAGTTTGCATGACTTATCCTCAGCATGTACTTAAAAGAGGCTGATAAGTTCTGACAGAACAGGCAAGATAGGGTGTGTTAAGCTTTGTCATTATTTTGAGGCCTGGTGAGCTGATAGCTAACTCATATTGGGTATCACACCCTCAGAAAACACACCTCTGTAGGCAAGATCAAGAATTGTGCCAATGTCTTTGGAAATCAATTGCAAAAATTTCCCAATTGTCTGAGTGATAAATCCTTCTTTTCTCCCTGGCTCATCTGAGAGTATTTGCAGCTGACAGTCATTGTATGCCATCTGTCTTTTATATTCACCGTCCTAATCACTTCATTTGACAGGTAAAGTAAATGTACAAGAATTCTTTAAGAAAGTGCAGGCACACATAAAGGGCTGGTTTGACCTTGCTTAAAGGAAAATCACAATGACAAGCACACAGAAGACAGAGAAGTGCACTCTGCACATCACCTTTTAATCACTGTTTAAGATCAATGCAGCAGGATGTTTCAGCTCGGAAGGTAATGGTGATATGACACGCAGGTCACCTCCAGGGTCACTTGCAAACCACGCTCATGCTCTCTCCGCTAAGAAGGACTGATGACGGCAGCCTTGCCGATAACGCTGTGCCGTTTCCTGGGCAACCAAGGAGAGAAGATATCATTTTACCATCCTTTTCTGTCTCAGATCTAACAAACAGACAGACTGTATTCACACCTGACTGTCTAATTTCAGTGAGACCTTGGTAAAGCATAGTTTAACACCCAATAAAATGATGACACGTAAGTGGACAAGTAAGAAATAACCTTTTGTGGAACACATGGTAAACGTCATCGGCCAGTGAGAGTTAAATACTCCTTCGAGAGGAAGTATCCTGTAGAGTATCGGGCCTCAATAAATGTTTCTGTGCAAGTCATCTGGGCCTCCTCAAGCTTTCTTCAGTTACAAGTTACATCGGCTACATGCATGCACTCACACAGATCTACATCTGTGCACAGTGCCAGTAGTGCTTCATGATGAAATGTGCATGTTACTTGTATCAGACAAGTCAGGTGTTATGCTGTGTCCGCCCCCAGGTCAGAATATGGTCAAAACAACCCAACTGATGTCAGAATGAATTTACACAGCAGGTGTTTGCAGGGGGGCTCTGCTTACATGCTGCTTGCTCCTTTTTTCAGTTATTATCCAAAGTGCATTGCAGAGGGGGTGCCAGCGCCATCTCCACAATATGCGATTAAAGGTCGATAGCGGTCTGTCAATATTTCAGTCAGAGGACCCATGTCAGGACAACACTCCCTGAATAATCGCCATCTTCATCCCACTTGAAAAGCATCTGCTCCTCTGCCCCCCCGCATAAAATCATCCAGCGCACCCTGAGGCAGATGGCTTAATCACAGGTGATCGATTTCAGTTTATCATGGTGAGAATGCAGAATTAGATCAAATCTGGTCAATGTACATTATGGTGTGTGTGAGCTGCTGTGTAGTTCGATGGGGGGCTGCTGTTACTGTGTGTTGTAAGGAGATCAGCAGTTTACAGCCACTTAACTTAAGGTAAAATATAAGTGAAAAACAACACAGATACTCATTTTGGAATAAGCTTTCAAATCATATCAAAAGTCAAATGTAAGATGTCAGTCCGCTGTCTCTTATTTCATTTGATGTACTGCCTATAAGAATGATTTCTCTGTAAAAGGTTTACTGATTTGATGGATGAGTTTTAGCTCCAACCTGTCAACTTTAAGACCTGGAAACTAAAGTTGCACATGCTTGCTGTGTTCCTTTCATATTGCAGCTATCAGTGAGTGACAAAACAATAAAAGCAAAACTCTGTGGTATTTCATGTGTGGAGCACTCATGCTGGCTTTTTTTTTCAGAACTGTAAAAGGCATACTTCACATACTTCCAGCCAAAGTGACCTATTAATGTTGACTGCTGCGGGAATGTTATCTGCTATATAAAGCCAAAGAGAATCAAAGTAACTCCCTGAATAGTTAAACAGAAAAAGATCATTTCCCATCCTGGCCAGATTGTTTTTGCAACTAGTTATTTATTATTTAATCATATATCTTAGAGATACTGAAAATACAGATGAGCAAACTTCTCTTTGCTGACATTCGTTTGACATTTGGCTCTGAAGATGAAACTGACTCATCAGCCATCCTATCTCTGTAGTGTTGAGATGTGAATGATTAAAACACAATCCAGTAGGTTTCATGCACTGCAGGTTAAACAGTAACACTTGTTGTATAGTACGCTGATAAAAGTGATGTGTGAACATAGAGGGGTGACTTTGGGTGTTGCACTGTCTTTGAACTTTGCACACTCCCATGTGCTGGTGTGTATGTGCAACCTTGCATCCCCCGTGTGTGAGTCTATGTGCAAACCTGCAGCTTCTTTCTACACTTTGAAAATGATTCCTAAAAACCTTATTACGTGAAACCTGAACTTAAGTTTTGTGTGTGTGTGTGTGTGTGAGATGATGCTCTTATCTCAAACGGTGATGTTGCAATGACCTGCAACTTCCTCCTCACACACGCTCTGCATGTGTGTGTGAGGAGAGTGAAGATGAAAACGAGTGAGATGTGCTGGTGTTTTGGCTTTCTCTGGAAAGACGGATGTGAGCTTTTGCTTTTTTCTGGTAAGCCTTCTCCATCACTGTACTGCTGGGCGACAAAGCAGCAGCTTTTAATTAGGAAAATAACTTTTATCAGTTCTAAGAGAATAGAAGAAGCTTTTCCTTTGAGTTTCTTGAGGTATCTTTCTTGTGAAAAATGTGACACCTGCTCTTGTTGAAAGAATGATAGCCCGAAGTTAAAACAAAAACTTGACACTTCATAAAGAAGGTTTGGCCCCGTCAGACTTTGCCTGACATTTTAACCCCATCCTTGCAGTCTGTGTCTTCTATAACTTGTAGAAATTCAAAGTGAAAGCTTCAGGTATTGCCTCTGTAGCTATAAAAAGCTATAAAATGGATACATGGTAATTTCCTGAAGCTCCTTATTGTCTTCTGTTTGGTGATCTTGGATGGATGATTATCATTGCATTGCTGTGCAATTATTGTTTTCACCATAATTATGAAAGTAAAATAGTTCCTATTTTTTAACGGCTGTAGTTTCTCTAGTTAATTTTCATCCAAGGCCGACTGGATTATTGTCCAGTCTGTGCTGCTGAAAGGGTTCTTGATTGTTTTAATGCAAAATGGGGTTCCGTAGTAATTCTCTTATATCTAGTTGTCTACCTCTGTAGTCCCTCTGGGCAGGCCAAAAGTCTCATAACCATCCGCTCTCTGTCTGTCTGGGTGTATCTGAGTGTGTGTGTGTGTGTGTGTGTGTGTGTGTGTGTGTGTGTGTGTCAGTTATGCAGGATAGAGGAAATGAAAGCTCAGACTGAGCCTCAAGGCTTTTCTAAACTGTCTCAGTGTCCTTCACATACATGTGTTTGTGCGTGTGCGTGTTTGTGTGTGTCTGTCTGTATCTGGTCCTGAACACATCTGTTTGCGTAAACAAGTGTGTGAGAAAACACGAATAAGTGTAGAGAATGAGGAGAGAATACACTCACATGCTGTTCTGTTGCTATCTTTTTCTGTTATATTGAAGTAACTACACATACACACACACCCACACACCCACATACATGTACTGTATGCACACAAGGTAAGGAAGTGATTGAATCTCAGCTTTTATTGTGAAATGTCGGGCTGTGCTGCCACCTCCTTCCTCTTTTTTGTTCTTAGTGCGTGTGTGTGTGTTGTGGGGGTGGTGTTCCTTAATTATTGTCTTTTTCTGTGTCTTGTGCACACATGTGTGTTGAGACTGTATTATGTGTAGCTTCAAACTCTCCTTCCTAGAACTGACAAAGGCTGACATTTTGGAGAAAGGGGACAATGTGTAACATGACGCAGGTGCTAGTGACTTTTATGCGCTGCAAGTCAACATGTTTTTAAGTAAAAATATTATTTAGTTGAAAAGTATTTCTATTAAATTCATTGCCTTTCATCAGCTTTGAAAACACATTTTAAAACACAGTTTATTGCCCTTTATTGTTGAGTCTGCTCACATTTCTACAACATTCTTTGTGTGCATGTGCGTGTGTAATTTCCTGGTTGTCCCCCAGCAACCCCCGAGCTGTGATCACAGGAAGTTGAGAGGAAGTTGTCAGGTCTCCACTATATACACACACACACACACACACACACACACACACACACACACACACACACACTCCTACCTCCTCCCACACTTTCACACTAGTAGGAGAAATGGTAGTGGAGAGCCAATAAAAAAACAGCAAAGAGGAGTAAGAGAGAAAGGGGGCGGAGGGGAATGGGGGGCAGTGTTCAGGTGTGACGTTTTTTTTTCATGTGGCGCTCTTTTTTTAGATGAGTGTGAAAAGTTTGTCCGTTTCCACACTGCCATCTTTCACTCCCTCATCATTTTGCCTGCTGAGGCATCTCCCTCCTCAGTCCTCGACAGACAATTTGGCCACTCACATGAACTGACTCAAAAGATGGGAGAACAACAGGCTTTAGTGGGACTTGATGTTGCAGCCAAGCACCACACACTGAGCTACAGAGATTTAAAAAGTGCTCGGCGGCATGTCGGGGAAATGTTGCAAAACTTAATGCAAATGTCCTCTGAAGTGATGTGAGCGACCACTAAGGGAAGGCCAGTCACAGTTGTTGTTTCAATGCAATAGCAGAAGCGCTGAATGTCTTAAGGCTAATTCATGTCCTCGGTGTGTGGCACCAAATGGTCTCTGGCTTTTCGACCTTTACAGCCGGTGTTTGATAGGCGTGTGTTCCCTTGGTGTGCTTAGTGAAACTGTTTCTGATAGTTTCATGGCAAATCAATATCTCGAGACAGACTCTATCATTCCGTCTTTGAACAGGAGCATAAAAAGTCAGGGCCCCTGTTTCTTCAAACTGGAAGAAATAAACGGTTTCTTTCTTAAACGGCGGACTTGGATACATCACATGTTGCGTGTGTTCTCCAGACTAAAGCTGAACTGGTATTCATGCATAAAAAGGGGTAATTGTTGTCAATTCTGAGTGGCTGTGTAGTTTGATGTTAATATTGTGGGTTCTTTATTTATTATTCACGTTTTCTTGGGTTGTGGTTTTGCGATGTGGTACCACCATGGATGCTGTCGCTCTCTCTCTCTCTCTCTCTCTCTTGCTCGTTTAATCCATTACTTTGTCTTTTTTAGTCTTTGTTAAAAAAGGCTTTTCAGAACAGACGCCTCTTTAATACAATATTTCTAGGATTTGGAGGACGCCCTTCAATTATTTATCAGACGCTGCTTTTGATGTGATTTGCTTTTGTGTGTTTGTGTTGTGTATTTCTGTTTGCCGTCAGTGTGTTTCCTTTGGTATTAAGGCTGCGATTTGGTGCTTTTATCGCAGAGTAAAATGTTTCTCTTTTTGCTTTGAATGATTTCAAACACATGTCCTAGGGCCACTTTTTTAATCATATATTAATGATTTGAAGGATGCCTGTTCATCTGACCTCTTTCTCTATGCAGACGATTTAGCTATTCCCATAAAGATTTAGCAGTTGTGTAAAAGTGAGTGAGGAGCTTCAAAATGTTGGGACTTGGCCATTTGATTTTAAGCTGTCTCTTCATCAAGGGAAAACAGAGGACATCTTATTTGGATCTTTCACAATGGAAATAACCCTGTGTGGGCTTTATTGTGTAACTTAATCCTCGACAGTTAATATGAGTATGTGATCACTGATGAGGTTGTATTATGTGTAGTTTATGGTTGGCAAATAGATTTATGTATTTCTCAATGAAAAATGAAAAAGTCTCTTACTGTTTGTTTGGTTTGCTGTAATGCTCTGTGTGTGTGTGTGTGTGTGTGTGTGTGTGTGAGATGTCTGCTGTGTCTGGTTCTTGGTTGATGTGCAGGGAGAAAACTAAATGGGGATTTAATGAAGTTGGATTATTTTTAAATAATGCAAATGATTAGATGCAAATGGTGGAACTAATCTTTTAATGTGGTCATATTACAGTGTTGTTTTTTTTGTCATTAATTAATGATTGTGTAGAATCCAGGGAGATGTATGAGTTGATCAATCCCTATTGGAGAACTGTGGGAATGTGTGTGTATTTGTTAGGACAGAAAGATCAACCTCAACATCAACCAACATATTTTAAATTATTAATCTCTAGGAGACACTTTTCTGGTTAAATAAATACAAAACAGAGCTTTTGTATGTTGACTTGTGTTTTCCCTTTGTGTGTGTGTGTGTGGGTGTGCATGCACGCGTGCGTGAGTGATCCATAAGGATATTTTCCCTCTGCCAACCTCTGTCTCTTGGCAGCCAGTTTAACAATAATTAATTACACTCACACACTCCTCGCAGTATGTGTGTGTTTTCCACACTCCTGCCTGTGTGAAGCTGTGCTCCACCATGACAGTTGTATGATTTATCCCTAAAGTTATAAATGAGATTTCACACACATACCCCCCCCACCCAACCCCACACACACAACATATAGCTGTTGACCACAATTTGAGCGCTGCAAAAATTGGTTAAGGTGACATCATCTCTGATGGGGAGAGAGAGAGAGAGAGAGAGAGAGAGAGAGAGAGAGAGAGAGAGAGAGAGAGAGAGAGAGAGAGAGAGAGAGAGAGAGGAGAGAGAGAGAGAGAGAGAGAGAGAGAGAGAGAGAGAGAGAGAGAGAGATCCATTTTAAAAGGAGCTTTCTTAGACGTGACCACACACACATGGTATGCTTCACACACACATTTGCGCACAGACAGAGTAGACTCTAAGGACCATAGCAGGGGAGCTTTGTGTGTGTGTGTGTGTGTGCATGCGTGTGTGTGTCTGTATATAAAGTTAAAATCCAGACAGTCATTCCAGAGGCCAGACTATTGAGCCTTATAAACTCTCAGGTCACAGATTATTGAAATAGCAGAAGCGATATATAGTCTGTGCCTGTGTGTGTCTTCTGTTTCACTATTTTAACTAAAACATCACAAATTGCTGAGAAGACCCAGAAATCCAGACACACGTATCAACAGAGAGCAGCATGTGTATGTGTTTATGTGCATGAATGTCTGTGATTAAATGAAATAACACAGGTGTTTGTGTGTGTTTGTGTGCGTGGGAAAGATATGTGTATGTGTGTGTTGTAAGACCGATTTATCTCAGCATCATTTATAGCCCCATTGGGAACTGAACCAGCAACCTCTTGGCAGCGATTTCATTGTAAAATAGTCGCACAGACGCACACACAGACAGTCTATTGTGTAGACTAATCTAACAAAATCTACCTTATTTTAACCTGCTAACCTCCACCAGTTTGGTGGCGCACTTGGACAGCTGATTAACTAGTTCTGTTCCATCAGAGTTCAACCTGTTTTTACACTTCTCTGACCCACCAGTGGACCTCGGCACACACTTCAAAATAAAGTTTTATAGCCTGTGGGTCCCTGGGTGTTAGCACTTTGAAATTTTTTCCTTTGCAGATGAAAACATTTAGTTTGTATCATTCTGAGTAAGTCACCATATGAAAAGTGGGTTTCCGTCCCTTGAAACATTTTCAGCTTGACTGTCTTTTGTGTGTGTCATAAAGTTAAAGAATTAATTGAGCTTGAGAGGGGAAATTTAGCTTCGTCTCAGTTTGTAGACCAGGTGAAGTGAGAGGTGCTTTCCCCTCTCTCAGTAGTTTCTTGAGGTGCACTTGAAGAGCAGTCTAAACCCCAAAGCTCTCAGTTGCCAAAAGACCATAGTGTTCATGTTTGTGTATAACTGGTGTTAACCAGTGTTTTGCCTTTAACTCCCCAAAGGAGTAAACAGCCCTCCTGCAGAGTATTATACACACACACCTACACGCGCGCACACACACACACACACACACACACACACACACACACACACACACAGCACCGTGCTTCCCAGACCCTGTGTGGTGGAATAATCCAATGTAGTTATTCGAGGTCAGACTCCTCTAATAGACTTTTAATAAAGTTTGTGTTGTGGGCGGGGCTGGGCTGGGGTTGTGTAAGTGTGTATTTCTGTGCATGCAGGATGGTTGTAGTCATCTTCAGGGGCTCTAAATGTTCTCCGTGACATTGTGTGTCTTGACGTCCGCTGCTTGTTTCTGATTCTGTGTTCTTGGCAGAGCTGCTGTGAGAACCTTGTAGCCCATAGTTTGTGCAAAATATTGTTTCCTCAGTTAGTTTTACCAAATGAAGGCACTCGTATAAATGGTAAGTGCGACTACATTGCTGAAAGTGATAAAGGGGCAGTGTTCTGCAGGTCTACAGCTGACAGCAGTGCCACTGTTCTTTCTTCTTTCATTTTTACATAAATGTGCTTTAATTTCCATGACTTAAAACCCAGGAAGGAAACAGATATAAACCCCCCATTAAACAGGAATCCCGCCCTAAAGAAGACTCACCATCACCCATCCTGAAATTTCTGAAGCAGAAGAAGCGTAATGTATAACACAACAGAGCCGTTGTCTAGTGTAAGATACGTGTCAATCAACCCTGTTTTATGGTGGTCTATCTTGTCATCCACCGGTCATTGTTCTCCCTCTTTGAGTTGGCTGTTAACTGCTCACACCTGGCTGCTAAATCTGCTGGTGGTGGGTTGCACGTAACACTTCATCACACCGTCACCGTCCTGTCCCGTCATGCCAGCTTTTTACACTGCATTGATTTGGCCTCATTACTACCTCCCATCTCTGCTAAAAGTCAGAACGACAGCCATTCGGCGTTTGTACACTTTGAATACTAAGTGTTAAACGGGCTAGTTACATTAAAGCAAAGATAAAATGAATCAAAACAAATGAGGGAAAACTGCAAAAATTGGTTAACTTTGTTGGCTTTCACGAGAATTTGCAAGTGTGATTGTGCATTGGGTTGTTTGTTCTGAATATATTAATTTTAATTAAATGTCCTTGTATGCATCTGCAGTTTAAGATATCAAGAAGTTGTGTATATTTGAAAGAATAGGCCGATGTACTTTTTGAAAGCTGTCTGTGAAAAATGAAATAAAAGCCTTTGCTTTCACACCCACATTAACACACACACACACACACACACATAAACACACACAACATATGAGCGACACAGACTGAGCTTGCCCCATTATTCTATATTTTTATTCATTTTCAACATTTCCTCTCGGCTTGTTTAATGAATAGATGTCTGTTAGTGGCTTAGAGTGATTGAAGCTGGTTTGCTGTCTACACTTTCATCTTAACACACACGCACGCACGCACACACACACACACACCCCAAGGTTCGTATGAGGATAGCCCTGAACAGAGAAACGGAGGCTGAGAAAGAGATGGCAACAGAGAGAAGGGAGGGAAATGTATAAAGGTGGGTGGGAGCAAGAGATTAATTGAGAGAGCTGGATGAGATATGGACAGACAGAGGGGTGGGTGTTTGTTACATCAGTTTGTGCGTGTGATGGTAAGAAAGAGACCAATGCAAGACAGTAGGAACCAGAGAGAGAGGCAGCGAGAAGGAGTGACGGAGTAGAAACAGAGGGAGGCAGTATCATAATGAGAGAGGTATTGAAATGTGAACCTCTGATTAAGTTTGACATTTAAGATGACATATTTTGCATGCTGTTACCCCATTACAAATGAGTCCTACACTCTGGGAGAGTGTGTCTGCATGTGAGTCTGTGTGTGTGTGTGTGTGTGTGTGTGTGTGTGTGCGTGTGTGTTTGTGTGAGAGAGAGTGGGAAAGATTTGCTTGATCCGTGGCAGGAATGAATCGGGCCCCTGCCATACAACAGATGAAGAGTGTGTGTCTTGTGTGTGCGCGTTTGTGCCTGTGTGTGTATGTATGTGTGTGTGTAAGTCAGAGTTCTGGCATTGATTAGGGGCCTAGCAGGCAACTGAAAGCTTTTAGTCTTAAAATGGCAGGTGGACTCTCTCTCAGTGATTTTATGTTGTCCTCCTCTCCCCCTCCTTCTGTTTCTCTCCTAACCCCCCCCCTCCTTATCCTCAATTAGACTCCTGCTCCTGCAAAATCGATTCCAAGCTGTCTCTTGCACCCCCCCCCAGAACAGAAATGCTCCCCTCAGCCGACTCTTTCCCCCCTTTATCCCCTTGCTTCTGGAAGAGGCGAGACACACCCGTGCTTGAACTAAGCACCACATAGCAGCGTGCACTTGTGGCCGATTCCTATTATTATCCCACCGCTCTAAATAGGCTCGGTTTCACGGACTGATATGTTTTGTCTGTGTGGGTACTAAATCGGTCACGTGCGCACTTTCATTAATATTTTCTTCAGCTGCTTTCATTCACTGGCATGTAACCTAAAGCTCCAAGCCATTTCAGCGTGACTGCCATTTTGTGCATCAGTGGCCTTCCTAGAAGTAATAATCTGTGACATTTTCATATAAATAAATGACTGCTGAATGATACAACACAGTCATGAAAGCTGTGACATTTGCAACAACAACAACAGCAACAGCAGCAGCAGTGGCAGCTGGTGTCTGCCAGACCCATCCAGGGAGAATCCTCTTTACGGACAGGAAGTGATGTGTTTCGGGTTTCTGGCAGCAACTCCAGTGGTATTTATGATGAGTAAAGAAACAATATTTGAGCATGGTCAGCAAACCATGGCTGAATGTACGAAAAAAGTACTTTCTTTTAATGAAAAGCCCATGAAAATGACCTTTTTGTGTTGATACCTTCACTGTAGAGCAGAAATAATTAGTTAATTAATCAATTAGTCAGTCAACTGAATCTTAATCTGCCGTTGTTTTGATACCCACTAATCATTTCAGCATTTTAAGCACAAAAATGCCAACGTCTGTCCCGGATTTGATGCATTTTCCTGTCTTACATTTTAGCAACCTGTTCATTAAGGCAAGTGTGGGGGGAGAAGGTTGAAATGCTCTGAAGTCAATTTGCTGTCATATTAATTCAGCTAATGAAAGCATTTTCGACTTAATTTATTCAGTGTGCCGTTTGGCCAGGACAGCTCGCCCCCACATGTCCACATATACTCACTCACTGTTAATGGCTGTATTTCCTCAAGTTTCACATCACCTTGAGATACAATTTAAAAAAGCAAAAAGATTCAGATGACTTCATGATTACTTCATTATATGAGTCAAAATAAATGAGGAGCCTCACTGTGGGTTGCATAGTTGTTTTAAATCAGACGGACCATTATGCTGCACGTCATTCAAGGGGCAGCCAGCTGGATGCCTGACCTGATGCACGTCTCTATCTTGTTTGCGTGCCTTTGAGTTTGGGATAAATTGGGCCTAAAATGTGCTTGAATGTGTTCAAAAGTTTAAATGATGGGAAGTTATTCTTGTTTTCTCGCAGTAATGTTGAAGGATGAGGGGGAGGTTGTTTATGAAATAACCCTCTCCAGTAGCCCGATTATGGCTACTAAACACGGCGCTGTTTCCGTTGGCGAACCTTAAACTCACTTTGGAGATTAGGAGAAGTTTTAAAGTCGATGTTTTAATAGACATCCACTTTTTGAGGATGCTTATTAGTATGTGGGCCTCATCTGTGCCTCTTGCCTTTTTTCTCTCCTCCTGCACTCCCTTCCTTTGCTCCTATTTCTGTCTATCCGTTTCCCCAGACAATCTCTCTTTTTCCTTTTTAAATGAGGAAAGTATATTCTCTTTCCTGTCTAAAACCGCTCCTCCCCTTTGAGCCCCCGTCCTCCTTCCCTCCTCCCATTTACCTTCTGTCTTCACCTTCTTTCTCCCTTCTCTCTTGTTTCCTTCCTTAACTCTTCTCAGTGTACTCTGACTCCTCCATAAACGCATCCATCTTTCCAAAAACTTACAAGAGGCACCATGAAACAGACGGAGAGGAGATGGCAGCACCAGAAAAAAAAAAGTGAGGACAGACAATGAGGAGCAGGAATCGTAGGGACAAAGACTGAGAGAATAATACAAAGAGACAGAATGACGCAGACCAAGAAACAAAGAGAGAAGCTTGAGAGAGATCTGTGTAACAAGACCTTGCCTTTAGCATCATTTCTTCATATGTTGCACATTAATCCTTTGTTTATGAAAGATGGAGATGCCAACTACAGCTGTCCCACGGGGAGGGGAAGAGCACAGCTATCTTGAAGGCAGAAGAAATATGCGACTGAGATTCGGTATCAGACCCATCCATTACCGTGACTCAGTGATACGAATTTAGAGAATTAGCTTGGGTGAAATGGTTGAGATGTACTGGTGATCTCTTTTTCCCATTAGTGACATCCAGCTACGTTTTATCCTCTTCACTTTGATTTGTTATGAATTGGATTCATTTTCACGGTCCTCTGGTGGCGGTCCTGAACACGTTATGAGTCGTGCAGTGTTCACGTAATGTTACATGAAAAGCAAAGAGTCTTGGTATGTGCATGACAAATGATATTAAACCCACTGAGGGACTGATCCTCAACACTCAATTTATCACCTCAATTTATCAATCAGTAATGTCATAAAATAGCTTTTTAAAATAAAGGCCAATTGTGTATCTTTGAGTTTTGGACTGTTAGTTGAACAAACACAATCATAAAAACATCAGCTTGTACTCATGATGTAAAATCCAAACTTCTATTAACTGCATAGATGATTTACACTATTTAAAAATTGGGTTGCTCAACGCCAAGCTGCGCAGAAAAATGCGTCACAGCTCAAATTCGAAATTCACGGTTCCTCTACCTTTGGCCAGACATCCCACACCCCTCTCGGTACATCCTTCAACAGATGTCTTGGGCGTGATTATTGGCAATTTCAGATAAAAAGCCTCACTGGCGCTGGGGCTAATTGTAGTTGATGGAAATGATTAACTGATGCATTTACTCTGACTATGGTATTGAGGCCATTGTGGTGTATAGGGTCTAATTGTAGCTAGTAGCAGTAGTTGTTATGTGGTATGTTGTGGTGGGTTGTACCTAATTGTACTTGATAGTAATGGTTCCAGTCTGTGTATACAGCCTGGGGCAGACAAAGGCTGTACTGCGACATCGAGACAAACACACAGAAACAGAAACATACGGTACAGCCCTTCACACACACACACACACACGCACACACCTCTTCTTCTTCCCACATCCTGGAGCAGCAAGTAACACTTCAGTTATATGCAAATGAGCATGTGATGCCAATGTAAATAAATAATACATGGCAATTATAGGCTTTCTAATGCCTGCTTTGTTGATTTCACGCTTCACCAGAATCATTCATAATTTTCTTATTATCAGTTTGATTAACTGACTGGAAGTCACCACAGAAATCTAACGGGGCAGATGGAAACACAGTGAGGTCAGTCAGTGCTTCTTAGGTCGGGATTTCAGCTTCATCGCTTTACCACAACGATCTGTAGTTTTCCACTGTGTGTGTGTGTGTGTGTGTGTGTGTGTGTGTGTGAATGATGAATTCTGACTGGGTGTGGTGAACATCAGATGAGATTTTCCTCTGCTCCCTGCACTCACTCACTCACTCTCCCTCCCTCATGCACACACATGCACACACACACACGGAGACACACACAGTGAGTGCCAGGGCTGGTCTAGGCGTGGGCCCTTGCAGACATAGATTGCTTTATTTTAATAGTTGTATGGTAGAGAAAGAGGGGAAAGAAAAAAAATGCTAAAACACTAGGAAAGCCATATAGAGAAAATTGGATTCAACAAAGAAAGCAGCCCTCGCTCTGTCATTTGTCTCCTCTGTTTCTGTGTTTGTGTGCGCCTGTGTGTGTTTTCTCTTTTCTTCCTAATCCACTAGATTACATTACAGGTTTGTTAAAATATGGTCCTTTTTAATATGTTTATGTGTATCTGCATGTGTTTGTTTATGTTTGTCTGATTATCTGTTTTCCACTACATTCCCTTTTAGCCCTCTTTCTTAGAAGTGTGTGTGTGTGTGTGTGTGCGCGCGTGCACATGGACTCCTCCATTAACTGTTTGCTGTTTGCTATCAGTAAATAACAATAAACGTTTATCTCTCACGCAAACATAGAGTTAGTCAGAGGGTCGCATGCTATCTCGTTTCCACACACATCATCAAACACACATTACTCACGCACACACACACACACACACACACACACACACAATCAGTGTCTTTCCCCCTCATATTGCATTGATCTAAAAGTGATCAGTTTTGGCGTCTATCAGGCGTCTGTTGGCTTTTACTGTGTTTATTACCAAACACACACACACACATCCAAGCACAGCTTATGGGTCAATGGGTTGACTGTGTTTACGACTGAATATGAAATGAACGACCACAAATAAACATGCACGCGAACACACACACACACACACACACACGTATGCTCGGAAAGCGCACACACACAATATCTCTGTCTCTCTGTCATGTCACTGTTGTGAACAGAACGACCACAATTGTTCTCTTTTCAAACAAAAGAAACATTATGGCTTAACATAAAACACATGGTTGGTTATTTGATGGCTTTGTATAGTGATTATAAGGGAGGAGGGGGTGGGGCGGCGGCGGCGGTGGTGGTGGGAGAGGGGAGACGACAGAGGGGGAGAGAGGGCAGGAACAGAGAGAGAAATTTTAATGATGGAATTACTCAAATTATTGTAGCAATTCTTGCATATGAAAGAGGGCAACAGAGAATAAAAATGACTGAAGTACAACGAAAAATTACTTGATGAGTTCTTTTTTTCATTTGATGGCGGTATTTTGCTCTGATTATAAATGAGCACGGTGGTGAGAGATGTCAAGGGAGAGAAAAAGGAGATGGTTAAAAGTAAACTGGGGTTTTAAATGAGGAAGAATAGACAAAAAGAGATTAAAGTAGAAAGAGGAAACCAAAGGACAGGAAGTGACACCGATAGGGCAGGAGAGACAGCGAGAGATGAGAGTATGGGAGGCTGAAAATGAATGAAAGGCACGCAGAAAGAGATGCAAGAAAGAAAGAGAAATTTAGAGAGCTGGAGGGGATGAATTGCAGTCTGCCGCCTCCCTCATCCATCTTTCTGATATGGGATGTGTGGTTTGATGTGGTTGTCTGTTGGCCATTCTCCCTCTCTCTCTCTCCCTCTTTCTCTCCCTCTCTCTCTCTCCCTCTCTGTCTCTCTCTCTCTCTGTCTCTCTCTCTCTCTGTCTCTCTCTCTCTCAGTCTCTCTCTCTCTCAGTCTCAGTCTCCCCCCTTCTCTCTGCGCCTCACCCTCTCTGTACCACCCCTCCCCTCCCTCGCCCAACCTCTCTGATATGGTTTGAGTTTTGATGTGGCTGTATGTTGAAGATTCTCACGGATGGTTTCCATAATGATAAAAAAGATTCACTCCCTGTTTTTTTTTTTTTTTTTTTTTTTTTTTTTTAAAAAAGAGGCAAAACTTTAAGGATGCAACATCCCAACACACACACACACACACACACCCCTGCAAAATGTCTCACAGCTGAAATGTTTCTGATTTGTTTCTTTGACGAGGTTTGTGGTTGTGGATCGTCACAGATTTCAGCCCTCAGAGAAGTTTGTAAATTGAATCAAAGCTATTCTGTACACATACATCATTGTCACAAAACTGTAGATGTGTGCCTGTGTATGTAATCCAGTATATCATTTGAGTGCTGCAGACACCTTGTATCTCCTAGTGTCTTCATGTTGAGGAATTATGAAAATCCGCTTGATATTTTCATCCCTCACTTCCTTCATGTATAAACAATACATAGTATACATGTTTTAATGTCAGCTCGAACAATAAACGAGAAGTTTCTCTCTCTCCCTGTCTCTTTTCATCTTATCAGAGATGGTGAGGAAGAAGAATCCCCCTATCCGGAGTGTGGGAGGTGAGGAGGAGGAGGAAGAAGAGGGAAGGAGGCCAGCAGGAGAAGAGGAGGAGGAGGGAGAGGAGGAGGGGAGAGTAGGAGCAGAGGCTGAACGAATAAACCGGCCCTCCGAGCCAGAGTCCTCGGACCGGATCAGAGGAGATGAGGAGCAGGAAGAGGAGGAGGGAGAAAGCGAGTGCATATCCTCATCTGTCTCTCCTTCATCTGTTGGTGACCGCTACAGCAATGAGGAGAGAGTTGGGAGGAGAGGAGGGGGGAGGGCCAAACAAGGAGGAGCCACATTGACAGACAGACCTGAGAGCCATTCAGAGCCTGAGGATGGGGAAAAGGGGGTAGAGGAAGGAGAGAGGAGTGAAAAAGACAGAGGGGAGGCAGATCATCTCACTGTTCCTCTCCTCTCTGCTGCCCACCTCCTCCCCAGACAGGAAGGAGGGGAGGAGTCCACAACTGACACCCCTCCCCTCTCCTCCAGCCCCTCTCCCAAACTCCAGGACTTCAAGTGCAACGTGTGCGGCTACGGTTACTATGGCAACGACCCCGCTGACCTGGTGAAGCACTTTAGGAAGTATCACCTGGGTCTGCACAACCGCACGCGGCAGGATGCTGCCCTCGACACACACATCCTGGCCCTCCACAACATGGCTCCACAACACACACCTCTAGGTAATTCCAGCTCTCTGCTTAACATGTTCAGCTTGTTTTGAAGCTTGATAAATGAAAAACATCATTAATCTGTGCACAAAATCATGAAATCATGAACTCTGTTACATGTTACAGCAGCTCTTAAATCAGGCTGGGTATATAAATTGTGTTCTAGCTACATCCCAATACGTTGCAATAGTCTCCATAATTTCCTGTAAATACAACAATGACATTATATTCATCACAAATCGAGTCAAAATGATAAAATCCAAAATTTCCATTAATTTCCATCCACTGAACACCTAAAACAAGGTGTACATATTAAGTACCCTAATTATGTGCCTGACTACACTGAACTGAAATGTTTATACAAAAGTAAAAGGGATTTTTAATCCTTAGCATCAATTTTCTTTTTTTTTGTTTTTTTGTTTTTTGCACAGCCCTACAAGTTAATGTACCGAAAACAAATCTACAGACGCACCAAGTGTGTGGTGAAACCTCACTTGTACTTAATTACTTTACTAAAATTAAAGGAGAAGTTGTTTCTGTCACAAGTCTAAAAAAAAAAAAAACTTATATTGTTTTATGAAGCCCTGTTTCATCACAGTGTGAAGGCATTTAAAGATGTGGGAATTATTCTAAAGTTTGTTTTTCAGTAGCCTCAGGGAGAAGCAGTCTCTTGCACCAACAACTTGTTGATTATTGACCCAAAAGTTTCCCCTCTTCCCAGAAGTCAGACATGTCCTGGGATGTTTGTGCCTCTGGCAGCTTGACCCCTGTTTGTTTACAGGCTTCTACAAGTCTGACCCTTGCTTGTATTTCTGCTCCCAGATATACAGGCAGGACAGGGGCAGAGGAACCAAGCCAAAGAGTTGGGGAAGACAAGACCAGATGTGCACAATCAACAGCACAGGACAGTTATGATGAATGGCACATATGATGTACAGGTAAGCATTAGCCACAGTCAAGCAGTACAACTAAATTGGTTTAACATCCTGAATGCAGTGATCACAACTAATCTTTGTCATTAAGGCAAATAACTGTATCAATACATTCACTCGCACACTAATGATACACTCTGTATGTTCCTTTTTTAAAGAATAGACGAACTCAAGCTTAAAAAAGCAGTAATGGTTACTCACACCCACACCAAATGTAAGAGCAAAGAAAAAAATAAAAGCTGCACAGTGCATCTTCTTCCTTCATTAACTTCAGTAAAGCTTTGGCTCATATTTTCATTATTAGAACCAATAACTCTTTCAAAATCTTTTTTATCATCAGTCCTGGAAAATGACTTCTGATTTGGTTTTATATGTCAGCCTTATTTAACGGAGGACCACGTTCTCAGCTTTGGTGAACTTTGTACCTTCAGCGCCATGCTTACACTTGCTGCAAACAGCTTGTGTGTTCACTGGAATTCAGTGCCCACTTTGTTTCAAGTGACCAAAGAATGAATACAAACCCTAGATCTTGCAACAGCCCCTGCACAGACTGCAGCCTGTGTAACTATAATGAACACATTTTGACTTGATTATCAATGATGTCTTGGTAATCTATAAGAGAGTAAAAACTTGGTCCTTCCATTGGCAATGTTATCAGTCGTTGCAACATTTGATCATTAAGCATATGCGTAGATATCTGACTTACTGTTTTATCTCCGCGCACTGTCTCCCACACCCCCCCTACTGTTTGGTTTGTCTTGAACAAAGTAATGCTGTTAACTCTGTAATAAATGTAATTTTTAAATATGAACTAATATAAAAAGACGTAGACTGCTGTATTCACAGCACATGTGGGAGAAGTTTGATCAATATCAGTTATAAGCTTTGATCCAAAACAGGTGACACGTTGATTCAGTTAACAGTTCAACATAAGCTGTAGTCATAAATCTGTAAATCTAGGCCCATAACTGAACTGACTAATTTATTGGGTTGAACAATCTGCAACTGATTTGTAATGTGGAGTGCTTGTGATTTGGACAGTGAGGCATTGTGTTGCAACTTATAAAACTTTATAGACTGACAGATGCAAAGACACAGAAAGAGAGACAAACGGGGCACCTGGCAGACAGACAGGCTGCACATGTGTGTACATGCATGCTCAAGCATAGGCACACACAGAGATACAGGAACAGTTATGTCTGTGGTGCACTTAAAGACAGTGCAAATGCCTACACACATATGCAGACACTTGCGCTGGATGCATCATAGTCACTGTGTTTTAAAAGATGGCTAATAAATGTATATCCTGCACTAATCCCTTCTCTTCTGCACTCATTTGGAAACATTTTTAAGTGTCTGCTAGTGTCTGCTGGCAGCTGCTCTGCTGAGAAATTGCACGATGAAAACAGGAATGCTGCAAACTTTCAGGTGCAGTCCCCTTCTGTAAATGCCTTAATACTTAAAGACGAATAAATCTTACCATATAATTATACACCGTCAGAGCACATTAAAAAGTCAGGTGTAATTTGCACCTGCAGTCTGAACGACAACAGATCAATCAGTTTGGGGATGAAAAATGTCTTCAGTGATTTAGTTTTATTTCACTGATTATTGCACCTAAACTCAAGGCATACTAATCAGTGAAATCAAGAGCTGTAGACTTTGAGTAGACTAAAATGCTGCAAAGTATCTGCTTAATATTGCACATATGTCATTGTTCCTCTTACTGTACACACTAGACTAGACACGTTAGCTATATTTGCTATGAAACTCACGTGTACAAACATGCACAGATATTCTTTTTTTTGTCTTCCGCAAACTTATGGTGATCTTCCTAAATTAGCTTTGAAAGACTGGCGCTAATGTGTCTTTCATCTTTAAAATCCACATTCTGCAGTATATGTCCTTATTTCAACATTTGTGTTGTAATATACTAGCTTAGGCAGCAGAATGGACAGTATTTTGCGAAAACAGTGAAAACTGGAAGCGTTGGGCAGAAAGGCCTCCGTAAATTAGTCCATAAATTAGACGGTCATTAGTGACAAGTCCAGTAGAAGATGTTGAAATGTCATCCAGTTGCTCTCATGTAGCAGGAAAATGAATCCACATTAGAAACTGTCAACTTACTGAAAGAAGTTTTGACCTCATCAAATTTAATGACTATATGTGTACTTACAGAGTTGATATTTGAACTGTAATTCCAATATGTTCTTTCCATATCTTGCAGCCTAATTATCAACATTTTATTCAATATTAATAGATTTTTTTAGTAGTTTTAAGTGTCACATTTCATAAAGGTTTTCAATACCCAATATGCAAATTACCTGTCTATTATTGAAGAATGAAGAATGAAAAAGTGTGAAGTGAGTTTTTGAATAGGTCTAATAAGAGACTCAACTAAATACCTAAAAATAGTTTCCATTTAAATATATTGTATATTTTCAGTATTTACCTATAGTTGTGGGTTATTTTATAATGATAATTTTTTAATCTTTTTATATGTTTACTTTTATATATAAATATATTTCATATTATACACAACTAGCATGACTTCAAAATAATAAATACACTTGCCAATAAATGTAATTTATTTAACTGTCAGCATTTGGTATCGTCTAGTTTTGGTAACAATTGGGTCAAGGAGTAGGACTTTGAGAGTGGGTGAACAGTAGGGTTTTGTCTGAAAGCATTAAACAAGATGATCTAATAAATGTGCGTGTGTGTGTGTGTGTGTGTGTCTGTGCACGTATCTGCGTGCTTGTGTGAGGAGTTGTCAAAGGAGTTTCATTTCACTTAAACCAGGAGTCGGTAATGGCTGTAACTCACGTAATGGACATAGAAACACACATACACACAGTAGTCAGGCTCACCACACACACACACACACACACACACACACACACAGAGTGTCAGAAATAGAAAATCCAGTGGGCTTAAGTCGTCATTATGAAGAAAAAGTGAAAGTATATAAAAAAAGCGAATGAAAGGGGTCTCTATTCTCTCCATCTCTCGCTCACTTTTTCTCTCTCCCGCCCACGTTTGGAAAATTCCATGTTGTCATTTGCTGAGACGAGATGTCCTTTCAGCCAATGAGGTTTCAGGAAAAAAAGACTCTGGGAGGAGAGGGATGGGGTAAAGGAGGAAAGGAGCGAGTGAGATGGAGGAGGAAAGAGGAGAAGGGAGTGGAAGAGACAGACAGACAGAGAGAAAGGCATCGAAACCAGTAGTTATAATCGGCTGTTAGGCAGCGTAATGAAACAGCTGTCAGACACATTTAACTTTCTTTCTCTCTCTCTTTTCTCCAGTTGTCTCTCTCATCATGTCTTTGTCTCTCCTTCACCTTCTCCTCAGCTCTGCTGGTTTCCTTTGCTCAATCTTTCTTACTGATTCCCTTTTTTTCCCTTCCCGCTTCTCAATTTGCTTGTCATCCATCTCTCACCTCTTTCTGCTCGCGCACTTTTCCCTCGCCTTGTCCCACTTGTCCTCTACCCTCCCAAACCCACCCCTTCTTTCTCATGTTCCCCTTTGTGTTTTTCTGTCCACTCTACTTGCTGAAATGACTTGATGTCGGGCTCTTCCCTAATTGCCTGAGCAAGATCTGTAGGACGTGATGATTGGATGATAGCTGTTTTACGATCACACACAGTAATATAACTCATTTAGCCCTCTGAATTCATTCCCTTCAGTGAAGTTTAAATGCATCCTCTTACATTCTTTATTTTTTTGAAATATTACTTTTCTGCCCTTTTTGTATTGAATACACGTTTTGACTTGCCATCTCACTCTGTCTTTTGTTTAGCCTCTTTCTGCCATTTTTAAATGCCTGTTCTCAGGGATTACCTGTTAGTGAATATAAATTTGTCTTCATTGTCCTCTTTCATAAAAGAGACAGGGAGAGGTTAAATTGCTTTAATTGCAAAAAAGGAAAACAAAGCAATTTCCTCCATGTTCTTCTTCAAAATATCAAATCTGACATACAAAATGACCTTGATGACAGAGATGAATTAATTCATGCAGAAGGCACTATTAAATATATCTAGGTTTTAAAAATCGAAATGCAACAATACTTGTAATAATTGAAACAAAATGCTTGCTCGGTGACGTTTGCACTCTAAATTCAAGCTAAACGCCCCTATATGAAAACATATGATACCATATGCCTTCGCTCACTGAAAATGCAGCTTACCAGTTGCATTTTGTTCTTGCCAAACCACCATTACAAGATTGCCAACAGTCATCAAACCACAGATCCGTTAAGAGACAAATCCATATTGTACAGTAGTAAGTCTAATGTCCCTGTAAGACTTGCCAGATTGACTGCTCACTAATATAGCCAGCGGCACACTGTAATCACCTACAGTTGAGGAGCAAACCTAATAAAAGCCAGACGAGTGTCAGGTTGCTCACTCTGTAATGCAAGATCTTGGCCTTGTACATTGGATACAACAGAAGGGCCTGATGGACGTGTTACTGGTCAGTCAGCGTTTCGCCAGCCTTTTTATTGTCTGCAGTTACATACGGAAAATGATGGATTATGTTTGTTGGGAGTTTAATGATAAGAGCAGCTGATTCATAATTTTCCGTATCTGCCCCAGCAGAGGTCTGTGTTTTAATGCTCATGGCACATGTTTCTTAAATCTCTGCTGCATAACAACTAAAATAACTAACATCAAGTGCATCAGTACGTCAAAATATGTATATCAGAGGTTCGTACTTTTATAAGAGTTATCTTTTATAAAATTAATGTCAGTTTAGTGTTGTCTCATAACTAAACTAAAACATGGTTTATGTTTCATCAGCAGCATTTTCAAAATCTAATTTTTTTTAACCTTTCTTCAAATCCAATTAATTTTCAGTATTTGCAGTTGAATTTGGGTTAAGTTACTGTGGATATAAAAAGTCTAAAAACATTTTGAAATTGCAGGTTTTTGAAATGTGAAGACACCAAAAAAAGTAAAAAGTAAAAGTCAGCCTTGTCCCATCTTTAATGTAATCTTATAACAACCAAAAATCCAGAGTTAATTATTAGGAACATTGTCAACAAACAAACAAACAAAAAATAAAACCCACACCTTTCCAAAACCTGCATTTAATAAGCAAGCAGACTTTTATATGTATATATTACATTGCACTGTATATAATACACTGTATATATTATTGAAAGCCAACGATCTACAAGTCTTTGTTGACTAAATTGACAGAAACTTTTGGCTTTTGTCAGAGACCTGACAAAAGCCAAAAGTTCAATTTGACTGGTTAGAGTCATCCGTAAATTAACCACAGCTGATATATTCTGCCACTGCTGATGTTTGTCAAATAAACTAGCTAAAGAGTCGATGTCAGCTAAAAATAATAAGATGTTCCCAGTTTTCAACATTGCTCTTTGCTTTATGAGATAAAAGGTTTGATAAGAGATTGTTGGCGCCGAAGCTCACAAAATGGTATTTTGCCAAATGGGAAATTGATCCAAATGGAACCAGCTGTTGGAAATTTACCTTGGGTAGCACTAAAGAAGGAAGAGCAAAGCTGGAAGTTTGAGTGATCTGTCTGACTGTATGATAAACAGAAATAGTTTTTTAAAGTATTTTTCTCCCTTTTCTGCATGTCAACAGGTGACGCTTGGTGGCACGCTAATTGGGATTGGCCGCAAGACCTCTGATTGCCAGGGGAATACAAAGTACTTTCGCTGCAAATTCTGTAACTTCACATACATGGGCAGTAATTCCTTAGAACTTGAACAACACTTCCTGTCCTCACATCCAAATAAAGTCAAAACTCCGCCCACCACGCCCCTGCTGGGCACCAATAACCTGGCAACACACGACAACCAGACAAAGGAAAGGAGTCAAATCTTAGATGGGGCAGAGAGAGTTGCAGTAAGAGCGGAAGATGATTCCTTGGTCGGCTACTCCATCCCAGTCAGAGCGTGTTCAGATTCATCGAGTTGGACGGGGGAGCCAGGCCGAGGTGCTGTGCAGGCGTATTATTGGTGTAAATTCTGTAGCTGGAGTTGTGAGTGGTCAGGGGGCTCGGCAAAGCTTTTAGAGCACTATGAACAAAGGCATAGAATGAGCACAGGAGGCACTATGAGCCCCAACAACTCAAATCCTGGGGGGATGGACAGAGAGAGGGAGAGAGGAGGCAGAAGAGAGGGAGGAGAAAGAGACCACACGGCATCCAAAAGCCGTAAAGATCTATCATCCAACCCGTCCAGCACCAGCCAAGGTAATTAAATGAGAGAAAGTATGGTGAAATGTGGTGGTGAATTGCTTTACGTGTTTTTCAGTAGAAGGTAGCCACTTTAATGGGGCACAAGATTAATGATCAAGTGTAACAAAATTAAATAGCAGTCTAATGATTTTTACTTCTAGTACTATAGTACTGCTTGACTTTGCTTTCCCTAGAAACTCTGCTGACCTCTACTTATTCGCTGTTACAAATGCAACAATACTGCCCGACCCTTTCTTTTTTATTGTTTCTGGTGCTGTGATGCTCTTTGACCCTCCTTGTGTGTTTCTATTCTATTCTATTCTTTTTACTTTTTCTACTGCTGCTCAAGCTTGTTTCATTTAACACCTTCTCTCTGGTTTCTGCCTCCTAGGAGACCCAAACAGCAGTGATTCAGAGGCAGTCGTGACCAGTTATAACTGTCAGTTGTGTGATTTCCGGTACTCAATGGCCCACAGTGCAGATGTGATCGTAGTTGCGCCGTTACTGCTGCACTACCAGCACAACCACTCCATCCACCGATGCTGCATTCAGCACTGCATGTACTGTCCGCAGGGGCTCTGTCAGCCACATAAACACCTGGGGGAGGTGAGATTAATAAAATATTGAAATGTTTATTTGCTTGGTGTTTTGGTGTTTGCACGGCAATTAAAGGGGAGAAATGAGCTGTTTTGTAAGCACAAGAAAATAAAATGCAATATATGAACAAGTGTAGAGTTAATTGTTCCAATTTCCAGCCTCGTTAAAATTCCCTTGCTTCCCCCCATCCACCCACGCACCATCCCCACCCTCCTTTGTGCCAGCTGCCAAACAGCACCGCCGCAGCTGTTTAAAATGCAAAAAAGATGGTTAACAGCCAAAATTGGGGGTGGCATCATTCAGTTAATGATGTGCATTCACACTGGTACCCTTTGATATCACCTGCATAGACAAAAACACAATTATATCACAACAGCAAAGTGAGACAAACAACGCGGGTCTAAATTCACGGTTTTGTCGGCCGTAAATCAAGCAATGCAAAGATCCATCCTCCTTTTTAAAAAACTTTGTCCGATTTTACTCAATAGGTGTCTCACCCTTTTGCTTGTCGGAAGTCCACCTGCCCTAAATGCTGTTCCAAGTTTCCTCAGTCCGCCAAGCAGCAGGATGTCGCTGGTTCGAAACCAACTACCGCCACCTCACCCAGCATGACCCCTCCTACTCCTAGAGGTGACCCCTCTAACCCTGCCCATCCAGTTGTCACACAAGGTATTCATATTTCATCTTAAATGTTTTGTCTATTACGCACATCCATCAGTAGATTAAGAACAAATTTCATTTTTCTTGTTTCTTTTTCGATCCCAGGTGTCACCCATTTGTGCGACCAGTGTGCATTTGCCACCACTGACATCGATGTGTTGCTCCAACACTACGAAAGCTGCCACACCCTGATCAACCTAAAGGGGGCACCACCACATGTCAAGGCTGAAGATGAGGTTGGGGCAAATAAGGAAGGGGGGAGAGGAGGAGAGAGGGAGTACTCGTGTACAAAGTGTCACTTCATCACGAAAGTGGAGGAAGAGATTTTTAGACACTACAGGTAAGAGACAGATGGGATTAAATAACACCGATTAAATATCGTTAATTATAATCATTTTTTTTTACATAGTATTCCTTTAAATAGTGTTAAAAAGCTTTGAAGACATCTAATTCAACACAATAAAGTTTTTATTAAAAGTTGAGTGTTATCCAGAGACTTAATATTCCAGTTAGAGCCAGTGACCTAATGTTCCAGTAACCAGATGATGGTGGGTATAAAAAAAAAAAAAAAAAGTTTCCATTCTCAAGTCAGGCAGATGATAAAGTATGACTCTGTCTGGGATTCAAACCCCCTTGAATTCTCCAATTACCCAGGAAATGTTGACTGAGCACTGACTGACTGATTTTCAGCAACAACAACCCATTTGCCAGGCTGTTTAAAAAAAATCACACGCTCAGAGACACACTTGATACATTCTCACCTGAAGGTGACTCAGACCTCATTGACATTCACACATTTGTAATGTTGGAGTATCACTGTACTAAGATGACTTTCACTTCAAGAGTGACAAAATTCTGCACACTTGCAATGTAACAACTGCTTCTGTTGCACAGCCTTCATTTTTGGGGTGTAATTTGTTATAATGACCCAGATGAAGGCCACAAACAGAAATGCTTTGATCTTAAAATAAAGTGGTATTTCCCATTTCCACGCACCTTTAAAGCAGGTTAAATTGTACCAGAAATCCCAACTGCCTGATCAGTTTATAGACGTCTACGTTAGTGCATGTCCAGATACATGAGTTTCTGTTCGCTGTTTTTTTTGGTCTCTGAGACTCTGCTGGCAGTTCGAAAGTGATCGAGAGATGAAAGTGTGCCTTTCAGTTCGTCTCATGAGACAAGCTCAGCACCAGGTCCCTTGACCGGCTGAGTTATCAAGCACTTAATCTAATCTTGGCATCAAGGGACCTTTCTTTAACTACCTTTCAAAGCTGTTGCTGTCCTATGAACCTGCTCTGTTTAAATACACAGATGTGTGCTGCCATATTTTGATTCCTATACAGCTGCCTATGAATGCACACTGTACAGATCTCACACGTTAACTGGATTTAAAAAAAAAGTGTTTTCATGCTTGTCAAAACCAAGCACCTGTGTTATCCACAGTCCAACCTGCTCACCTGTCGTTCAGTTTCTTTTATTAAATTGGTACTTACAATGTAGTGTCGGCCCACACGCAGAGATAAGAAGCAGGCTGCAGAGGTCATTTTTTAAGAACTCCAAACCTACATGGTTTTTTTGCATTTTCAAATTACAGTTTTCCTCAAACAATGGAATCTGATTTTTCACAGCTCCCTTTGGAGTAATAAAAAGGCTTAATACAACATTTTTCAAGTATTCAGTAGCACCTTTCAAGACCTGTAAATGGACTCTGGCGTTTAAAAGAAGTGGAGTTCCCCCAAGAGTCACACAACTTCTAGTATTTTTAACTGACTATTGTTTCTGATTGTTGTTTCTAGGTCAACTTTCTTAAAAGAGGATCATCGTGTCAGAGTTTGTGTTAAGTTTTGATTTTTTTTAAGTATGTGTTTGACTGCTAAGTAAGCCATAAGCTCTCTTTCACAGACCTCTTTAAGAACAGATGGGTCAGACTAGGCTCCACAGCCAATTTGTTGCCTACACAAACACACACATGCACACGCAAACACACACGTTGAATGGTTGACAGTGCCAGCAAATGACAGAGCAAGCTAGAGTAAGTTAGGGTGGGAAAGAGAGAAAAAGGGTGGTGTGGGAAACTTGTGGTTGAGGACAGAGAGACTGAGGGAAGGTACTTGGAGCTGAAGATAGTTGTGTGAAATCTCTTTTTCCAGTATTGATCTAGATTGCTGATCTGGATTGGCTCTTGATATATGCTCCAAACAAAACTCACACGCACAAGTTACTTTTTCTTGTTCTCTTTTACACACACACACTCATAAAATTACAGTCTGACAGAGCCATCTTAGCAAGATTTCTGCAACAAATCAATGAAGGATTAAAAAGTTTGATTCATTTCAGGGCAAGAGCGGAGAGGATAGGAGGGGGAGGTAGAGACCAAGAGAAGAGAAAAAGGGATAGAGAGAAAGTAAGGAAAAGGTAAAAAAGACAGAAAAGAGATTGTATGAGGGAAGGAAATGGCACAGAAATGGAAAAACCGAGAGAAAAGGCAGAGAGGAAAGTGAAGAGAGGGTGAAAAAGTGAGAGGGGAAGAGAGGGAGAGTGCAGAGGGGTTTTAACAGTCCACTCACGTCCTTAACAAAATCTAAGCTCTGAATCTCGGAGCTCAAATCAAATAAAACTGAAATAAAGCCAGAAAGTTTCACATCAGCACTAAAATCAGCCCAACCTAAAAGGATTCCAAGGCCAAGTTTTAGAAAACAAAAATCAGGATTTAATTACAGGGAGCTCAGAACAAAAGGCTTTGGTGTTTGGACTAATCAATTGCTCTTATAACTTTTACATCTAAACACAGTCACTGAGGTCCTGACATTTGTACCAATGCCAGTATGTTTTGGCTATTTATGTTAAAACTCTCAGGGCTTCAAAACAAGAAGCTAGATGTGTGTTTTCATGCACAACGAGAACTTCAAAAATCTAAAAAAACACAAGAAACGTACACATACAGCTTGTTCTTGAACACTGCAGAAACACTGCTGTGTTCTGGTTGTAATTATTAACACTGGGTGAGTATGACCCTGTGTGTGCGTTACATTTAGATGTGTGCTGACCTCAGAGTATGTAAAGGTTGGGACCCTGGACACAGATGTTATTTGAGAGAAGGTGCATTCAGGCTTGCACAAATGTGTGGGATGTTCAGGCTCTTTGCTCTCGTATCAAATAGATTCACACTGGCTTTGATGGGACGAGTCGCAGGTAAAAATGTCTTTCGTGCACATGGGGGAAGCAGACCAGGCGTGAAGCACACTGGGCTGCATTAACAAGGCAAATTCCATAGACTACATAGTCCTTTGCTTCGAAAGTGAGAAATAGTACCAGTAACAGGCACTGCGTTACAAATTGACTTATATGAGATATAGCTGACAACTTCCTGATTTGTGTTGCCCATTGTTACACAGGGCTTATGTAGAGGCTATAACAGACCATTCCTCTCAAGTCTATTAGTTTATTTCCTCAAAAGGTCTTATGAAATTCTTTTTTTTTTGCATTTTTTTCAATACCGCCAAGGGCAGAACTGTGCTGTCAGTTTTCTAATGAACTCCTCATACCTTTGTGATGCCACTTGACTATTCTGAATGAAATAACGAACATAAGGAACATCTACAGACAGAAACATTCAATTCACTACACGTGAGACCTTTTCAGCTGCTGACAGAGTTCAGGGTAACAGTGGATTAGATCAGTAGAGAGAGGGAGAGCATGAGACAGAGAGCGAGAAAGAAACAGTGACAGAGCAAATAAGTAAGTAAATGTAAGTGCACTAGTCCATGTGTGCACGCATGCATCTGCAGCATGTATGGTGATGACAAACTGTGAGGCCACTGTCTCTTTGTTCAGCATCTGGAGACATTTAAGTCCAGTGGGTACAAGGTGTACTTTACTCTCACACACACACACACACACACACACACACACACACACGCACCATTTTGATCTGTTTGAGATGCTTTAAAACCCCAAGTTGCATCTGTCATCAGCTTGGGCATTGATGTTATTCAATTCAATTAATAAAGGGGAAGGGATCGACTGAAACAGATAATATATATAAGAAAAGGGAGATAGAGTACAAGTGTGGGAGAGAAACACACATCTGCTCTGCATTTATTAGTCTGAGCCATTTCACTCGCTGTCAATCGTGCAAAATACTGAATACACATCAACGGCACGTCTGACAAATTAAAAAGACTGTAGATATGTACTCAGGGTATATTTCTGGATATATCTTCAATAATTGCGTGGGTGTACCTGTGTATGTGTGTGCACGTTTGTGCTGCTCATTCTTTTGTGTGTATTATAGTGTGTTAAGTATATTTTTTTCTTTTTTCCTGCATGGATTATTGCTTTGGCAGTTTTCCAAGCAGAATCCACAGGTATGAGAGATGCGGGAACATAAATGTGATCATTTTCTCGGCGTTTTAAGATGTTTTCAGTGACATTTTTTGCGCACTCACGTTATGAAACGCTTTGGTTGCAGTGTGGCAATAATGAGAACTTACCAAGGGAAAAAACTGTGAATAACAGCGGTGTTGAACAAACTGCTGCTCGATGAGATGTGGGTGAAATAAGCAGAAAATGTTTATCCTGTTTTGAGTCAGTTTCACACCTGAACTAGCTAAAGAACCAAAGATCAAACAGGCTAACAGACATTCAGTGCAGGTCTTTTTTTATATCATTAGGAAGACTGCTCTGAATTGTTATCCTTTCATTTGTTCTCCAAAATATTCATGCATTGATATATGTATATTTTGTCAGCTGCTATTCTACATTTTTTCTGTATACCCAAATATAAAACAGCCGTCCATAGTGGGCCCACCAAGAGCCACCGCAAACAGGAGTCCAAGTTCTTGGTATAGATGGTCGATTGATTTTGTTCGTTGGCCCGCACAAGAAGCACCAGGCTTGTGTTCTGAGCCAGGAAAAAGCCCGATTTTGTGTACCGTATACATTGCCCGTCATTCAGGGCCTCGCCAACAGGAAATGAAGGTGGTTTGTTGATGGCTGATTCATTTCATGTCATTCAGATTCATTTATGTTCCTCATGGTTTTGCTCTAATTCGTAGTGATTTAGTGAAACACTGAGTCACTTTTTGGCCACAGGCTCGGCGAAACTTTACCTGAGTGGTTGGAGGAAATCAGGCAGAGACAAATGCACTTAAAATTTTGTCCATTCAGCTAGTGGGTTTTCTTCAAAATGCAATCGATGTGAAACTTTTATTCTAAATAAATGTCATATACAGCCCAATAAAAGCTGTTAGAAATGAGCTCCTTGTTTATTTTATACGGATCAAATTCATGATGAATGTACCCTTAAAATGAAAACAAAACCAGGTACTTAAATCTTTATTCTGCAGTTTAATCTCATTGATATTAATGTTTTTTTGTCAATATCTCATTGAAGATGAACATTGTATTTTTTTTTAAGAGGTCATATTCAGCTGCAACAATGTTTTAAGTGCACTATTCATATTTATGTTTAAGCAGCGTGATTGAGACCACCACAATCTGACTGAATATATGTTGGGTTTTTTGTGGGGGTAATTCACTCACTGCTTTTTTTTTTTTTTCCTGTCTCTGCAGGCGTGTCCACACGTGTTGTCGTTGTCGACGCTGTGACTTTACGGCTCCTGATTCGTCGGCCCTCCTCGACCATTTCAACTCGGCCCACTGTCATGAATCCTCTCCCTCATTAAGCTCATTGACCACGACCTCCTTACCCACCTCACTGACGCCTTCGTTAACACTCTCGGCCAATGGCTGCTCGGCTCCCTCTACCTTAGCCATTAAAGAAGAAAGCAAGGGGGACCTTCGCCTCCTGTACTCCCTTGCACCTCCTGAGGGACGGTTGGCAGAGGGAGGCAGAGAAGAGGCAGGAGGGGTGGTAAAAAGTGAGGGAGGCGAGGAGAAAGAAAGAGAACGGGAGAAAAGCTGGGTTCTTGGGGAGACAAGAGGACTAGGAGAAAGAGGAAGTGAGCAGGCCCACGGTTTACTCTGGGTGCCCAAGGAGCGAATGGGACCCGATAGAGGAGTAGAAAGAGGAGCAGGAGGTGGGAGCCCTTCTCTCTTCTCCACCCCCCTCTCATTGTCATTTGTTTCAGCCAATCACGAGGCCTCGCAGCAGAAGAGAGGCGTGGCTTCACCTGGCATGGTTTACCTGGGAGACACCAAGTCGTTTTTGGGAGATAACAAGTCGTTTTTGGGAGATGCCAAGCTGTACGGAGGAGGGAGGCCCGGAGGAGCCGCTGCAGGCGGAGGTGCAGTGGAGAAACCAGTCCAGATGACCCCTCAGCAGTACACAGGAGGAGGAGGAGGTAGTGGAGGTGGAGGAGGACAGGAGACGAAAGGAGGAGCCGCAAAAGAGGAGTCCCAATCCCTTCTACGGGTAGGATGGAATACACCCTCCTCTTTCTGTCAGTCCTTCTGTCTCAATTTCACATTCACCCCACTCTCACATTCAGCCCGCTCTTTCTTCTTTGCATCACTTACACCCTGATTTCAGCCTGCAGCCCCAACTCTCTGAATGAAGACCTTTGTAACTAGATATGTTATAAGCAGATCCTACCTGCTGAGAGCATTAGTTGTCAAAGTGCTTCTATTAATACACCTTCATCTTCCTTTCCTTTGAATCAGATGTGAGGATTAGACCTCATGCAGAGAGCTGCTACAATGAAATCTGTAATTCTTCCATCAAATTTAGAGTACTTATACAGATTGGTGTTGGCAAAAAAGCATTTATGAGCAGTTGCATGTGTTCATATCTCAGTGAGCTTTTGTCCTTGTCTGTGCTTCTGTGTGTGTGTGTGTGTGTGTGTGTGTGCGCGCGTGCCTGTTTCCATGACATAATTTCCTTCCCCATAAGTTGTATTCATCTTTTTTTTAAATTAAATTTTAACTCACAACACTGAGAAACTTGCCTGTTACTACAGCAACGGGGAGGCAAACTGACAGTTCCCATGGTAACTGCCTGTCAGTCAGCTCCCTCATCCTACTTTGTGGCCCACAATGCCTTTCACTTTGCTGTGATGTCATGGACTGGCAGGAACAGACTGTGGTTTTGCCCGCGCCGCAGAGCTTATTGGCCATGATCACATTAGATCAGAATAGACTTAACTCTGTGTGTGCGTGTGTGTGTGTGTGGTGTCAGGCCACTGACATGTGTCTATGTAAGTGGTATTATTGAGTGTGAGACTGGTGTTCGTGGTGTGTGTATGCACAGATCAGTGCGTGAGTTGAGTGTATGGCTTCTTTGTACAAGTTGTGGGTTGGTCTATTG
This sequence comes from Datnioides undecimradiatus, assembly GCA_008933995.1. NCBI lineage: Eukaryota > Metazoa > Chordata > Actinopteri > Lobotiformes > Datnioididae > Datnioides > Datnioides undecimradiatus. The sequence continues at coordinate 5,226,187 of WARS01000044.1, read as the reverse complement.
CATGTGTAATGTGTAACTGTGTGTGTGTGTGTGTGTGAGAGGTGTTGGCAGTAACTTGGCAGACTGGGCCGGGTGGGGCAGCAAGAGGTTTACTCATTATCATGGGTGGGGCAGTGTGTGTCTGTGAGAGAGCAAGACAGAGAGTGAGGGAAAATGCGTGAGAGTGAAAGGGATAAAAACTGAGATGAAGAGAGGAAGATAGGGAGAGTCAGATGGAGATAAAGCTGCACAGCAAAAAAGTTAACCCCTTAATATACAGTTTTCCCCTGGTAATCAGTCTTTCTAAAACTCCCTCTTGAAATCAATCAATTTTAATCGCTGTCTGACAGTATCATCCCTGAGAATCAATGTTTTCCATGGCTGCACCTTTCAATAAAGATGACATTTTTCACATTTCCCCCAAATTCAGACAGAAATATCTGGTATCTTTGTGATCTTCACAAGTCCTGCCTGCATTTCTGTACATCGTGAGTTTGTAATGGTCAGTAAGGCCCAAAGCTCAGAGACTTAAGAAGTTCACATGTTACAGTAAGAGAGCAAAATGAAAAGTGTTGGAAGGTGGGAAGAAGAAAGAGGAGAGGAGCGAAAAAAGAAGAGACAAACAGTTCAACAATTTATTAGAGACGAAACCGAACGTGACTTATTACTTTAATAGCTTTATAAGATATGGCCTTTGCTGTTATCTCTCTCCCTCTCGCTCCACTCACTAAACAATATTTATTCTCAGTCTCCATGGCATGCACTGACATGTCTAACACACACACGAATATACCACACACACACACACACACACACACACACACACAGGCTGAGGTTGACTCATCACTGGGCTGGGTATGGGAGGGGCACTAATGCAAAGGATCATCTGAAATAGCACACACACACACACACACACACCCACACATTGACACTTAAGGCGAAACATGCACACACGCAGAGTTTTAAATGAGATTTAAATGCGTCATTTGACGCAACAGGGCAGAGTGTGGATTATAAAAGGTGAATCCGCCCAAAATACAAATCGACTCTTTGTAAATGGCAAAAGAGAGAGAGAGGGAGAGAGGGAGAGAGAGAGAGAGAGAGAGAGAGGAAGGAGATGATGGAGGGCTGGTTGAAGAAGAAGAAAGAGGAAGCGCTATGATGGAAGGATGCAAGGAATGGCTTAGTAGGGAGAAAGCAAAGGATTAAAAAGAGACAAAAGCAGAAACAAATAGCCAAAGCCATATTTCATCTAAACGTGTGTTTTCCGTGCCTGTGTGCGGTTCTGCACTTGTGTGTTTTCCCTCATCCTCACTTGTTCCTTCCATTCTCCCCTGCATCGATCTGTCCCTCCTCTCCTTTTCTTTTCATTCTTTTTCTTTCATTTCCCTCCTTTTCCTCAAAGGACAACTCACCTGATACACAGGGATCGATATACACCTCACACACACAGCTTTCAGGCGCGCTGACAAACACCCAACTCAGGCGTGTGCACACAAGACACATGCATACACACACACACACACACACACTGAATCTGAGTTCTTAGTATTCTGGTATGGAAGGCTTTTTGCTTTGTAGAAAGGAGAGAATATTTTCTTTTGAAAGGCCTGATCTATAATTGCTGCGCAGTGTTGAGACATTGCCCTGCTATTGGCTTTGTTTTCATAGTGATTTATTACATTGAAGACATTTTCTCAGTCTGAAATGTTATTTTCTGACGTTTTGACTGACTACATGAGGCAAGGATAGAAAGCGTATGAGGTTTGGAGATGAAATTAAAGTAAAAGCTCAGTTGACGTTTTGGTTTATAAATGGAATGAGACAGACTTTGAGTAATGGTGGTTTTTCGAGTTAAGTAGGGCTGAGAAAGGTCCACCTCTGAGCCAAACATATGTGAACACATGTGAATGTACCCAAACACATGTGAATCGACCCAAAATTTAGATCATCTAATAAATTCCAGATTGAGTTTTCAAAGGGAATTCCACCTCAAGGACAACAGAGAGGAGCAGATAAATGGACGCGAGCAGGGAGAGGAAGAAATTGTGGACGTGACCTTACAAACACAATATAATTGTATTCATCTTATGTGGTCATAATGCAATAGTGAAACGTGAACCTTCGGGGGTTTTAAAAGTCCCATGCGTGACATTCAATTCCATTTGAGTCAAGAGACAGACAGAGAAAATAGAGAGACGAACTGAGAGAGATAAACGGGAATGTGTGCTTTCAGCAGATCAGAGAAGAGTTTCATTAAAGTTTCTCTCGTTTACATTTCTGCCCGACGGAGCTAATTATGTTTAAAAGACACACATACACACACATACAACACACAGAGACACACACACAGCTGCATTTCCATAAAGTTCTCATTACTTTGCGTTCTATTTCCCTTCCTCCCTCTTTCCTTACGTAAATTCATCCGTGTCAGTGTACACGTGCATCTGTGTGGCTGTGTGTGTGTGTGTGTGTGTGTGTGTGTGTGCTTTCCACAGCTTGTGTACTTAATTATGTGCGATGTGTCTGCATTTGCATTCTGTCTGTGCGTGATTGTGTGAGCGTGTGTGTGTTTTGTAAGGAAATTAAAGCATGAATTGAACTTATTTTCCGTGCTGATAATTTAACATCACTTTATATCCGCTACAGGAAATTATGGAGCTTATGCTCAAGTGTGTGTGTGTGTGTGTGTGTGTGTGTGTGTGTGTTTGTGAGGGAGAGAGAGAGTGTGCTTAATGCTTTTTTAAAGGCAAAATTGGAAAAAAAAGACCCACGTAATGATTTAACTGTAAAATTGTGTTCCTAACTGATCTGCTGTGTTATCTGAATGTTGTCTCTCTATTTCCTGACACTTTGCATTCCAACTATGAACTCGCATCCTGCAATAAAAAACAACCATATTGCTTTTTCATGTACTTTTTTTTTCTTCTACAGTTTCTTCAGTGAGCCTATTCCTTTGTTACTCTTAATGAAAGATCCCTTGAAAAGTGCTCTAAAAATTAAATATCCTGATAAAGTGGTTTGATTCAGAGGTTGGAGCAAATGTACAAGATGCAAGGAACAACCGATGAACCTTTGAGGAAAATCTGACTTGCAGACATCACTGATCAACTGAAATGATCACAGCTATCTTTGTGCAAGTCAGCCAACAAGTAACAAAAAACTGCAGTAAAGAATCATTTTAAATTACTTTAAAAGTTGAAAGTTTATTTTTCAACTGCAAAAATGTTTCTGAATGTTACGTGAGGACCTTAAATTGACTTTTTTCAGACAGTCTCATGAGACTGGCAATACACAATGAGAACTGAGCATAGTGATGATTAAAAGACCTTGGTGGTTTCATTTTTTTATTTGCTGATGTTGAAGATTTGGCTGAGGGGGACAATGGACAATGCTTACTCCAGTATACTGTGCTACTGAATCCTTCAAAAGCAGCTACAAGCAATGAACTCTTGGCTCCAGCAGCCATGAAACATCAGTACAGGAGTATGAAAGGTGCATTTTCTAAAGACATCCTCATAAAGAGGAGGATGCCCCGCTAAAGAGTGTTAGCATCCTATATACAGACCCCTGTGGAAAATGTGAAAAGCGCTGTCTTTATCCTTTCTTCGTGCTGAAGTTCAGTTTGTGTGTGCGTGTCTGTGAGTGTGTCGGAAAAAGGGAAGACGTTCTGATATTCACCAACTACTCTCCCACTCTCTCCCTCTCCACACACACACTCAGACAGAGTTGTCTGTTCTGGGCTGCTCAGTTTGTTTGTGTAGCAGTCACATTTCCCATCAGGACACAGACTCAAATAAACACAGCTATGCTGGAAAGAAAAAAAGCGTGTGTGTCTGTCTGTGTGTGTGTGTGTGTGTTAATGTGCCCAGTGTATAAAACCCAGGCTGTGTTTAGTGTAACAGAAACATAATCAGACAACCTGTTTGCTGTAATTTTGACTTGTGTGTGTTTGTGTGTCTGTCTGTAGAAATAGTGGCGGATAAGTGTGTGTGTGTGTATTTGCTTGAAAGGAGAGGTTCTGTGTGTGTGCGTGTGTGTGTGTGCGCGCGTGTGTGTCACAGTTATGACCCGTGTGCGGCTTTACGCTGTGTGACAGTCCACAGCAGCCTCATTGTCTGCTAGGAATATTACATTTGGCTCGAACAACAAATTACACCATTTTAACCACATTTAGACCCATTTTGGGTATTCCACACATGCCACGCTTACACACACATATTATAGCTGACAACATGCGTAGTAGGAAGGTGACAGCTTGGCATTTTTGGCCCACACTAATCAAGAAGTAGCTTATTTGCTTGACTATATCTTGGCTCATGTTGGGATGTAAATCCTCCTTTCAAGTGCGCTCTGAATTCTCTGATTGACCGATTCCGACTTGGGTTAGAAAAAGCATAAAAAGTCAAACGTTCCTTCTCAACCTGCTTGTGAAACATGGCTTTTTACCACATCACACCCCTTGTGAAAGTGTAAAGTCACTCATCAGTCATAGAAAAGTACACTAAATTGACTTTAAAATCCCAGGATTTGGCAGCGTGGTTTTTCTCTGGGTTACTTTTTGGCAGCAGGGCGGTGTAGTGATTAGTCAGATGTCCCTCAACTGAGAGCTCAGGCTCAAGTCCCCTCTGTCTGATGAATTATCCCCTGTATCCCCCAAGTGTCCTTGTGCAAGACATTGAATCCACACTTCTCCAGGGCTGCTGCAGGGTAGCTGACCCTCGCACTTGACCTTCGTGAGGAGGGGAGGCAGCAAGACGAGGAATTACTCCTCCTGGGATCAGTGAAGTATTAAAGACGCTTTCCTGTGATTGTCTAAACTTCGCTGGCACTATTTATGACAAACCACACCAATCTGGCGCACCAAATAGGAAAAACCATTAAAAGCATTCAGATGATTCTTGCACCAGCCTCCAGATTAAGTATGATTATACAAGAATCTTGGTCTTAAATGCATTTATATGAAAAAACAGAACCGACCCACTTTGTTTTCTTCTGGATGATGCAGTCGTTTGCATCTCATGATATATCTCCTTTAATATGATATAATTAGTTTGACTTGAGCCTAACGTGCTGCCTTTTCAGATATCTGCCCTTTCCGCTGAGCATTTCATTGGTTCAGACACATGTCACTAACACACGCAGCCTTTTCATTGGTTCAAGTGGGCGCCCATGACACAGATGTTCCACCCTCCCCGCCAGTGCACCAACCAGGTGTTTTTCATCATGTTGACATGGCAACGGTAAAACACAGTGGTTATTTTAGCTCCTAGCTGTAATTTAGACGTTTACATCAATTACTGTTACAATCAACTTACACACACACTACTGGAAGTGTGTGTATGTGTGTATGCATGTGTGCATATGTGTGTTCTTTTTATATTTCTCAGTGTTTTTTCTGCCATGACTTGCACATCCAGTGTACGTTTCTCTTTGTTAGTCCCCCTCCTTCTCTCTCTCTCTCTCTCTCTCTCTCTCTCTCTCTCTCTCTCTCTCTCTCTCTTTTGTGTAAGGTGGGAGCAATTCGCCGCAGGCTAGAAATGTGTGCACACTTGTGCACGTGTGCGTGCATATGCGTGTGTGTTCACACATGGAACCAATATTGAAGCCAGATGATCATTTTGCTACAACAAGACCTCTACACGCAACACTAGCCAGCTACACACACACTCTCACTCACACACACACATACACAGAAATGCTTTGGGTACACTATTCTGGCAGCACTTGTGTAATTAGGAAGCTGATTGGTTAGATTAAATGTCCATCTGACCCCTGACCAATAGTTAATTTGAAAACCCTGCCTGCCTTCCCCCTTCCTCTGTCTCCTGGCTCGTCTCTCCTTTCCTTCCCTCATCTCTTCTTTTAATCTGAGGTTCTTTCACACAATCAGGCCTTTTGCCTTGGTAATAGTGACTGATGTAATTTGACAAACGAGAGAAAAGAGGCTGGAGAAAATGATGGTGAATAGTTTCTGCGAAACTGCTTCCAGCAAATGACTGGAAGTAGATTGACAAATGACTTTATTCTGTTTTTATCAATCAGTGTTTCCAGGCTGTATAATGTAAAAGAATGCCCCACTTAGCAGAAACACCTAATGAAGAATAATGGACATCTGTTTAACATATCAGTAGAGTTTCTTGTCTTTAATATCCATCCTTCTCTTCAGTTTTCATCACCTTTTTTTGTCCTTCATTCATTTCTGCACATTAGGGCTTGGTTCTCAGATATGCAAAGCTTAGTAGAAACACTTCTGAACTTAAATTTCAGTAGAAGGATGCATCTCATAGCTTTTAGGTGAGCGGTGAAGCACCAAGCACAGCTGGGAACATGCAAGGCAGGAAAAAAAAAAAAGCTGAGAACTTCTAAGGTGCAGTACAGATCACCTGCCAAACCACAACAGCAAAACAATGAGTGATAAGGAGCTCAGTTAATCCAATCTGCGTTCCCACCCACATTTTAGTCTCTGCCATCTCTCCTCCCTTGTGACACATCTATCATCTTTAGTGTGTCTTGCATTCTGGCCAAGTTTGAGTGTGGAAGATGGGGATCATCATCGCAGCAGCACACCTCCCTCTCTGCGACAAGAATGCAGATTTGGTAAAGAATCTGAAAGTTCAGCACACACATTCACATTCACATCACATCCACACTCATGGCCGCACACACACACTAAAGCATATACAGTATACACACACCGCACACACATACACGGGCTCGACCAGTCATTTTGACACTTTAATCCACTTCACTTTAGGACACCTAGTCACACCTTGCTTTGTGTGTGTGCGTGTGTGTGTGTGTGTGTGAGAGAGAGAGAGAGAGGCAGAAAGTGTGTGTGTGTGTTTGTGATCGAGCAATGCCATAGCAACCTTGGCAATTCAAGGCCCTTTTGGCAAGGTAGCAATATGGTTCTGGGCACGTGTACGTTCATCACACTGTCCCAGCTTGTGTGTGTTTTGCGTTTTTGTGTGTGTGTATGTGTGTGTGTGTGTGTGTGTGTGTGTGTGTGTGCACCCTTGCATGTGTGAATGGAATGTAGAGGAGATTTTCACTTTTAACTCGGTGGAAACACACATCCACTCTCAAAAATATAATACACTCAAACACTCACGCACACACAGTGTCATGCATACTTGATGTGGGGTGAAAGCTCGAGAAGGATATATCAGTTTTCTCTGTCTTCCTCTGTCTGTCTCTCTCTTTACTCCTGTCTGTCTCCCCGTCTGTGTCCCCAGTGAGGTCTTCACTCATTAGGAATTCTCCACTAGTGTGTAAGTGTGTGAGACTGTGTGTGTGTGTGTGTGTGTGTGTGTCTGAGTCTGTGTCTGCCTGTGCAAGTGTGTTTATGAATTCTGCTCCACTGGCATGATGCATCTTGTATACCCAATTTCCCTTCAGACTGTTTCCCTTTTGTTCTCCTCCTCACTCTCTCTCTCTCTCTCTCTCTCTGTATCTGGCTGTACAACACAACAGGACCCGACACAACACAGCACAGCTTCAACTGCTCAAGACTTGTTTGCTCCCAGAGTATATATCGACTCGTATTGTATTCCTGTGGTCCTGTGTAGCTCAGTGGATAGGACCAAAACTAAAGACATTAGAGTCCAGTTGTGCTGTAAGAGCCTTGTTGTTTTTGTTCTGTCTTTACTGCTAAGAAGTTTTGATGAGAGCCGTAGAGAGACTGAGTTTGCTCAAGTTGTATTTTGGGGCCTAGGCCGCTGCTCTCCCAATACATCTGTAGGTGCAAACCTACAGTCCATCAAATGCTCTCACATATGGCTATTTTCCTGACCTGAACTGAAATTGGAGCTTTTACTTTTTAACATTTTGTTTGCACAAAAAGGAGACCTGAAAGAAAATAGGAAACTGACAACACGGGTCACAAATCTGTGGAAACTGTGAGCGATGTGAATAAACTTCTTTAAACTTTGAAGAACTGGTGACACTGATGGAACAAAAATAGCTGACGTTAAGCCATATGAGCCTCAATATTTTCACTCCATATCAAATTACAGAGCCTTCTAATAATTATACCTTTGTCTTTTGTCAAATGTGAAATCCAGGCTTGAACACCAGTTTTTCTTCCTAATTTCAAAAGGAACCTGTGCTTTGAAACAATATAAGAGGGATGCGTTAACGAACGAGCAATCATCATAGAGTTAAGTTCCAAAAACATAAGAAAAAAAAAAAGACCAAATCAAATAATCAACCTGCAGTGCAAGAATGAGGCCCCCTGTTGGTTCACGCACTCACGCCTGTTCCACAGATACCTTTTGAGACATGAGCTCTGAATGTTTTACAGAAATGAAAATAGCTTTGCAGTTTGTTTTTTTTAAAGTAATTTTTACCTGCACATTTTTAAATATTCGTACTGACATGTAGATGTGTTTTGGTCTTCAACAGGTAAAAATTTTAAGTTAATTTTATATGAAATTCAATTTTATACTGAATGTGAACACTATTGTCACACTTTCCAGTCCAGTTTGATAAACTGTTGTGTTTTTATTGGTTTATGTTCATAGTATTACACAACTAGCTCTTTTTATGTGTGTGCATGTAATTTATACACTGGAGGTAAACTGCCTTTTAAAATGGTTATGTGAATGGTGCTCTTTGTTTAACTAAGGTTGAAGATAGATAGAAGCAATGGAGAGGAAATTATTTTGATAGAGACAAAAGGTGATAGAGTACTATGTGCTGTTAAGCATCAGTGTAATAATATGCATGATGTGTGTGTACTGTTACTTGTGCTATTACTTGAAGGTGCGTCATTGCTGCAGATGTTTGGCTTCTGAGATTGTACAGACACACACACACACACACACACAAACATTCAAATAGTCAGGTCCCCTAGTCCCATCTATCCTGTTCCTTAATAGACCAGGTGCAGCCAAACAATGGGTGTGTGCATGCATGCCTGCGTGTGTGTGTGAGTGTGTGTGTCACTCTGAACTACTGCTGTGCTCACATGTCCTTGAGCATTTTTTTTCAAGTTGTCTTTATAATTTTTCTGAATAAATATCTAACGACTGCACATGACGTATGAAAGGAGATTTTACAAAACACACACACACACACACACAGTGTCCCTCTCTCTCTCACACACACACACGTAAACACACGTACACACAGTGTCTGTTGTCAGTGTTTGTTTCCCATCAGAGGAAAAACATAGCAACTGGGCTTGTGTGTCCACTCACAGCAGATCAACACAATTACAACACTGTTATCTCGTCTCTTCTCAGAAATGTTGGAACCATGATCCATCTTTCCAACTGTAACAGGATATTCTTCTGGTATTTAAGCCAAGTCTGATAGGATCCACTTCCAGTCCCACATTTATTCCTGCATTTTGGGTTCAGGTCACTGAGATAACCAGACCCATTTTAGAGAGAAAATCCTCTCTGAAAGTGGATCCATGTTATTCCTTTGATCTAACACAGCTCACTGATTAAGAACAACTCTCTCTCTCTCTCTCCCCCTCCCTCTCTCTCTCTCTCCTATTCCTATGTTTCCTATTTAATGTCTGCAGAGACAGAGAGAGAAAGTCTTCTTCTTTTTAGAGATTTTCTTGCTAATTCTATCAATAATAATAACACTGTACCAGCTCACAAAGTTAACTCCTTCGCTGTCAAATGATCTTTTAAAGTTTAAACAAAGCCCCCAGTTAACCAAACATAGAACTGTAATTATTCAACTGTCTATTTGAAACAACTTTCACAGTTTATAGACCTTTAGGTTCAACTTTGATCTGCCTTACCCGCTGACATTGTGAGGGCAGACAGATTTCCTGTGGGTTTATTGACATTTCAGGTATGCTGTGGTTATCTTACTATTGTTTCTTGCCCTGGATTTCCCTGTAGAGATGTTGCAGTGTTCTCAGACCTCAGCATTTGCTTTGAGTTCAGTGTTATCATTACTGATAGTAATGATTGCAAAAGCAACAAAAATAAGACGAGTTTAAACAAGATTTGTAAAAGTGTAAAAGTAATTTATTGGTGCCCTTTGGAAATGTTCATGTAAAGCAATAAAACCCATTTTCTATATGTATTCTTTAAGTTCTTTAAGTTTAGTTTTAGTTTAACATTTGTTTAGGTTCATTTCTTTTTGAAAAGCAGATTTTTAAAAATATTTAAAATTTTGCATTGTTCAAGCTCATTTTCGCTTGCCGGCTGTCTTCTTCATCGCCACTGTTAATGCTTGGCTGCATCATAACACATTACCGCCACCAACTGTTGATCACTGGCTAAGTCAATGCAAGGTACAAAGAAAATCTGGATGTGCTCATAAAAACATCACTCCATAGTGCCATGAGTGGTTTAAACACTGCACTTGGTACCTTTGATCACTGATAGTAGTCAGATTGTGGTTTTAAGTTAGACAATGGCACAGTTAAACTTTACATACAAACTGGAATTATGAATAAGTACGAAGCTTGCTTGCAAGCACACACATGCACCTTGCAAACAGATGAACATATGTGAAAGATCATCATTATTTAAAGCCCCCTATTTGCAGATCAACCAGGAAACAAGTGTTGCATTACCTCAAGACCACCGAGAGAGTGAGCAGTAAACAGGGAGAGAAAGAGAGCACCAAAGAGACAAGAGTAAGAGTCAGAGAGAGCAGGGGGAGATGACGAAGACGGGAAGATGAGAGACAAGACGCAGCGAGAGTAAAGAGAAATGAAGGCAGACAGAGAGAGAAAGGGTAGCAGCTGCCAAGCTCTGAGTGGGGTTAAGCATCACCACAAGTACAACCTAATAAGGTCTGAAAGTGTACACACGCGCGCGCGCGCACACACAGACACAGACACACACACACACACACACACACACACACACACACACACAGACTTGGCCAGTGTTCAAAATCAGTGTTTCTGCAGTAAGCAACAGTAAGCAGTAACTCACATCTGCCTCCAGAGCCTCCAAAGCTGAATACTGTTGTGATGCTTATGCTGAAATGTTGTGGAGGAGTTTTCCTGACCTCACAATACGTGATGTTTGAATACATTTCAGCTGTACACTCATTTCCAAGTTTAAGTCACTGAGTCAGAGCTTACTTACCCGATATATAACATTTGTTATATAGCTGTCAGTATCTACCCGGTGTGTGTCCCTCAGATGCAACACATGAAGGACTGAAAATGGCCATGGCTTCAGTCTGATTCAGTCACACATTGATGTTCACAGGATGCGTTGCAACATCAGCATGTATCCTGTCTGCTGTGTTTTGCTATGTTGGCCTGCTATCTACCAAGCTGCGCTTGAGCTGGAGATTGTTATCACTCTCCCTCTTTGCCTGTGGTGTGTGTGGTCTGTTGTCTATATTGTGCACAGCGCTCCTCTAGACTGTCTGAACTGTAAATCTCTTGTTATATACGTCTTTCTTCTCCGCTGTTTTTGTATTTCCTCATGAGAGAACAGGCTAGCAATCTGAGAAAAAGGTAATTTAATGCAGCATTACACTGTCTACACTGCATAAAGCTTATATAGTGTGTGTAATTCTACTCTTGTGTCTGAGTGCTATTAAATGTAAGAGTCAGATTAAATGTCCTTCAATGTATGGTAGACATTAGTCAATACTCTTATGACATTTAATAACTTGAATGAAGCCCAAATATCTTTTGTGGGACGATATTCCATGTGTACATCTGTCCGTCTGTCCACACTATGTCAACACTGAGTTGCAGAAAGGTATTTAAGATGCAGCCTCATGCAGTTTAAAGCTCACTTGATGTCATCTGTATTGTTCTTGTGCACTAAACCTTGACCATATGTCTTTGTTTAAGGAGCAGTAGCTTCACAAATATTGTAATCCATCTTTTGAATATAGACAACTTGAGATGCTTTAGTCGTCTACTGAAAAACATTAGCCACCCCAGAACTGGAGGATCCAAGTGAGAAGAATGTGCATCCCTGTTACTGAGTTCCCTAAATCCCCTCTTTACTGCTTACAATCTGTTTAAACATTATTAAGCCCCAGCAGCATTTTACACCTGTTACACTTAAGTTGAACCTCATACTGTACTCCATAATCAGGTCCAAATCACATTCTCAAGGCTGAGCAATAAGAAGTGATTTAGTTTTGAGGCCAAACGCAAGAGAAAAGCTCCTTGTGATTCACTGTTAGTCTGCACTACTTAATTTCTTTTAAACTCTTTAATGTTGTAATGTTGAAGGTTTAGGTTAACTCTTTCACCACGTCTATATGTGGGTTTCAGGTAGGTATTTAAAAAGTGTAATGATGATGATACAGGCAGTTACTGGCCAAATGGTTAGATAAAAGGTTTTGTTGGTGGTTCATATCTGTGTCTTCCACCATTGGCATTTTTTGCTTAGACTTCCTTTGTAGACGACTGTTAATGACAACTATAAAACAAACATGAACGTCGTGGAGACTGCAGCATTGCAAATTGGACAGCAACAATACTGTGGAAGGTCTAAACAAACTAAGCGAGTCAACCATTCCAAGCTAAATAATAGCTGTTGAGTTCCTAGTAAGCGCTAAGTGAGGAATGAGTGTTGACATTGCTGCCTGCAACACAGCCCTCCTAAGTAACCTAAGAAGCCAAAATGAAAATCGTCAACTCCCACAGTATTCAGACAATAAAAACTGAATCACACACACACGCACGCACACACATAAACCAAAGAAGACAACTCCTGCTCGTTCTGCCCTTCTCTCCCTGAGGCAGGGAAAAGGCAAAGGAGCCTTGCAAAACAAAATGAATAATGGGAGGATGGAGAGATATGGGATAATTTTGTGGCCCCCTCCCCCACTTTACTGAGTGGTTATCACTTTCTCTCACTGAGTGCCTTCTCTCTCTCCCTCTTTCTCTCTCTGTCTCTCTTTCTCTCTCCCTCTCCCTCTCTGTTCTTCTCTGCTGAATGGAGATTAAAAGCTGATAGGAGATTGCAAAGACATGTTGCACTCCTGTTCTGACACACACACACTTAAACACACACAGACACACACACACATGCATACAGATGGTAACATTAGCTCTTGTATAGCTGGGAGCTCTTGATGTAAAACACATGTTCCTGCCTCGGCAGTGTGTGCCGGTGTGTCTACGGCTGTTTAAACCAACTTTATCGCTCCATCAGTTCAGAGACAAGGAACGATTCATTCAGAGAGAGAGAGAGGGAGAGGGGAGGGGGCAAAAGGCAGGAGGGAGGAGTGTGAGTGTGTGTGTGTGTGTGTGTGTCTGTCTGTCTGTCTGTGTGTGTGTAGCTGTGTGTATGTAAAAGACAGTGATTGACAGGAATCCTCCTTTTCCCCCCTTCAGCCTTAATCAGACCTTTGGTATGTCAAATACACTGATATTCAGGCTATGGATTATCCCAAAAATCCACAATCCCATACAAACATGATACCTTTTAGACTTCCTGTTAACGACAGATGACACAGCTTCATACATGTAGTAAAAGTTAGACAAAGTTACAGTCTGTGAAGGCTCAGACAGACGTTATTGCACAGTTAGCAATTTTAATTTTCATCCAAACCTGATACTCCACATGAAATATAACTAATATCTCAGCATTGCTTGTGGTTATTTTATCAGCTTAATCCAAGTCCATCCTAGGCCAACATATAAGCCAATATCAATCTGTAGAGATATGTTCGTATCAATGTAAATGTTGTAGGAACATGCAAAATGTATAAGCGCTGTGAATTTGAAAATTAAACGGTGTTTTCGTTACATTAGTTGCCTACTGGAGAGCGCCGATGAGCATGATTGACAACATCAGAACCTCTCAGAAATAAAATATCATAAAGCATTTACTTGTTCTTGTTTGTACCATGGTGTGTTTTTTTATTATTCCCTTAATTGCATTTGTTAAAATATCAGAGCCAAGCAGCGATAAATGCCAAGAACAGGATGATCTTTTACATGATAATGAAAGTTGAGTTGAAACTCAGTTTGCCGCTCATTAGTAGACCAATTTGTCTGATCTTAACAGTTCTTCAAATGTGACAGAAACGTGAATAATATTATTCAAGAAGGTGCCTGATTTTAGTTCCTGCGTCTCCGCCGTACCTGGAACTACTCAGTCAAAACGGTTTAAAGGCTGGTTCATGTCACCTAAATTGTAACCGTGGTAGAGATCTGAAAAAGAACAGCAGCATCGACGCCATGTCTGCTTTTGGTTAACCACCGATATGGGTTTAGTCTAGTCTTGGGGGGGGAATTGAAAGTACAGGTGACTTCAACATACACATACTTACATGTACACATATTTTACTGTCTCTGCTCTGTGTTGCATCAGACTTGAAATTACCCCATTCAGTCCCTAACGAGAAAGAAAGAGTGAAAGGAATAACAGAGACGGCTACTCGCTTGAAAGGTATAATCCATCAAAGAAGAATCAGCAAATAAATGTATGAAGTTCTTTCTTTCTGCCTTGTGTTTATGGGCCGCCCTAAGTTTAGCTTTGTTTTTGTTCTCTGCAGTCTGACAGTGGTGTGGCACTGAAGCACTGGATCAGAACTGTAGTCACATTTTAACTAAATTGCCAAGTGCTGTGAAATTAAAGCAGAGCACACATGTCGATAACATTTTGTTAAACTGATTGAGAGGATGGTCAAACGCAGTGAGTGAAATAACAGAAAACAAATAGATTTGCTTGATAAAGGTTTCTTCTTGCCGGCAGTCGTTCTAGCAGACTGAACTCATCTACATTTAGATTCACCGGCCAATGTGTGTGGTCATCCGTGCCTTTGAGTTAGAGTGTGTGTGTGCGGGTGTGTGTGTGAGCTTTATTGACCAGCAGATGAAGGCTCTGTGTGTGTGTGTGTGTGTGTGTGTGTGAGTGTGTGAGATGAAAAGCAGGCGACCAGATGGACTTATGGGAAATAAAAAACCTTTTATTTATTTATACGATTTGATTAAATGGCATTTGTTTCTGTCTGTTGGTGTGTTTGTGTGTCCATGCGTGGAAGTGTGTGTGTGTGTGTGTGTGAGCATCAGTTCATGTGTGTGCGTATGTGTGCCTTGTATTTAATGACAAATAGAATAGAGGGATCAGAGCAATCAGGTTTGAATGATTACTATGGGAACAAGGGAGAGAGACTGATATAGAGGGAGAGAAAGGGAAGGAAAGGAGACAAAGCCAGATTACAGAATCAAGCAGCTACACATCAGCACAATACACAAATTATTGCTTCTGTTTGTTGATCTCTCGCTGCCTGTGTTCTTATTTATTCACCTGTGTGACATGGATACCAGTGTTTCTGAATTTATCTCTACTCTTCTCTCCTCTTTTGGCCCCATTCCACCGTTCCTTCCTTCCTATCAATAACTTTCCCCACGCCAGTGCCTCTGTAATAATGTCATTAATAACAGCTGTTTTGTTTTTAAAAAGCTTTTACAATATTGCCCCTGGATATTTTTCTATATTCTCTTAATAGCTATTCATATGAGCTTCTTTTTGTTTAGTTCTAAAGAGATCAGATGCATGGGAAAAAAATGGGACCAACTAAGTTTGCAATTGATTGATTTATTGATTATTTTACTTACATTTACTAAGTTTTGTCTAAGAAACGTAAAAAAAACATCTTTGTTGTGACTGAAATGGTAATTAATATTTATCATCAGTTCATCCACATATTATGATCTTGACTTATCTCTAAGTCAGTTAACCATCAGAAAACTATTTTGCTGTGCACTGTCACCCATCACTGGTTTAACAGTAAGGAACAGTAACATCTTTATATAATGATAATATCATTTCAGTAATTATTGACACTTTTATCCAAATCTAACAAATCAGTCCTACAACAAGGCGTTCAACCCTGTGGATCCAACCCAAAAATGACAAAAATCATGCAAATAAATGTTATGTTTTGTCTAATAAACAGTCCAAAACCCTTTACAGTTACAACCAAGGAAATGCTGGGTTTTCAAGTTTTCAGTTATTTGTGTGGCAAACATCTAAATAGTTCATGACTCTCTGCTGCGGCTCAAACGACACCTCAATTTCCAAAGATATTCAATGTTCAACAAAACAAAAAGATGCAAACCTGAGAGGCTGAGACCAAAATGTGTTTGACACTCCTGGTTGATAAATTACCAGGTGAAGATTTCTGATACTGGACCACTTGTCTCAGGTCTGATGATCATCTCAGGCGTCATCATATACGAAAAGTGCTTCTTCCTGTGCTTCCCTACCTATGGCCAGATTTATTTTAAACAGCTGTCAAGTGCACGTGTCTGGCTGAACGACTCTTATTTAATATTCAGGGGTGTTCCTGTGCGACCTCCAAAGGTCGTCCTCACCAGTTTAGAAATATTTTGGTGTGCATTAATTCCAAGTTGTGAGAATTGAGATGTTTGAAGTACCTACCTCATTTGTCTAAGTCAGGCTGTAAGTCTGGCTTTTTATAGAAAATGTTAAATGTATAGTCATCTTGTAGAGATTTTATTAGTAAGGGCTTTGAGACATCTAGACTAATGGCATTTGTTTTGTTGTTTTTTTGGGGGTTTTTTTTGCTTTGTTTATTTCTAGATTTGATCTGTCACCTCTGAAGCTATTAGCCCACACTGCCTGTCCAATAGGTGGGAGTTTTTGCATTTATCTTTTCAGCAGAAACCTCAGTATGAGCAGGAACTAAGAGCAAATGCTTTTTGCAACTCGACTAGAAATGTTGCAAAAGAGTTGAAATCGGTGTGGTCCTCGTGTAATGTTACAAAATGTAGTGAAAACACAGTAGTGATCAAAGTAGAGAAACTGTAAACCCCGAAAGAATTAGGTCAGTCGTATTTTTTCTGTGATTTTCAGAGAAGGGCTGTGGTATTCTTTTGTCTTGGTTGATTTTTCTCATTAAGATAATTTTAGGTTGGATGCTTTTCTCCAAAAGTTTTTTGGATCATAACTCAAATGATTTAGAAATGTGGCTCCCCAGAGGAGCTGACTGTAACTGCCTTAGCCTGCCAGTATGCTGTGTGTGCGTGTGTGTGCATTTGTGTGTGTGTGGGGTTTGTGCGCAGTACAGTACATGTGTAATAACTGTAGCTTACAGAGGACATAGTGTGTGACTGCACAGTGTGTATCTGTCTGCTGTACACCAACTAACAACCTGCAGCTTCCTAGACATACTCTTTACTTGGGTAAAGACTGTGATGTGTGTGTGTGTGTGTGTGTGTGTTTGTGTGTGTGCTAGAAAAAAAAATGAACGAAAGACGAGGAGTGTCTACATATGTTCCAGCATAGATTCCAACCTCATAAATCACTTCAACTGGTGTTCAACAGTCAATCTCTGTCTCTCTCTCGCTCTTTTCGTCTCTCTCTCTCTCAGAAGAAACACGCTGTTCTTCCTCTGCCAACAGGGAGATTTGTGTTCTGTGTCTCTGTCGTATAGGATTAGAGAAAAGACAGAGAGAACAGGGGGAAGAAGAAGGAGAGAGGGGGAGAACGAGGAGGAAATAGAAAGAGAGGGGGTGAAACTGAGGGAGGAAGGAAGACGGAGAGGGAGAGAGGGAGGAAAACAAGATTTTTGCCTTTTTCTTGGCAATATTTGAGTGTGTGCTCTCTGTTTTGGCCACCTCACTTATTCGACATCATCTCTGCACTTCTCGCTTACTCTGGTTGTGTGTGTGTGTCTTTATCTGTGCCTGTGTGTCCTGATGTTATCCAGATGTGCAGCTACAGTGGGCTGTAAAACGCAGAGTTATTGTCATAACATTGTTGCTCACTGTGTGTGTGTGTGTGTGTGTGAATGGGAGGATTGGTTGGTCAGTGGGTGTGTACATGTGTGTTGCTTCCTGTCTTCGTCCTCACACTTTATTACCAAGCTGATGGCGAGCCAACACATGGACACACACACACACACACACACACACTCTCATGCACACACACATGCACATGCAGTATGAGCAAACACAAGAGTCAGTTTTCTGCAGTGTAATTTGTTCCATTATATATTTACAGGCTCTTTACTCCGTCTGTGTCCAGGATGTCCAGCTCCTGGTCTATTTGCTCATCTGTGTTGGTGGATTTAAGATAACTGGCAGTGATTCGGAATCAATAGTTCCACTGTCTTTTGTATCCTGGCTCTGTCAGAGTGGGGAGAGCAGTGTTTGCCACAAATGTACTGCTGAAAAATTAACCATGTTTGTATCAACATTTAAAAGACAACAGTCGTGTAATAGCAAGAGCCACAATTTAAATGGACCCTTCTAAGTTATTTATCTATAATATATATGTCAGTTAGACACATGTCGCTAAGAAGTAGCCCAGCAGTTGTCAAGTACAAATGACAGATGGCGTCTGAAGGAAACGCCCGTTCAGGCTCGTCATCTTAAAATCTCTGAGTTGAATCCTTCAACGCAGTAAAGCAGTTTGTCATAGCAACCTATGAACATCATGATTATATTTGAATATTAATGTTTAAAGTAAAGTATGTTTTATTGTAATGGATTACTTTCTCTAATCTTGATTTCACAGTTGATCAGTCGGCAGGTTTCCTCAGAAATGGACTTTTCTGTGACTGGCCCTCGGAGATTCAGGTCCATGAGCACCTTCATTAATTCGTCTGTATATGTAGAAATAGGAGCAGTCTTGAATTATGTTTGGCACGATGGTATATTGCAAAACACTGGAGACCAAAAAAACAGATAAAAAGATTTATTATAGAAAATAACCGCTATATAAATGAACTTGGATGAAAATATTTATACTTTTAATATAATATAATATTTATTTATACTAATAGGCCTGAAATATACATAATTGTTCATTTTGTACCAACTGACTTCTTTTCTCACAATTCTTAGCATCGTTCACGCTAATATCTGCCTACAGCTATGACGACTCACTTGCTTTCAGAAGAAGCATTTTGCTGCCTGCATTCATGTTTGGTATGAAAAAAGTTAGTAATGACTAATAATCCAACACACAAAGCCTTAATGTGGCTTTGTTTTAGTTCCAGCTGAGTTTTTCTGTTCTTTCCACAGCGCCCCGCTCTGCTTACTGTCAATCACCTGACACCTGCGGCAAGAAATGTAAAGTCTCTGCCAGGAAATAATCCCTCCAACTAAGAAACTTTGTTGCAGATCCACCGGTGACATTGTTGTTAACTGAGGCGGTTAATCTCATTTGAAGTTTGTCACCTTGAAGGCTGTAAAGTCACACACACTCATTCTTGCAGTACACATTTGTGGACGTTTACGAGCTTAGAAAATCAGAGCAGATCACTCTGATGAAATTTTGGCCTGGTCTATCTTAAAGCCAAGAAAGATGAGCCACATCACCCTGTGTAACACCCATAACTTGTGTTTGGGAAAAGGTGGCTCTTCATCTGTGGTGGTGCATCTCCAAAGGAAGCTTTTGGCCACTAGAGGGTGCACCGAGCTGTGACTCTCTGCACAAATATATAAAACTAATATCCCATGTTTACAAAAGTGCAGGTACTGTGTGTACAAAGAGAAAGAGAGATGAAGGATGTGATGTGATGTGATGTGATGTGATGTGATGTAAGCTGGGTTTTTATCTTTTTTCCTGCCCTTCACCCTTTTACCAATGCGGTCTGTCCCTTCTGTTTTGCTCACTCATGACTGCAGAAGCAGTGGACACCCAGCCCAACTGTTTTGGATTCCAGCTGCAGTATAAAACATATTTTGGGATGTCGTTACGTTTGATATTGCCTCATCCGTCTGTGTTGCGTTTCTGTGGCGCGGCCAGTGTGCGAAATGATCAGTATCTCTCCTCCACTCCCATTCTGTTTACTCCTCTCCAACCTGTAGTGTCTCTATTGTTTTTATTTGTTTTCTCGCTGTGAAGAGATGGGAGAAAAGATATAGCAGGAGATAAAATAATGAAAGTTAAACCAAAAAAAGGAAAAAAAATCTGAGCCGAGGACTCACAGACGCGTCTCCCCCTCCCTCCGTCTTTCCCTTATTCTGTGAATGTGTATCTCTGCCCCCCTCCCTCTCTCTCACCCTCTGTCTGCCTCGATCACCCTTTTCCTTTTTCTTCCTCTCAGTAATGACTAGGTGCTAACTATCACTTTGAAGGTCTCGGTATTTGCCAGCTGTAGGTGTCTTTAGTGAGTGTACGAGCGTGTGTGTCTCATTATGGGAGTGTGTGTAGCAGTGTGAGGAGGATAAGTCAAGCCCCCAGGCTGTATCCGGATGAATGATGTGTGTGTGCGCGAGTGTGTAGTTATGGTGGATAATATCAAGCTGTTAGTACAAAATCTTATTCACTAGCAGTAATTTGTTCACTCTCTCTTTCTGTTTCTTTCTACCAGTTTCCATGTTGCTCTCTCTCTCTCTCCCTCTCCCTCTCCCACTCTGTATCTTTCTGTTTCTTTCAAACAGATTGCTTTCTGCAGGGGTGGTAGAGAAGAAGAGATAGACAAGAAAGAAAAATTGAGATTCCTTGTCCTTGAGTGACCCAGTTCCATTTCTCACTGAAAATGAAAAAGTCTTCTTTGTAGTTTTCTCCAACCACTGTTTCTATTACAAGGATCTTTGTTATTGCTTTTTTTGAATTTAATAAATTTTGCTCCGTTTGGCTTTTTTTTTTTCCTTTTTACCTCCCTTGAACAATGCAGACAGCCAGTGTCTCTTTGGTGTTTGAAATAAATCCAAGATCTTGGTATAGTTACTGAGAGCAGATTGGCAAACAATGCGTACGTTACATTAAAGTGAACATTTCTGAGACAATGCAACTTAATATGATGCTTTCTCCATAATGTGCGTCACCCATTTAACACTCCTACATAATAGTAGAAGTCACCATACTGACAGTCCATTTAGACCACATGCAGTCTGCATTTGATTGACATTTTAGATGTAATTTAATTTGTGTAAAACACTGCTGTAGAAACTGTCTTATGCAGAGTGTCACTCCCTATGCTATATCCATGGCCTCATCAGAGCAAATAGACATTTAAATACCTACTATAGTAGCACAATACATGAACTGACTCGTTTACTTCAGTGAGGCATAAAATGGGAAATTAAAGGCATTTAATAAGGCAGTGCATAGAGACTGGAGCTCTGGTGTTAGTTGACTATTATGTTATTGACACAAACTGCAGATTAAAGTGATATGTAGCTCAGGATTCCAGATCTGGCCTTGAATGTAGCTGTAGCTCGCTGCCTTTGGACTCCATAGAGCAGAGCTTGATGCCTGGCCAGGTTTCAAACCTGTTGATAGATGTGACTGTTTGGCAGGGGCCATGTGCCGTGTGTGAAAAGATCCTTTTTTTGAAGTCCAATTAAGGCCTCAGTTAAAGTGACAGCTATTTTTTTTTAAAATTTTTATTTTTATGCCGTTCTTTTCTCAGTGGATGGCGCGCTGTGTGGAGCACAGTACGAAAAAACTCTCAACAAATAGAAAGACGTCAGGTGATATTCCCTAAGAAACCATTTCTCTCCCTCTCTCTGATAACATGAGGGATATCATACCCATGTCTGGAGCAAATGGAACAAAGATGAGGCATCGATTACACACTATCTCTCTCTCTCTCCCTCTCCCTCTCTCTCTTTCTCTCTCTCTCTCTCCCTCCCTCTCTTCGGAGGGTAGCTGATCCGTGCGGTTCTTCTTGACAGCCAGAGCATGGCCATCAACACTCCTTCTGTGTGTGTGTGTGTGTTTTTTGAGCTTGTGTTTGTGTGTGAGCCTGTGTGGTCCCACTGCAGCGAAAGGACTTTGAGAAAGAGAGAGGGAAGGGCTGGAGAAGGTGTTGGAGTAATTCAGATATCGATGTGTTAGGCTCTAACTCCACCCTCAGGGCCTGTCAAGGTGGAAAATGTCAAACGGGCCCCTGGCTGGTTGCACCACTTAGCATCGCCGGAGCCTCAGTGGTGACACAGAGCAAGTGCACACAAAGTGACAAAGAGCTGGACTCAGTTGTACATTCAAACATACATGGAGAATCACATGGACACTGAAACTCTGGACATGGACATTGGACACTGTTTCACCCATTGTGGGACATTTATCTCCCCCTTTTGGCAGTAAGAGTAATTACACAAATGTGCTGATGATGGCATAGGCATCATCATGCTCCATATTTGCTGTAGCCAACTCTGTAGCTATGGTTTCTATGTCTTTTAGCAAACCATTCATTGTTGGCTTACGTCAAACGCAATTGAAGCAAAACACCTGCACTACAGCTGTTTGATTAACCAAGCAAAAAGTCTGCGAGTTTTAACCTCATTAAGATCTACATTATATTTGCATAAAAACAGTTTTCAGAGATATCACTTTTAGGAAATAGTGATTCTGACTATTTTTATTTTTGCTTACATTAAGTTAGTGTTGGCAGGTAACGATGTCAGTTGGTCAATTCACCTCACCAAGCCTAAGGATTATCCTTGTTTTAGAAAAGATGACAGATCAAAAGATAAATCAGTAATTATTTAATAATTATTATGGTCAAAACTGTTTACAAGTTTACAAGCACTCATCTGGTTTTAATTCATGCAGTCTTGTCAACAGTTGGTTTCCTCATGCTCCATCTTTCCTCTAGAGGAATTCAGACCAGAAAACAAGCTGGGGGCAAACCTTTATTTAAACTGAGAACATCAAGCCAATTTCTGAAGACCAGTCTTACATCTGAGAACATTGTAAACTACTCTGACATGCTGCAAGCATTTTCATTGTGTGTCTGCGTAGCACACGTTGTACATTTCCAGGGCCGACTGTTGCAATATGTTTCTTTCAATAACAAGTGTAGTCGTGTCGCCAGCTGCACATCCCTCCCCATAAATAAAATTATGGCATTACTCTGAGCGCTGCATTCAACACCTTACTATACATTTATATTGATACACACACACTTTAACCTGGTGGATCATACAAAGCAGCACCTACTCAACAAACTGACGTGTCCATTGTTGACACTGCTCAGGGACAATGTCAGTGTACAGTCAACAGCACTCGACAGTATTGTGGAGGATATTGTGGACGGTTGTCTGCAGTCGTATTGAGGCTTGTATAACGAAACACTACAGCACTGTCAGTTCCACAGTAATGATGGTTAAAGGTCACAGTATTTCATTAATTTCAGGGACTCTTTATCATAGGCAGTAGTTCTGTTGGTGTGAATTGCTTCTGCTATTGACTGAATACTGGTGGGTAGATGGAGATGAAGACAGAGCTGTCAGAAGACAGACAGAGTTGAGACGTAACAAAAGAAGTTGGTATTGCCATATGTTTTTACTTTAAAGTCAACATATTGGCATTTTTTCCAACATGTTCTAACCCCTCTGAGGCTATTCTTCATTTTCTTTTAAGACTCATTTAAACCCTGTTTTTAAAAAAAATCACATTTTAGAAAATGCATGTTTCTGCTCTCATTATGCTGTGGAAGTACTGTTCATTTGTTTTGCTAGGAGCCCAATATGGACTCTGCATTTTGATGAGCAGGCCTTAATGAGCTGGCTAGCTTTATCGTTTGTCCTTTTAGCCTCAGCCTGTTGGTCCACTTTGAAGATGCTGAACTGCTCATTGGAACATAGTGTGTTATTATTCTGTATATTTTCTTTATTTTTACTCTGTTTTTACATCATTGTTAAATATAGATATGAATTTAAGTGCTCTCGCTGTGACCGCTGAGTAGTTTGATTAGCTTTTAGGAAACCCACTGTGGGAACTGCTTTTAAACTTACTTCTGTTTACAGAAATTCTTGATATTTGTGTTTGCAAGTGTGCACCCTGCGATAAGTATTGTTTTTGGAACAGTTTATCGCAACTGTTTATTCCTCAAATGTATTCACACAAAAGTATAACTGAGGTTTTTTTATGTTTAGTTTAATAACAGAATTTCAATCCTGTCGCTACATTTCAGTACCTGTGTGTGTGTCTGGCTGGCTGGCTGGCTGGCTGGCTGGCTGGCTGGCTGGCTGGCTGGCTGGCCGGCCGGCCTCCTGTGCTGTAACGGCTATGTGCATAACTGAATTCAGCACCGGTTGTGCTATCCAGCACCTCCTGCTGTGTGTTTGTGTCTTTCCCTATATTGTCCTGCGCTCCATGTTCACCTTGACCCCTCTTCCCACCCTGTGTTGCTCATTTCCTCCTGCCGTGACCTCTGACCCACACACGTACACACACACACACACGTGCTCACATACAGCAGAAAAAAAATACCTAATCTGCCATCTGAGAGACTGAAAATGTTCCACTTCACCAAAGAGATGACCCCTACAACCCCCCCCACCACCCCACCACCACCACCACCAACACTCCCCCATCAGTTATAAATGCTGTTGACTTGTCAATACATTTATCGACAGCACACAGAGCAACAGACAGGCCAGGTCACCAGGTGGGTGAAAAGGTGGACAAACAGCTAAATGGGGTGACAGGCAGACAAAGTGATGGGTAAATGGAAAAATACAGACAATAATTCATGCTGCTGTGTGGGAACATAAATTAAAACCTATCAACAGGAGCTTCTTTTAAAGACCCCTGTTGAATTTAAAATGTTCAAAATGGCTGTGATGTTGTGAATACTTCCTCCTCTACTTGTGGATTCACTTGTCTCTCCTCTCCACCCAGGCCTCCTCCTCCTCATCTTGTCCCCTCCTTCTCTTCACCACTAAGGCTAATTGGGGAGATAAAGTCATTTAGCAAGGCAGTGTGTATGTGTGTGGCATGGCGCGTGTGTGAGGTCATTCAGAGGTGTACTACTCTAAAGTGCCATCCATTATGCAGTTTGGTTGAAGTTATTTCTCCTTTTCTTTTTCTCTCTTCTTTCCTTCTTTTCCTCTCAATCATTTTTTACATCTCCCTCCTCTTTCTGGCACTCCAGTTCTCTCCTCCAGTAGGGAAATCTATCCTGACCAAGGTCGTATGACAATTAAGATGTGTTGTTGTTGGTGTGCATTTGGGGGTGTGTGTGCATGTAAGTGTGTCTTCGCAGGATTATCTTGTTTAAATTACAACAATTTAAAACATTCAGCGATACAGCTGTTGCCATCAATTCAAAATGGAAATTTAGGAAATTAGTAAACAGCTTGTTTTCATGTCTGCGTTAACAGAGAGAAATGTGTTTGTGTCTTCCTTGATGTGATTTTAACTTTTTACCAACACCCAGTTTATTGCCTGTCGGGTCAGCTTACTGAATATAAAGTTTTATGTCTTATTTTTATTTGTTTACATCTTCTTTCTTTCTCTGTGTAGAGCAAATGACACTGCTGGTCATAACTTCATCACCAGAGTGCAATGGCTCTACAAATTACTGGAACACTGCATGTTAGCATTGTCATAATTCACATGATCGCTGTTTAAACAACATCTCTAAGTGATGTTAATGATCCTCACTGAGCTTGAGAATGTGTCCTTTTGTTGGTCAGCCTTTTGTTTAAATCAGGAGAGACTCAAACTTGTTTTCACCAAAGCAGTTTTTAAGAGGGCATCAACAGGAGGGTCTTTATGTTAATGACGCTCATACGAGTATCGGTGATGTCCAAACACCTCTGCATTCACACCAAAGACACAGAAATGTCATTTGCATATCCCATCACTAATGCTCTGTATTATGTGAAAGGGATATTTCAGCAGAGGGAAGGCCTGCTGTATCATGAGCCTTCAGGTCATTATCTGCCCATTTCTAAATTGTTTTTTAAATGTATGTATTCACATAAACCTCACAGTCATTATCTTGGTATTACTGTGATGCAAGTGGGAGGATTTTAATTATTAATGAAAAATGTGGCTTTTAACTGTACAGTCTCAGCTGTGGCTCTCACACGCACAAAAGTACTTTTTTGGGTATACAGACACACACTATACATGAAATTTGGAGCATGTGGTTAGAATTTGGAGGAATTAAAGTAGTCATCTATCCTCTAGCCCTCTTTGCCTTAATTCTGAACAGTGACATTTACTGAGGGATGCACAGTCATGAAATGTCTACCTGGATATCTTGCATGTCAGGCATCAGTTCAAGTTGGATGCAGGAATGATTGCACTAAATTTAGACTAGGAGAGGGCCTGTTATCCCTATTTGGAGACAGACGTATCAATTTTCAGTTGAAAGAGCATTTGTTTTCTGAATTAGGAGGTTTAGTGTTTTAGATTTCAGTCAGAGCTATCCTTCAGTGTCTCTGCTATACATTTGGAGCAGCCTATGTAGCAAATCAAAACTGAATTCTCGTGTGATTCTCAATTTTGACCATATCGCCCACCCAAAAACTGCGCACACAGTTTCGCTTTGAGCCCACCAGTACCTGAATGGGTCATGTGGGTCTGTCTTGTGTGGGAATCAGCCCACTGAACTATTCTCAGATAAACAATAAAAACTGTCTAAGACAGTTAATAAGACACTTAATACCAGTGGATAAGACTACAGGTATTAGAGATGCACATTATAACTCTCTCTCTCTTTCTCTCCCCCTCTCTCTCTCCCTCTGACCTCCCCCTTTGGGCAGTGGGGTGAGATTTCAGTGTCCTGGTTTCCACACCAGATTATGTGCAAGTTTTGTGTGTTTGTGTTTGTGTGCATGTTTGTGCGTGTGCGTGGGCATGCTTACATGGTTGTGCACATTGTTAATGTTAACCCACAGGGCCTTCCCATGAAACCACACACGTACACACACGCATTCATTGCCCATCTCACAGTCTAACTCGCACACACAAAGTGATGGTGCGTCACTGGTCAGTGTGAAGTGGGTCACTGCTCTCCAGACTTCCTTCCTTCTAAGGAAGGAAATATAATTTTAGATGAGGAAAATCACTTCTAACCAAGGAAATGCACATACAGCTTGTTAATAAAAGAAATGTATTCTATCAAACCAAAAAACATTCAAATGATCAGGGTTTTTTATTTTTAATGGGAATTCAGCTGAATTGCTTTTAAGTCTTTATTCGGTGTAACATATGGAGTATTTCACAATACACATAATTTGTGTTAAAGTAAATCTTGTATCATCCAGTGACCCATCCATTTCATCTTTGGTCCCATTTTTAGGTCCTGACTTCCAGGTTGGGAACAACCGTTCTCATTCATTTTCAAGTCTTTCAAGTTTGCTCTACTTTTCACACAGTGAAAAAGTGTCAACACAAACAGTTTTGATACAAAACAGCGCCGATTAGTTTCTGCTTCAGGTTAATTATGAATTTGTGAAGAAAAAATGAGGAAATAGGAGTTCTACAGTTTTGCCCTCTGTTTCTCATTCCTCTCTGTATTTTATGCTCTATCTCTGCGTACACAGAAAGTACAAGGTTGGATCCCCTCTATTACAGAAAGAAGAAAATACACACACACACACACACGCACGCACACTCACACACACACACACACGGTGTATCTTATGCTATCTTATCACGATCAGTGGTGCAGCTACAAACACACAGAAAAGATACACATAAATACACGTTACTGCCTACACACCAGTTGAGAACAACAAGCGCGCACATCACACAACCATGGTCTCCAGGTCCATGGACTCCAAGTCTGCATGCATTGAGGCTGTTTATCAAAATTAGATCAACGTGGAACGATTTCCTTTTTTCTCTGTTTGCTAATGTGCTTCTATTGCACACACACACTCTGTCTCTCTTTCTCTCTCTCTCACAGTTCACTGGTTATCAGGCTTTTACTCAGAACATATAACTGCAAAGTCGATGCAACCGCGATCGTTTATCAAAATTAGATCAATAAAAATAGGATTTTACTTAAATGCAGCCCAGTTTGTGTTTGTGTACGAGGTCTTCGTGCACATTTTCGCCACTGGAGCTCCCTGCAACAAAAGGTGGCAACTACTGTATGAACTGAACACAGCAGGAGTGAGAAGACCATGGGGGAGGGAGAGGGTGGGAAAGGGCCGGAACAGAGTGAAAGCAAAGGATGAACAAATGAAAGGAGGTTAAAAGAAGGGAAGTGGGACACAACTCTGTGCGTGTGTGTGCGTGCATGTGGGGGAGAGTGAGATTGACCTCACTCTCCTTTTGTGCCAAGTAAGAATGTGTGTGTGTGTGTGTGTCACGGTGATGTCATCTTGTTGCTGTCATCCGGTGTTTTCTGCTACTTTTCCTAGGATACTCAGCTGACACTCGTTGTTCATCATTCGTATGGAAACGTACGCGCATGCACACACAAACACATACATAAGTTTATACACATCCAGAATGACAGGTCTGTTGTGAAAGCTGACACCCTCTATTTCACTTTCACAAAGAGCTAAGTGTGTGTGTGTATATACGCACTGCAGTATCGTATTAACAAAGGATCTGGGTTGTCATGTCTTCTGCTTTCTTATCCGGCCCCTCCGCTGTGCATAGACTATCATTGTTTTATTGTTTTATTCTTATTTATGGAGCAACTATATATTTACAATATTCTCAACTGTTATCACAACCGGGCACACAGCACACTTATCAAGTTTCAGTTCCAACTTTATTTTGTCCCAGTGGGCAATTGGTTTTGCAGCAGCTATTAAAAGCAACTTGCACAAAAGTGAAAAACTAAAGAGCAATGACAACCAGCACCAATGCAAGGTGTTGAGACAGAGTTTGAGGCCAGCAGGATGAGAAATTACCGTCGTCATCATTATCAAAGTTGCCACAGCCATCAACACCAATCAATGAGAAGCGATCATCACTTCCCTCATGCTCATGCCACGAGGTAAAGGCCAAAAGCAGGGGGCATAAAGGTGTTGTTACACCTCTTCATCACGGCAGACGTGAAACAGAATCTCTCGTACTGATGTGGCTTGTATGTCCTCTGAGTTTTTTATTTTTTTTAATAGCAAGGTGACAGATCTTAATATGTTTGATCGAGTTGACCTTGACCTGTCTTGAGTTGTGCCCAGGGGGCTAAACTTGTCTGAAAGAAAACTTTTCAGTTAGTTTACATCCACACTGTCAGTTCCAGGCTTTGGCTCAAACGCCGTTGCATCATCAATGTATATGTACTGCATTTATTCAGAGTAATACCCTCGCCAGTGTTATTGCAGTAGATGACTACAAATCCAGCATCTTAACGCAACACAAGAACCTTCCAGCTCCTCTGCCGCTGCTCACTCTGCATAGCTAATGTGTGAGGACGGCTCTTATTCAGAAAGCCTCGCTCGTGATTGCTCCCTACCACCAGCCTCAGTTTTTAAACAGCCTCATATCACCGCTTTCTTTTTTTTTTTTTTTTTTTTTTTGTCCTGAAATTCGATTTTCTTCAAGTTCTGTCACTGCGGCCTCTAAAGAGGGGAGATACTGCTGAATGTGCTGCACTGATATCGTTGTGCTGGGAGTGCGAGGGCTGCCAGAGCAGACTGTTAGAGGAGAGCTGCAGGCTGTGTGAGAAGGGGAGCTCGGAGCAGTCACACACGGAGCTGAAGGTCATGCTCCGTGAGATCGGGCAGTAGGTGCTGTGTTAGGACACAGAGCAGTCATTTCCTGTCTAGCAACAGATTTCTCTCTGCCAAGTGCCTTTTAAGCTTTATTGCTTCTTTTTTACACATTGCATTGCAGATTTAACACAACTGAAATCCTTATGACATTTTTATATAGCTTCAATATTGGGCTTCAGAAATTGTCTAATAGTGACTCAGACTTTATCATTGAGCCCTCAGTGGTGCAACACTGCAGGCTTGGAAACACAGCAGGTTTGTTTTGCTACAGTATGTTATTATTATGCTTTTTTTTTTTAAATGTCTGTTGATTCCTAAAGGGATAATTAGTTGTTCGGTTGCACCCGTTCACAGAGGTACCATAGGCAGGGCTGTTTTGGAAGTTTGCTGCTGTACGAATTTCTCCCCGCCTCACTGGTAATGTCATCTGAGTAGATAATCAGCAGGAAATACAGCCTCCATTGCAGGTCGCAATTGGGCTCTGTCCATTTTTCCAGCTGAAAAACAGAGCAGTTCTCTGCTTAAAATAAGTCACAGAGGCTCGGATCCTAATTAATTTTTCCCCAAATATCACAGATTGTTTGAGTCTGCGTCCTCCCTGCTGGTTCTAACAACCTTTAACTGGCCTGTGTAATCATTTAAGCGGCTGTGTGCCATTTATACTTTTGCTTCTTAATACGTACTAACATATATTTATTTTAAGTGTTGTCATTTGTTCGTTTTTCATTGTTATTGTTTCTCCCTGTTGAATGAGAATAAATTAGCAGAATGAATTCAGAGTCAATTCAACCTAAATTCATTCAAGTCAAACACAATTATTCTATTAGGAGAAGCTCTTTAAATGCACACAGTAGTCTGAGAGTAAACCACACAGACGGACTTCTGCAGCCGTATGCGTCACACGTACACAGACCTACACAAACACGCACACAGAAGCATCTGGGACCAATCATACCCCTACCATCCCCACATCCCAAGACCCCCCTCATAAATGCTCCTTGTGTCTGTGTGTGTGTGTGTGTGTGCTGGGAGGATTCATCTGGTGAATCTTTATCTGAAACTACTCCTATGCACCAGACTATGTCTTTCTATCTTTTGTGTGTGTGTGTGTATGTGTGTGTGAGCGAGAAAGAGATTGTGCATGGATGCAGGGGTGCGTGCTTGCATGCATATGCACATGCACGAGAGAGCAAGAGACTGATCCAGTGTATAGGATATTGGACTTGGCAGTATGGAATTTAGTTAATTCCTCCAGCTAGTCTTCTAGCTTGATTAAATAATCGCTGATTTAATGCAAGTCAGTGCATGTATCAATGTAAGTGTGTGCCTGTGTGTGTGTGTGTCTATGAAAAAAGCAGGGCTCGCTGACTGCGAGTGAGTAAGTCTAAGTGAATTAAATGTAATTTCATTTTGAAAGACTTTGTTTAGAAAGCCCTCTTTTTAAATGTATTTTAGACCACAGGGCGCCTCTATTTCTTCATCCTCTTTCTCACATTCTCTCTCTCTCTCTCTCTCTCTCTCTCTCTCTCTCTCTCTCTCTC